>BGPT01000391.1:214516-228392 GCA_003297045.1 Symbiodinium sp. clade C Y103
ACTTTGGCTATTTTTTTTCGGGGGGGGTGCGAACTACTACTACTTTGGCCCCCCCAAAGTAGTAGTAGTCTGGGGGGGGGGCCCAACTACTACTACTTTGGGCCCGCACAAAGTAGTCTTTACTGCCACTAAATTAGTCTACGGGTGCCTTTTCGGCCATTCAATTTGTCTACGGGGGCCTCTTCGGCCATTCAATTAGTCTACGGGAACCTTTTCTGCCACTAAATTAGTTTCCGGGGGGCTTTTCTGCCACTAAAGTAGTCTACGGGAACCTTAGTCTACGGGAACCTTTAGTCTACGGGAGCCTTTTCTGCCACTAAATTAGTCTCCGGGGGACTTTTCTGCCACTAAATTAGAGATGCCCTTGGAAAACTGCCACGAAACGAATCTACACGAGCCTTTTCTGCCACTAAATTAGTCTACAGGAACCACTAAATTAGTCTACGGGAGCCTTTAGTCTACGGGAGCCTTTTCTGCCACTAAATTAGTCTCCGGGAGACTTTTCTGCCACTAAATTAGTCTACGGGAACCTTTTCTGCCACGAAACGAATCTACACGAGTCTTTTCTGCCACTAAATTAGTCTACAGGAACCACTAAATTAGTCGACGGGAGCCTTTTGTGCCTGTAAACGAATCTACACGAGCCTTTTCTGCCACTAAATTAGTCTACGGGAGCCTTTTGTGCCTCGAAATGAATCTACACGAGCTTTTTCTGCCACTAAATTAGTCTACGGGGGCGTTTTCGGCCATTCNCGGGAGCCTTTTGTGCCTCGAAATGAATCTACACGAGCTTTTTCTGCCACTAAATTAGTCTACGGGGGCGTTTTCGGCCATTCAATTAGTCTACGGGAGACTTTGCTGCCACTAAAGTAGTCTACGGGGAACTTCTCTGCCACTAAATTAGTCTACGGGAGCCTTTTCTGCCACGAAATGAGTCTACCTCTGACGGGGGGGCGGAACTACTACTACTACTTTGGCTATTTTTTTTCGGGGGGGGGTGCGAACTACTACTACTTTGGCCCCCCCAAAGTAGTAGTAGTCTGTGGGGGGCCCAACTACTACTACTTTGGGCCCGCACAAAATAGTCTTTACTGCCACTAAATTAGTCTACGGGGGCCGTTTCGGCCATTCAAGTAGTCTACGGGAGCCTTTTCTGCCACTAAATTAGTCTCCGGGGGGCTTTTCTTTCACTAAATTAGTCTACGGGAACCTTTTCTGCCACGAAACGAATCTACACGAGCCTTTTCTGCCACTAAATTAGTCTACGGGAACCACTAAATTAGTCTACGGGAGCCTTTTGTGCCTCGAAATGAATCTACACGAGCTTTTTCTGCCACTAAANCTAAATTAGTCTACGGGAACCACTAAATTAGTCTACGGGAGCCTTTTGTGCCTCGAAATGAATCTACACGAGCTTTTTCTGCCACTAAATTAGTCTACGTGGGCGTTTTCGGCCATTCAATTAGTCTACGGGAGCCTTTGCTGCCACTAAAGGAGTCTACGGGGAACTTCTCTGCCACTAAACTAGTCTACGGGAGCCGTTTCTGCCACGAAATGAGTCTACCTCTGACGGGGGGGGCGGAACTACTACTACTTTGGCTATTTTTTTCGGGGAGGGGGGGGGCGAACTACTACTACTTTGGCCCCCCCAAAGTAGTAGTAGTCTGGGGGGGGAAGCCCAACTACTACTACTTTGGGCCCGCACAAAGTAGTCTTTACTGCCACTAAATTAGTCTACGGGGGCCTTTTCGGCCATTCAATTAGTCTACGGGGGCCTCTCCATTCAATTAGTCTACGGGAGCCTTTTCTGCCACTAAATTAGTCTCCGGGTGACTTTTCTGCCACTAAATTAGTCTACGGGAACCTTTTCTGCCACGAAACGAATCNAATCTACACGAGCTTTTTCTGCCACTAAATTAGTCTACGGGGGCGTTTTCGGCCATTCAATTAGTCTACGGGAGCCTTTGCTGCCACTAAAGTAGTCTATGGGGAACTTGCCGCTAAATTAGTCTACGGGAGCCGTTTCTGCCACGAAATGAGTCTACCTCTGACGAGGGGGGGAGGCGGAACTACTATTACTTTGGCTATTTTTTTTCGGGGGGGGGGATGCGAACTACTACTACTTTGGCCCCCCCAAAGTAGTAGTAGTCTGGGGAGGGGGGCCCAACTACTACTACTTTGGGCCCGCACAAAATAGTCTTTACTGCCACTAAATTAGTCTACGGGTGCCTCTTCGGCCATTCAATTAGTCTACGGGGGCCTCTTCGGCCATTCAATTAATCTACGGGAATTTTTTCTGCCACTAAATTAGTCTCCGGGGGACTTTTCTGCCACTAAAGTAGTCTACGGGAACCTTAGTCTACGGGAACCTTTAGTCTACGGGAGCCTTTTCTGCCACTAAATTAGTCTCCGGGTGACTTTTCTGCCACTAAATTAGTCTACGGGAACCTTTTCTGNTTTTCTGCCACGAAACGAATCTACACGAGCCTTTTCTGCCACTAAATTAGTCTACAGGAACCACTAAATTAGTCTACGGGAGCCTTTTGTGCCTCGAAATGAATCTACACGAGCTTTTTCTGCCACTAAATTAGTCTACGGGNAAATTAGTCTACAGGAACCACTAAATTAGTCTACGGGAGCCTTTTGTGCCTCGAAATGAATCTACACGAGCTTTTTCTGCCACTAAATTAGTCTACGGGCGGAACTACTACTACTTTGGCTATTTTTTTTCGGGGGGGGGTGCGAACTACTACTACTTTGGCCCCCCCAAAGTAGTAGTAGTCCGGGGGGGGGGGCGCTACGGGTGCCTCTTCGGCCATTCAATTAGTCTACGGGAGCCTTTTCTGCCACTAAATTAGTCTCCGGGTGACTTTTCTGCCACTAAATTAGTCTACGGGAACCTTTTCTCCCACGAAACGAATCTACACAAGCCTTTTCTGCCACTAAATTAGTCTACGGGAGCCGTTCCTGCCAGTAGTAGTTCCGGCACCCCCCCAAAAAAAAAAAGTCCAAAGTTCCAAGTTGTTCGAATTCAACTATTTCCTCGGGTGCGTCCTGTTCGTGTTGGTCGCGGCTTTCCTTCCACCGAAAGCTGCGCTTACACACGCGGCACGGAAAGCTCGTCATGTTCTTGAACCAAACATCGCCCACACCCTCATCTACACAAACTTCTGCGATGTGACGTCTGTTCTTGTCCCTGTCTATCTCCCAATTCGGTTCTCCCCTTACAGGGTTGTTTCCGCTGCTTCTTCCAAATATCTCCTGTCTCAATAGGTCCCCCAGACAACCATCTCTGTCCTTCAGCTGCAAAGACATAAGAAACCCGCTGAACACCAGCAATCCCCACGCCGTGCAGGCAATAGCTCACCCCTTTCAATCCAAGCATCTGTCGCAATGGAGAATGTACACTTGGATTGCAGGGGCTGCAACGCGTCCCCGGAAAGCAGCAAAGTCCTGGCAATGTCCAAAGTTGCCGCACTACAGTAGTCAATGCCCCTCATGACATGGCCTTTCCACTTTGCCACTTGCCAAAACAACTCCGAAAGGTACCCTTCAATCCCCCATACTTATACCACAACATGCTTTTGAAAACATTTTCTACACAAATCATCATTTGTCAACCGTCTATTAAGATCTATTAAGATCATTTCTTGTTCTGGACTCCCTTCAACATACTTTGCCTTAAACTTGTTTCACAACTCCTTCTCCACCCGCCGCCCTTTCCAAATTCCTCCACCAGTCTATCTTCTCACTACCCCCAAAAGAAAACCAGCTCATATGGCTCTTCCTTTATGCCTAAATACCCCTTTACTTCCCCTTCCTCTCGCTGCTGCACCCCATGACAGCTACTCCGCACGCGCAGCTCCATTGCCTCATTCGGTCGCTACGGCCACCAAAGCCACAGCAGCCACGAAGCAGCATCAAATCTGTCCAACTCTATGCACCTGCGCCAAACCCCACTAATACTACACCGCCTTCTGCACTTGTTCTGCACCTGTCCGCTGCATTCTACACTCACAGACAACCTACAACCGTCTGGTCAGATCAACCAGCACCCTCCACTGCCTGCCGTTACCACCTCCAGTGCGTAGTCTACGTGGCCCCCGCTCAGCCACAACAGCTACAATGCTCTCTGAAAATATCCGGCCGACTCCGTCTATACTTAATACCTACCTATGTCTCCACATCTCTACCTTTCTTTGTCTATTCTTTGTATTTGCCAACCAACCACGCCCCTTATGGCATCGCCGGTATGCGAAGCCCTACAATTCTTCAGCCTGGTGGTGCTTTCACGTTTTTGAGGGTCAAAAATCCGCGCAGCATGGAAACAACAGTGCTTTCGACTGGAAGCCCCATTTTGGACCATTTTTGGTTGCTTTTTGACGTGTTGTTTGCCGCGTTCCAAAGGCCAAAACACTGTAATTTACAATGTTCTTGTGCTTTTGGCGCGGAAGAATTGCTTCTTGCAACATGCTGAAAAATGCTTAAATACCAGTGTTTTTGCTAGGTGCTGTCCACAAAACAATGTAAATACCATGGTTTTTGCTACCACGGGCAAAAAACCCACGGGCAAAAAACACCGTAAATACCGTGGCTTTGGGCTTCCGAGGCGCAAAAAACATCGGTATTTACTGTGTTTTTTGCTCCGAGACTCTTCAGAAAAAGCGAAAACACCAACCAGTTGACCATTTTTTGGCCTAAAACTGAATTAAAAAACATTAAAAAACATGTGTGGGCAGATGGTTGCAAGATGCACAAGAACAACAGCCGCAGCCGCAGCCGCAGCCGCAGCCGCAACAGCAACAGCAACAGCAACAACAACAACAACAACAACAACAACAACAACAACAACAACAACAATCATCACAACCCTTGGGGCATCGCCGGTGTGCGAAGCCCTACAATTGCAAATCTTTGACACCCTTCGTTTTGAAGGTGGTCAGTACACATCAATCCCTGTTTACGACAGTTGGTAACCCACATGTTCACTGGTTATCTCCCCTGTGTTCGTTGATTTAACCATCTAAAAAAACATCATAAAATCCAATGTCTCCAATTTTATGGTGAACTCCCATGATGCCATGTTTCTATTGATGAAACCATCTTGAATCACCATGTTTATCTATATTATCCCTATATTTTTGTTGGTTCACATCAAACCACCATCTTTGATGGTCAACCCGTCAATCTTGTCCTTTTAGGAAAAAAGAGGGGCCGCTTTTGTGTATTATATCATCTATCATCATTTATATTCTTACTAGTCGTGTTCATTGGGGGGAACCCTCTCTTAATAACCAGTGAGAATTTGGGACATCTATGCAACCCATCTGGCTCAATTAGAAATTAATAAACTGACCTAAAAACTGCGTAGATGATTATTCGGAGATGACCAGGTCAGTGAACTAGTTATTCACCGCAATCATTTCTATTATCTTGCGGCCATGTGGGGATTCCCCAAATCCAATTTCCATCATCCCAGTGACCAAAAACGACCTGAGGCACCTCCCAGGCTTCGCACCCGGCGCCGCGCAAAACGCCTTGTGCCGGGCCCGTTGGTCGTAGCTCCGCCGGAGCGCCGGATCCACAAGCCTCGGCATTGAGGATAGATGGAGATTCAGATATTCATTATTGGATCCACAAAAAAAATGAGACATATATACCTGTGTATGTATGTACGTACGTACGTACGTACGTACGTACAGATAGATAGATAGATAGATAGACAGACAGACAGACAGACAGACAGGCAGGCAGGCAGGCAGGCAGGCAGGCAGGCAGACAGACAGACAGACAGATAGATAGATAGATAGATAATTATAGATATGTATAGATATGTATTGATATGTATTGATATGTATATATATATATGTATATCTCAGTCTATATGTATATAGAGAGAGGGAGGTCCACAAGAAGATGGAGAAATGTGACAAGCCCCTTAGCTTCTATTTTGAGGTGTTTGACTTTTCTATATCGGTTTGAGGGACAACGATGTATCAAAAATAAAATCCCTGGGATAATGCAACTGATCTTAGTAATTCATTCCCAAAGCAGTCACAACTGACCAAGAAACCCTGGTCTTGTAGTGGGTCTGTTCATGTAACATATAGGCCATAGATAGATCCATATGGGAATGTTTTAGGCGGATGGAATTACATGTGCGTCAATCGCATGTCAATTGAAAGCCTGAAAAAATGAGAACGTCTCCCATCAAACGTGGGAGTTGAGCCAAGCAAACATAAGAAGGCGTTGCTGTAACCTTCTGATCATTCTTGACATCCATGTACTAGCTTCAGGCATCTTTCCAGTGGAACTCATAGGATCGCAAGGTCACTGGGGATACAAGCAATGAAGATGGAGCAATATGGAGTAACCGGTAATTATATGTTATCGTTCAGCAGCTAGACTATCGGGAAGGCAACCAACACTTTTTGTGTGAATGTCTTGAGATTCATCCTGGACCTTCACTCTTAACACTTCGGGGGTTGCTGTTTGTGTCAACCACCAGGAAATTCATCTATGACTTTTAACGTGTTTGCACCCGAAACTTCAGCTGTCAGTTTCAAACAGAAAAGCACCAACTTCAGCACCTCCCAAAAATCAATAAGAAATGGCATCTTTGGGATATATTGGAGTTTCTTTATTTTTTGGGATATGTGGGATACATTATATATGGGTGTGGTGACTGTGGTGTTGCTTCCCGTGGCCAAAAAAAACACGTCCACACGTCGTGGTCCTCACCGGGTAGCTGTTCAAAGGCTGCCAGCACCAGTTGAAAGTCCCCGGCCGAGCCGCCCTTATCGGGATGCCTAGAGCGGCACTTCAGGGGGTCAAGTCATCCAAAGCCCAAAATTCTGAGTTGATATCATTGCTATCTCCATCTATCTCGATAATTATTTATATATAATATCTATATATATAATGTATATATATAATATATAATGTATGTATATAAAATATTATATATATATATTATCTATATAATATATTATATATAATATCTATATAATATATATATATATGATATATTATATAAGATATATAGAGAATATCTATAATATATACATATACAATATCTTATATATATAATATCTACATATGTATAATATATACATATATATATATAATATCTGTATATTCATATATATATATACACATACATCTCTTTTCGTTTTAAAAAGAGAAGGTTCTTGTTGATCAAAGTCAAAGTCCCCGGATTTTTGTTGCTTTATCTTCCCTTCTTTTTGGTGGGGTGACCCGATCCGCAACCAGAATTTGCACAGACTCTGGGACCATCACCGAGGTGCACTTCCAGGGCTTTGCGCTTGTAGGCCGCACGGATCTCTGCTACAGTCGCATCGCTTCTCAGCTGCAGAATCTCGTAGAAATTGGCCATGAGCTACGCAGCCCATCTGCCGCACCGGTTGGGAGTTGATTCCTAGTGGATCCTGGTGATAGATTGACATCAATGGTTGGGAAATGGGAGAAGTAAAAAAAAATCTAAATGTTTGATGGAGATATCTAGGGCCAAATAAGCCAGTTGGTAGCCAATACTGTTCACAAGAAATCTGAAACGGGGCATTTCACAGCTTGAGTTCTTCAAATTACCAGGCTCCAAAAAATAGCGTCAATCGGTACCCAGTGGAACTCAATCCATGTGTCCATGATCTGACACAAACCATGACTGTTGAATCTTTACCCTCTGGTAATTCAACATAGCTCTGGAAAATCAGAATTTTAATAGGTAAATGAATAAACTATTTACAAATGAACTTACCATAGCTATGTTAGTTTACTGAAGGGTATCCTTCAGAAATGTGTCTGGTCACCGCCAAGGTCGTGAGTATCATGGTTTCACAGCGGCAAAAACACCTTGAGCCCGGCGGATGCACAGTAAGGTCAACGATGGTTTTGTTTGTTGAGGTCGACCACCAGAACTTCTCCGATCAATGACCTACAACTACTTTACCCGTCGGATTTCCTGAAAAAAATGGATGCGGGGGATGAGACTTGGCTGCCAAATGCATTTGTATTTCATACAGAAATAATCTCTCATCTTTGCATCTCATGTCTGAAAGTTTCACATATACGGTACCTAATTTTCTGGCGTTCTCCAAAGTCTTTGTGGTTATGTCCCCTCTGATGAAGGGGTTTGTCCTCATCGTTTTTGCCACCCTATTGTGGGTCAAAAGTCGAAAGACTCCTCTGGTAATGTGGCAATCTCCCCGAAGTGAATTGGGATTTATAGCTGGGAAAATCATCTAGAAATGGATGATTTTCCAGCAAGCCATGTTTGACTACCAAAATGCTGAGTTTGAATTGTTGAATCTTCAGTTTTGATGGTTACGTGAGTAGTCTAGAGTTCCTTGTATCCCTGTTGTCGCTGGTTGCAGCTCTTGCTTTTCTGCATCGTTTTAGATCCTGTGTTCTTGTTGCTTCGTCAGCAATCCCCATTCCAGATGTCCCAGAATGAAGGGAAAATCAATCGCAAACCCTTACATGGTAGGATTGAAAAGTATGGGTTCTTGCAGAATTTATTTCCTTTAAATGTTCACATCTTTCTGGAATTAAACGTCCTTTTCCTACTGCTTGACTCCCCACCACCAAATAGGGCCAAAATCATTCAAAGCCTGTCCTTCAAGCACTGGAGTTTTAAAGCCTAACTAACCAACTAATCTAATTTCAATATCGAGGGTTTTACGGTTTAAGGCTTTCCCTTACATTGCTTTTCCCTTAGCCAACTCACTGACGATGCTCTTCCCGCGGCGACGGCGCCGCTGCCAAGCAACGGCTTTGTCCTTGCGCAAGGTGCGCTGTGTCACCTCGTCGCGCAAAGCCTGCCGGACGGATCGCAGGTAAGTGTGGATCTCACCATATACATATATTTAACAAAAAAAAAATGCCAGAATTCAAATAGGTATGTTTTTTGTATATGGAAATTGTATACAGCCTCAAGTGTACATATACTTCTGAATACATATTGGGCATTATTGGGCTATATCATGCCCCCAAAAGAATCAGAAAAGCAGATTTGAACCACTCAGTAGGAATTTGCCTAGGTATCTCTTGGGGGTTGCTATATGTGTACATCTACATCTAGGTCTACAAGTGGCTATCGCTCCAAACTTGGGCATCAATCAGCCCAAAAAGTTTGTCGTTTTTAGTGGTTAACCCTCCTAAAATGGGGGTCAAACAATTTTGAGTCATACCCTTTTTGGGTTCTTACCGCAACCATTGTGCCCAACCTCATGATATGCCACTGGTGATTGGATGGAGCCGATCATCCCTTGCATGTGACCACGGCTTTCAGCCGCAAAGTGGGCTGGTCCTCCACCAAGCGCCTGCTAAAAGCCGCAGTACATCCCCAGTCCATGGCTGTTGATTTTTTTTCAGCTGGGGTTCCTCCTCCAATTCCTACTTGCAAGTGGCCTTATGCACCCTACAAAAACTGTGCAGTCAGTGACAAGAACATCCAAAACGCCTGGCCTTGTTGCGCTGTGCCACGCTGGTGTACTGGCTACTGCGACCTGGCTGCAATCATGACAGTTGATGTATCCATGCATGTCACGTCTAGGATAGTTGGCTGCGGGGCAGTTTAACCTGGATACTGTGGGATTCACATCCCAAAATTGTCGGAAGAGACGACATGTCGGGATGTGAATAATGACTCGATTGTGGCGGGAGTTCGTTTTTGACCCACTTCCAGTCTTTGCGCACAAGTGCTGAATTGTATGTTTTCCTCACACCAAACTCATTGACTCGTCCCCCTCACAGCCAATCAAGAAAAGCCATTCCAAGCAACGATGTCCTTTTTGGGGAAATCGAGGGGCCGGCTCGGTGCGAATCCCATGATTTATCCCGAATTGTAGTGGAAAATGTGGGGGAAGGGTACCCTCTCTTTGCATCAGCCGACCAGTGGTAAAGTATTTTATATATATTATATATATATATATATCATGTATGTAATGTATGAAATGTATGAAATGTGCTGAAATCAGCCCCCAGCTTATGACCTCCCTGGCTTTCGGTGTCGCGCCTTGCTTCGCAAAGAGCTGGCCTCTCTGAGCCTCGCAGATCTGCTTCTTCTGCAGCAGCTCTGCCTTCCTGCGGACCGTTGCGGGGCAAAGAAATGGGGGTCGAAAATTAAGGACCTGGGGGACCACAGATGGCTTAGTCTATTTTTAGAACCATCCAATATTTTTTCGGTACTGAATTTTGACCCACAAATGAAGGAAAGGATCTACCCCCAGTGGATGGGAGAATTGAAAATGGTTGACGATGCGTACGTCATAATTGCTATAATGATGGCTAGTAATAGTTAATAATGGCTATGTAATAGTGGCTTAAAATGGCTAAGCCACGGAAACTATGACCAACAATGTGATTCTTGGGTGTGTCTAACAATAAACCGCGATTGTGAGGGACTTGCCCAGGGACTTACCCAATTGACTGCCACTTAAATAGGGTGGTACATCCTCATTTGGCTGGATAAAACGAAATGCCACCAGAAGGCATACTCCAAACAGGCTGGGTATTACCTCATGTGTTCCGTTATTTTCCTGGAAAACATGATGAAAACCTAGATTGCGTTGAAGTCACTGGTCACTGGGGCCCGAAAAACAGATGGAGGAACTGATTATTCAGCAAATTTGGGAACATCAAAACACCAAACATGTGGGGTAGAATGGGGTATACTTCCCAAAAACGGGATGGAGTAGCCAACCAATTTGGGAAATCAAACCACTGGAGACAACTTGAAGGAGAGATTCATCATGTGAATGGATTGTACTGTATAATCAACAAATGCACTAACCAAATTAATCGGTCCAGTATATGAATGAAGGAAGGCATGAATTCATGAAATCTACGATCGATTAATCAACAAATATGGGGAGGCAAACCAACGAAAAGCATGGATATCATTCACGAATTTGGCAATCGAACCAATTCATCGAATACTGGGGGTACCCCAAAAACTGGATGGTACACTGATCATTGCTATACAAGCAACTTGGCCAAAACGTAAGGCTCCGAGGTCGAGAATCACATCCCTTTTGAAGTTCCATGACTATTGCTGGGCCACATCTCCCAGGGTCAACGTGCCGTGTCAGTCCTCTCGCTTTCTGTCGTCAACTCTGGCCTCAGCAACAAAGAACCGCCAGGTACCACAAGAAACACGGCACTATCGGAGCCTCCAATGCTATTGGTCATATCCTATCCCCCTAATATTCAACACCCCCATAGGATCCCAAATGTGTGGTCCCAATCCGCTGCTAGACCATGGGCGATGGGATTATGAAGCATCACTTGGCAGCGGCAAGGCCGTGGTAGCAGGGTCATGCGACCAAGGGTTTTTTCATACTGTATCCCATGGCATTGAACATGTGGGAAAGATATGTTCACCAAAAAAAGAACTGTTGGGATGGTTTTTATTTGAGGATGCACCTAACATTGTAGCCATGGGATGCTCGATTGAGGGAACCTATTTACAAATCCATGGGAAATCGAGGATCGAACTTTTGGATTTGCAGTTCGTTGAGCAGTTTTTCGCTCTCGCCTTGCAAGCGACTGGCCTGGTGCCGGAGACAGCAGTGGTGAAAATTCGGACCATCTTCAAGCGGTTTGACCAGTACCATTTATTTTAGTGAGATATCCCCAACCAAAATCATGCAAAATATATGGGCTTATAACTAACCGATCCGAAAATTAGGTTGATTCCAAGCAAGATGATGCTGCATACATCTACATACCGCAAATATCTTGATGGGACTATTTCACAGTTTAGGAGTTTCCCATCGGAGTATCTTGGAATGAGGTTGAAATGGGCTCCCAGTTGTAGCTGCGGGGCCCGTGATTGCTTCGGTTTGAAAGGAATAAATACAGCAATACAAGATGGAATCAATGTGAAGGAAATGTTTAATGTTTATATACATATATATATATATATATAATTTTATATATAGATAATGATAGAATCATCTCAATCCGGTGGATAATGCCAATCTGATCTCCAAACTCATGTCCTCCGCCGTTGGTGGCTCCAACTTTTTCCTTTGAAGCATCAGCTCATATCAACTCTGCAACTTGAATTTTTCCACCAAATACCAGTGCGGCACCGTCTCCACTGAAAAGCCTCAGTCACTTCCAAAGCGACAGAGAGAAGTGTTCTCCACACTTGGGAATCGCCTTTCGAGGGGGCCCAACCACCAATTTCGCCGTAAGAAGTGATGTTGAACCCACAAATGCTAAGTCGCGGAAATCGGTCCCCCGTTGTTGTTGGTTGAATCATCCCATCGTACCCAAAACGCAAAGTATTGTTTCTGACCAAAACCCCCGCCCTAACCATAAGAAGGATATATGTGTGTCTGATGAAAAAAACATTATTGCACAAAAAAAAACAAGAGAAAATCTCATAAAATCTCTGGGAACCTCCACTGTAGCTGCCAAAAGACGGGGAGAAGCTGCCCAGAGCTCAATTTCTCCCACGGTGAAGCTCATCCCATCCTTCAACCAAGGCGCACGGTCCTGGTGGAGGCATCGATCATCCAAACAGGGAATATCTACCCTCTGGTAATTAAACGTAGCTATTGAACATGGCCATAGAAATGATTTTCCATAGTTATGTTAGTTTACCAGAGGGTCATGATGTTCATTTTCAAAGAATTGGGTTTGTCTGAAAATCGGGTATAGCCCCAATGAAATAGCCGTTGAATGGGGAATATGATCAGCAAACCATTGGGTTTAGGGGTACACTATTTTCAGACAAACCCAAGTGGGAAACTGATGGAAACTGTGTGTTGAAAATGATGTTGATGATGGAACTAAGAACTCGAATGGATTTTTTCCAACAAAATTGGAATAGACAGAATAGGATAGGCACCTTTTCTGGTTGGTGGTTGAGCCACCCGTTTGGAACATTCTTTGTTTTGGACGGACTGGAACATCTCAAAATATGTGAGACACCTAACCAGCTTACTACAGCTTTTCAGGACTTGTAGCCTGCGAATACTCTGTTGATCATAAGCTGCCCGTTTATGTGGTTATCCATGGTTATCCCTTTTACGTTATAAGATGTTATAAGCAAACTTACTAGTTCTGATACTGGGTTTATCCTCCAAGAAGTTCCTCCAAAAAGGGTCTTGACCCCATAAAGGGCTTCAATATCTGCTGGCCAGAACATGCACAAACCATAGATCCCTGGTTCCCAGCAGTTGGTTCATTGATAGAGGCATGATTGATTTCCGACCCCAAGCAACCATGCATGCAAGGGCGCAAATTGACCACATTTTCAATAGTTGGACATGGGGCGCGCCCATGATCAAAAAACCACAGATTGTTGCCACTCCCACCCATTCAACATCTTGGCAGCTTTTTGGATCCTCCATTGAAAAACTACGTATGCACAAATTTCACCTAGATCACTTCAATATAATGTGTTAACGACAAAGATTCATTCTTTCCCACAAATTGTCTCATCCTGAATCCAACTGACGATCTTGGGCCGTTCTTCCATGGCATGATCGCCGTAGATCAGCGACGCGTGCGGCCGCCCCGACGGCCGCGCAAAGGACGCCACGGCGTCCTCGCGCGCCAACAAGGTCTGCTGGGCCTGGCGGTTCGCCTCCAGCAAGGCCGAAGACTCCTGGCAGGGCACCAGTCACTACTTGTCTTTGCTATTGGTATTTGGGCTTCCTGTAATTTTATCTACTGCTTGAGTTAGTTATATTATATTTGTACACAGAATCCTTAGTGATATTATGTGTATGTGTGTATATATATGCATTACGCTCCCTGCCTCCCTTCTTGACTGAAGAACGCGCACTTTTTGTGCCTAGGTCAAGAGCCTTCTGAGTTAGAGGCAAGAGTTCCAGCCCAT
>BGPT01000391.1:228474-302993 GCA_003297045.1 Symbiodinium sp. clade C Y103
TTTTGTGCCTAGGTCAAGAGCCTTCTGAGTTAGAGGCAAGAGTTCCAGCCCATTCAGGCTTGAAACTCAAAGACTTTAAAGTCAAGACTAAGCTCCTCAAGCCTCCCCCTCCACGCGTCCCAACCTGGCTGCTTTAAACGCAGTTTTGGCAGCGCGGATTCTTTGGGTAGAGGCTGCAGGCAGCTGTATAGCTGCGAACTCTTGCAGAGCCTGGTCTAAATAACCTCTGGCAGTAGCGATGTTTCGCCAACGTCCTTTTGACATCAGCTGATCAAAACTCATACCTTCACGGTATGCCGAGGTGGCTCCGCCTCTTCTCAAAGAGTAGGGCATATAGTGAAACTCTGTAAGCCCAAGGTGGCTTACAATCTGCTTCCAAACATCACGGTATTTTGCTGGAGAGGTGTCCACCAAATAGTCTTCTGGGTGAAGACCCTTGCAAAGATACCGGAGGCAGTCAATGCCGGATGATTCAGTGATCACCACTTTTTCTGCTTCAAGCAGGTTCCTCTTTGTTGTCTTTGTATTGAATAAAAAGAGGACGGCATTCTGAAAGTTTCGACGGGGCAGAACAACCTGGTTCCGTTGAAGTTGGAACATCTCCCCGGTTCGTAGTAAACCACAAAACCCCACAACCGTGAGGCAAGCTAACCGAGGCCATTGCCACTGGAGAAAGGTTCCAGCAAAAGCTATTAGTAAAGCCGGATCCAAGGGTGTGGCCCGTTGAGGTTGTTCAAGCCGTCCCCACAGTGCCAAAAGTTTCCATGGCTTGGTGAGATGCCCCTTGAGGGCTGGATGATGAAATTGTACAGCAGCCATTGCATAGCTGGCTGCCGTTTTGGTATCATCATCTTCCCAGAGATGCTCGATGTAAGCTGACAAAATGTCGGCTATATCTGGCCTCCTACGGAGGGCATCAAAAGACAGCTTAGTGAATTCTGCTAATTGCGCCAAGGCAGCTTCGTACCTTGACAACGTGCTAGGTGAGACACGTTGATCCTGTAGTCTCCCGATCTTCCTCCTCTCAAGTTGGCGCTCCTGCTTTGTCTGTTTGAAGTTAATAACCCGGCCCATATTTTCTTGACGGTGCGTCAGCAGGATTCAACCTGCTTTGAATCCAACCCCACAATGGGTACAAGTTGAGCGTCACAATGAGGGAGGCGATCTTTTTCAGGATCCGGTTAATGCGCCTGCTGCTGCTTCTGCCCTTATTGAGCACAGCCAGGCAAATCTGCGAGTCCGATAGATGGACAAAGCGGCATGACGCAAAAGTCGAAGTGCGGGCACGCCACTCAAGAGCCCGAAGGATAGCTCGTAACTCTAATAAATTAATATGTTCCGGGCGGCGCCAGCGGTAGGCCTGCCCAATGTTCCACACCCATCTGCCGGGATCTATGGATGTGCGGGCCACAGCATCTGGTCGCCAAATCAAGCCCAAGTCCAGCCTGATGTCTGAACCCCTGAACTCAGTCCTCCTGAGGAAGTGGTAGATGAGTCTCAAATTGAGCGGATTGCTCGCGGTGGCCCCCACTGGGTGATGACCTGCCAAGCGTAGCCACTCAGTTTTGCTTGGTTTGACCTCTTGTCCCATGACTTCTTCTTCCTTCTCAGCCACTTCCAGCGAATCCGCAACGGGCCTTTGATTGCTGGCCACTGCCGGCCCATAATCCGCCATCTCAGGCTGGTCCATTTCTTCATGCCAGTTCTCCACAATTGTGGCAGCTCCTAAGGGGTCGGTGCGTACTCCCTTTGACCATAGCCACATGTCCATGAGACACGCCACCACCACAGCATGGAAGGAATTCCCCAATGCTGCTTCTCTCCTGATCGTCTGCTGCTTGGCTTCCTCCTCCGTCTTTGGCTCATGTTTAAACATGGCTTTGGTGTACCCCGTAGGGTATCCCATCAACCGTTCCCTTTCCGTCACACTTGCCACCCGTTTGGTGCCCCCGCCATCCTTCTCAAAAAGAAAGGCCGGTTTGTAAGTGTACGGCGGGTATTTCATCTGATCAGCCTTCCACCGACTGATGGTTTCCTCATCACAGGAATTGATGCCCGCGGGATAGGGCGGTGGCCGCACGCGTGGTATGGCTCTTGTAAATGTTGGGAGCTTCTGCTCTTCATCAGCCATCCCCCGGGGCCAGGTCCACCCTGCATCACAAATCTTTTCCAAGGGCTCCACCTTTTCCTGGAAGATCACCTCAGCATAAAGTTCATGCTCGGCCCAGGTGTATGAAGGATGGTCCTGGAGCATTGTATTGCACCAGTAGAGCCGGGGGCGCCTCACCCTAGACAGGGCGCTGGCGCAGGCCAGCACAGGTCTGGCTCCCAGCTCTTTGTTCATGTCTTGTATGTCTTTTTCATCTCCCACTACATTTTCTACCATCCCAATTGACCAGACACCCATCTCCTCGGCCACCTCAATGATGTCCCCAAGGACCCGACTCAAATCAAAGAAGAGTTTTGACCGAGGATCCTCCAGATGCTCCCGGAAGGCCGACAGCTGCGAGAGCCCCTGGCACGGTGAGCCTCCTGCTCCAATCACCCCAGTCAATCCTGGAACACTCCTCATGATCTTCTCAATCTCCTTTCTGGTGACCTTCCGGAGATCCACCAACAAGTCACATCCGGGATACCTGGCGGCGTTCAACCTGCGGCACTCCACATCTTGCTCAATCACCACCAGCCTGTCCACCTTGATCTTTGCCAGTTGCAGGGATCTTGACAATCCTCCGATGCCACCAAAACAATCAAAAGCCAGTATGACCTGTTTTTCATCCAGGTTCACTTCAACTGACAACGGGTCTTCAAACCCCTCCTCCAGGGCATGAGCTTCCTTGATCCCCTGAGTTGTCAGTTTGGTGCTGTACACCATTCCTCCTCCACTTTCACTGGCGTCCGATGCTGAGACGACCTCGTGCAGCTTTGCACGGAGATCTGTCACACGCAAAGGTTGACACATCCCACTCAGTAGGATCTCCTCAACTGACTTGGCTTTCAGTTGCATCAGGACTCCACCAGCAGCCACATCTTTCCAGAGGTAATCGAACATCCCAAACAGGGGTCGCCGAAACTGCAGCGTGTGAACTTCACGGCCCAGAAAAACTTGTAAGGCCTTTCTCGGCAGGGTGCTTTGACGGATCATCCAAAACCCCAACGACAAGCCCTCCAGTGCTCGCCGGGTTGACCCTTTGAGGAGACCTTTGTCCCCGTCCACTACAGCTCCAAGCTTTTCACCCTTTGGCGATCGGACCAGGGCCTTTCCCAGCGAAATGGACACTCCCCAATGCTGGTACGCTTGTCGCAGTCGTAACTGCTCTTCTGAGGGCTTATTCTCCATTTCCTTTGCCAGGCGGGTAGACATGACCTACAGCAAACTGGTATCATCCAGATACAAACTCCATAGGGCCTCTTCTTCTGACATGTCAGGAAACACTGAATCTCGCCGTATCTCACACCGTCCCAGCAATCCGGCACCTGCCAACGGGGACCTCAACGCCAACCTTCGATGTGCGTGTTGAAGCACCCCCACAGCTGACGCCCAGCCCATGGGGAGTACTGTGGCACCAATGTGCACGTCCCCCTCCTTTTCTATTCCCAGGCACCTCCATGGGACCGCTTTTTCAAAACACATCAGCTGACTCCATCCTTTGGGTAATGCGAAGAGGTAGAAGGCAGCCACAAGATCGTCGGCTGAAATCCTCAGTACCTGCCCCTCTGGGAGTACAATGTGCTGAAGAGCCGGTGCTCCCGTCAGACTTCGAACATCGCCAGTCAGCACCTTTGTTACTGAATTTGTGGCTCGGAAGTCCATGATGAGGCGCAGGATGGGTCTTTCATCATCCAGGTACTTACCCGGCTTGATGACGCCAAAGGACCCATTCAGCAGGGGTTTACCCTTAACCACCAGCGGTTCTTCAACGGGTTCAACCAGGCCCCTCTCATACAAGTCACGGGCTATCAGATTCCACTGAGCTTGTGACGCATGCACCTTTGGCTGGGGCACATTTTCCGGCATCTCCTCTTCTATCAGGAGGTTCCCCAACGGATTCAGGAGCCTTTCTTTCAACTCTCCTTCACATAGTTCCACCAAGGGTACCGACGCTCCATATCCCCCAGGGGGAAGGCCCGGTTTCACCTGATCTAATGTCAGTTGATGGCCCTTTTCAACAATCTCTCCATGATACGAGATCCGGACATCACCAAGTTTCTGGCCCCATTCCCCCACCGTGGGAGACTTGGGGACTTTCACATCCACTTCAGAAGTGTCATCAACGAAATCTCTGACAGTGACCCAAAGCCGGTCCAAAGCACTTGCCTGAGCTTTGCTGGGAGCAGCATGGCAAACTTTTGCCTTCTTTCCTCCGCCGCTCCAAAGGTGGTTCAGGAATGCCACTACGAGGCCATGCCAAATCAAAAGCCCCGTCCTCCTGCTAGCTTTTGCAGCTTTCTCCTTGCTGCCTTGCTTGGCACTCCAACTCCCAGCCAGCCTTCTAAAGTCACCCCCTTCAAACAGGGCTTTCAGGGCCGTTGCTGAATCCTCCCAAAGCGGCAAGGGAAGCAATCCTCTTTGCCTGCCCTCTTCACTGCCGACGGTTGACCCAGGCACCAACATGCGATCCAGCAACTCACCCAGAGGAGTCCCACTGCGATGGATACAAAGTGCCAGCAGTGCCCCCGACTGGGAGATTGACAATCCTCCAGTCTCTTCCGACTGTAGCCAACTCCTCATGACCTCCAGGCTGTGTTCAACATCATCTCCCAACATGACCGTCTCTAAGGACTCCTGCTCAGCGACCTCCGCATTGGCGTCGGACTCCGCTCTTTTACTTGCCGGCCCTGACTTTCTACCTCCGCTTTCTCGGGTAGGGCTTTGTCCTTTCCGCCTTTTCCTTTTCCTTTCTTCCAACTTTTCCTCAGGGCTCCTTTTCCGATCCTCCCACAACCTTTTCCTTTCTTGTCCGGCTGAGGGGTCGACTCTATCATCCGTGGTCTCTCGTCTATGGTGACCCGCCGCTGATTCGGCTTCTCCTCCTCCTTTGCTGGCCTTGCTGGTTGGGGCGTCACGGAATGACTCTGGGGCGTCACTCCGCCGCCTAACCCCTATTTGTCGGTTCTCTTGCCTTTGTGCATGAGCTCTTTCAACTTGTTCTGGCTCAGCTCCATCCTTGCGGCCCGACGCTTTTCTCCTTCCGACGTCAACGACAGGCTCTGCCCTGGTATCAACTCCTGGTGGCGGGCGGTGCTCCAGCTCTGTTCTATCACGGCGGTTTCGACCGCTTTGAGTCTTTGAACCAGCAGGTCTCCAAGTTCTGGAAGTTGACCTTCTAAAAGAAGATCGATGGCCCTTGCGAGCGTCATCAACTCCCTGTGGTTTCGAACTCCCATGGCCATGGGGGGATGTTGGGCCACCAGCACCTGTGACACGTATGCCATCATCCGGTGATCGCTCCACTGCATCTTTTTTCCCCCGGGCGCTCGATCGGCCAAGAATCGACTCAGGTCCTCCATGGTCACCCTGAGTAACTTCCCGGGGTTTTTCTGACTGAGCCGCCACATCTCGTCCTCCCCCCGGGCGGAGGGCATGCGAAAATCCCGTGACGACTCCGATGACCTTGACCTGCTTTCTGACCCTCCACCAGAACTAGTCCGGTCCGAGGTCCTCTTCTTTTTCCGCCCCCTGCTCCGACTTCGTCGCCTCTCTTTCCTCCTCCGCTGCTCTGCCTCCTTTTCTTTCAAGACTTCCCGACGTTCAGCAGCTCTCTTTTCTAACACCAACCCAACTGATCCTCTTGGTACCTTTTGTTCATCACCCTTCTCCTTTTCTCTCTCCTTCCTGCTTCCAGCAGGTTTTTCTTTCTCGGGCTCCTCCTCTTTTTCCATCTCCTTGTCAAGCCCTGACTCATCCCTTCTCCTCTCCCTCACCGGAGGGGCTGGAGGAAAGGATGGCTCTGGTACCGTGACCTTGAAGTTATCAACCCAATTCTCCATCGCCTGAAGGGCCACCGGACGTGTGTACTCTGACTCCATCATCAGCAAAGGGCTGGTCATCCTCCACCTATGTAAGTGGATCAGCTGTCTCCGATCCGCACGTCCCAACCTGACGGTGCATTCTCCTCGACCTTCAGAGCACACATGATACAGCCCTTTGTCATTGGCCAACTCATTTGCACCATACCATTCATAGTAGCCGTCACTGGCCACCAGGTGCTCGGCTTTCAAGAGCCCTCGACTGAAATCTTCCCAGTCAAGTAGTCGTACCACAGCACGGCCTTGATCTCTTCCGCCATCATCCACACAGTCATATTCCAGAATGGCATCCTTCGACATGATGCTTCGAGCGTGGCCTAATATGTCTCCTCCAAAAGTCTTGCCTTCGACCCAGACTTGGTCCTCCGCCTGAAGCCCATTGGTAATCAACCCATGCCAGTCACTCAGGGTCCCTCCTTTGGCCAACAACTTATTTTTGATCCTATCCATCTGAACTCTTCAACCGGCTTGACCCCAAACAGGAACCCCAGGGTCTATACCCTGAGGGATAGGGATTCAAATCCCCCTTCCTCGGGGACCGTAGCCTCTTTCAAGGCAGTCCTCCTCCGGTCCTGGCCCAAGTTCAGACCTTATCTGGCTGATGGCCCCCTCCACAACGGAGTCCGGCCACCTTTTCTTTCTCCCCTTTTGCGGCCCTACCTCCAACAGAGGCCTGAACCGCGCCAGGGGAATGCCTTGAAGTCCTAACCCCCCAGCGAGCTCACCTCTCTGCTCCACCAACGGAGTCTGAGAGGTAGGTCACTGAGGGATCTGAACCCCAAAACTCCGGTTGGACAGGCGCTCATGCATGCCCCTCCCCCCAGGAGAATACATATATATATATATATTATATGTATATTCAAGTGAGGTGTGAGAATCTCTTTTGGTACAAAAGACACGTGTTGCGGACCCCCAAGGTATCGCATGAACTTTGCCGGTCCTGCTCATCCAAAGTTGCTGTTCTCCAAACTATACATGACCGGCTCCCCAACAAACGTTACGACCCCCGTTGGGGGTTGATTTCGACAATTCTTTCCCAGGGTCCAGCTGTTGGGATGGTACGGCCCCAGTGTCCTCCACATACATCAGGACATTCTGATTCCAGGTGTCATGAAACACGATCTCCGGCAGAATTCGAACGTCAAAGGGAGCCAACTTCGCAGCCAGTTTTTCTGTCGCCAACTTTGCCTCCTCAAGCGTTCCTGACGGTTTACACGTAGATTCCTGAGGTGTTCCCACGTAAAATCCATCAAACACTGCGAAAGGGAACACAGGATTTGATGATGTCTATATTCAAGTCTACGCATCTGATTTGATCGAAATCTATCCCACTATATCCATGATAAACCATGATAAACCCAGTTTTGAACTCCGCATTCGCTTTGAAATTGAAAAAAAAACACCTACAGGGTCTTCCCTTCAATCATCTCAAATATGTAAATCTCATATTTGACCTCCTCAAATCCCCAATTTTTGCTAAAAATCTCCACTTTTCCCTGGCCTTTGGGCGCATTTCCCAGCAACGTCACGTGCGGCGCGAAGGGCGGCGCCCCAAAGGCCTCCGAGACCTCACGGATCACGGTGCCCAGGCGCGCCTCGTCGGCGTCCGAGGGGCGCAGCCACACGGAGAAGGCGAGAGCGGCATCGGAGGCCATGGCGAAGCTGTACCCTCCGGTAATGAAACTCTGGAAAATCACCATCTTTAATTCGAAAATCAAGTATTTCTATGGCCATTTTCAGTAGCTATGTTAGTTTACCAAAGAGTAGAGATGGGAAAATCTGGGAATTCGATGAAAATGAATGAGAATGGTACAAAAAATATCCCAGAAAGACCCATACCACAGCCAACTTCCAAAACCAATCCTGAGAGCAGTTGACTCTACTCCTCATCACATTGGTCGGGTTGGCTGAAATCCGCAGCATGGCGAATCTTAGATACTCCTACAAAGAAACTCATTGCAGGCCTCGATAGTGAAATATTCCCAAAACTCCCCGTAGAAACCAGCAAACTACAGCCCTGCATCAGTTTACTTGTTCCATGTTCTCAAAACCTGGGATTTCAAGCGCTTACTCAACTTTGAATGTCAGGTGACCAAAGATTTCACAAAGATTCTCAATCTTCACGGGTCAAGTTTGCCCATACCTTTCATGCTGAAATCAAGCTCCGGACCTCGGTCTTCAGCTCCTCCTCAGTCTTCAGCGCATCCTTGGCGCGCATCTGCTCATCGTTCAGCTCTAGCCTGGGGTCACCGCTATTGCTGGGGCCATTGAAAAAATGGATGATATGTTCCCAGTAGATGCCCGAGAAATGGCGGATTATCAGTACAAAAAAAGAAAAAAACATCTTCAGCAAATCCAAGTTCACGCGGTCGGCGAAAAAAATATGTGGTAACTCTGCGGCAAAGTTCAATGAAATACCTAGTCAATCTCAGTGCGAAAAACAGAAACTCTAAAGATATACAATTCTTGAAATGGTAGAGGATGGAGGGACAACAGATACTTTACACAAAATGACGACAGTGAAAAACATGGAAAGGCATGGAACCATTTTCCATACCCTCTGGAAAACCAGACATGTGTGAAACTTCCCCAGCTTCGAAGTCAGACAACAAACCTCAAGGATGAATTGTCCATTCTGCCGTGGGTTGGTTTCATGACCGTTCTTGTTGGCAAAAAAAAATCCTCTTGTTTGCTGGTGGAAGCTGCATTTTCCTCGGTGTTCCCATTTTGGTTGCTTCAATAAACATCTTGACATCCCTCAATCGATTTATTTCTTTCGGCAAACCAGAAAAAAATGTTTACCGCATTCACCGGGTTCATATCCCCACTGGTGCTTCACATCCCTATTGATTCATACCCTCCAATAAACTACCATAACTCTGGAAAAATGACCCTTTTTTATAGACAAATCATCCAAAAAATAGCGATTGTCAATCGCCATGTGCCCATTTTTGCTGCTGAGCCAAGCAGCTTGGCTCGGGTCAACTCATCCAGCTGCTGAGCGCGCAGCCGTTCAACCTGCGAGGGACCGTAGGGCGCAGCTGCTGGGGGATCGGGACTCAGACTGGGTCAAAAAAAAGGCTGCGGATGCGGTAAAGGTTTGAAATTTGAGGTGAACTTATGGAATTGGTGAAGTATGAAACGGATTTGCTAGGCCATGAAATGACAGCGGGATTGCGATAGGGAACAAAAATCCCACTGTAGGCATCAATTTCCACCATATCCACATTTTGTTGAGCGGCCAAAAGCTGGAGAATCCCCCAGTTTTGGAATCCTCATGGCTTGATTTTCCACTCCCCATGTCTAGTGCTTTCAATTTCCTGGGTGATGGATCAACTCCCGAATTTCAATGGGTAAAATCTCAGTTTTTTGCTGGGTCGAGTATGTGATCAAATCCTCATTTTCTATGGGTTGGCTGACCACAATGAGATGTTGATTCTTGGATGCTTCCAGGACTTGAAAGCTTCTACTGGGATGTGAGGAACCTGGGAATCTTACGTGGCTATCATTGGGTGTTAAGCAACAAACGCGGTAGTCAATTCGTTGAGACGCACAGATGGTTCACCCAGTTGTACAGTAGAGATTCTTTCAACTTTCAACCACTTCCAATGCCTGAAATGCAGATCCAAGGAGATTGCAAGGGCAAATCAGTGGTTTGATGTCCGGAAGATCTACAGGAAACCATTTGGCTTTTACCATCATGCTGTTTGGGACCTGTTTGCCATCAGTTCTAACAGTAAAGCACCGTTCTGGGCAAATCATGAAAAATCTGTTCCAAATATTTTCTTGGTGAGGGTCAGCCGAGTTCATAACGATTCACCCAGATCGTTGGATATGACGGATATGAGCAATGATGGATAAAATTGGATAAACCACTGGTGAACTGGGGTTGATTCGTTTTCAAGACGATATATCACTGAAGTGGTGCTTCGTAATCCATTCTTGTTGGTATACAAAGACGGTCCCCATGATCGGTAGCTTAGTTCAGGGGGCCCATTGTTTTCTCAACAAAGCATGATCCTGGGAGAGAAATCTGAACATCATTTCAAGTATTGTTCCACCATGTTCCACCCCTCAAGATGGGAAATGTGAGGAGCCCTGTTTAAGGAATGGGCAGAAATTAGATCTGCTTCAAGAAGTTGTTCAATGACTTACTGTCAGTGGTTCAAAGACATGGTTCCATCACCTTCGAAACTGCCCTTGAAACTCCCACTTTGACTTCGTTCCTCCGAATCGTCGGTGGTCAGAGGGCGTCCCCACAAATCATGGCAGTTCCTACCACTATCTCTCAAAGTAAAATGCAACATTCAGCTACAGTAGCATATATATTTTTTGTTTATGCGTGTACAATTTAAACTTTCTTTTGATCATGAATGTGGGGAATTGCTGGGGACTTCGGCCGGCGCCAAACAAATATTTCTTTTTTCAAGAAAATTGTGAAAATATGTGTGTATATATATTATATATTATATATATATTTATAGATATCGAGCGCCCAGGCCCTTGGAGCACACCTCTTCGTGTTCGGACGACACGCGTTGTTTCTCTGTGGCAGCCTCAGGATCTTCGCTCCAGCAACCAATTTTGGCCATGGGCCAACCCCATGTGGTTTCGGAAATCCCCTGTTTCTAGCTGGGAAAATCATCGAAATAAATGGTGGATTGAAGTGCTTTTTCTGGCAGCTGCTCTTTTTCAAGCTTGTTGCTCTCTGGTAATTTCACAGTTTGCTATGGAACATCACCATTTTTTTTCAGATAAATCATCGAACCAAATTGGCCATGGCTTAAAAATAAGACTACTAGAGGCTATCTTCATTTTGCATCAAACCCAAATTGATTCCAATTGGATTTTCATGGGTTTTTTTTTACTGGTGCTTAGTAGGGAATGGGGGTTGCTGACCTATAATTACCATTAATAATCATCCCATTCCCCCCATTCCCTACGTTTCGCACCAGTAAGTTGAGCTCCAAAACACTCAGGCGCCGCACGCGCTGGACCTCCGTCTCCGCATCCTCCAGCGAGGTGCGCAGCTCCGAGGTGTCGCGCTGCACCTCACGAGGCGATGGGAAAGGCCGCAACGGGCGCAACGGGCCGAAACGAAAATGCCTGGAATCTGGGAGCAAAACCAAGGAAATCCATGGAAAAACAATGGAACATCTATGGAAAATCAACATGGAAAATCGCTGAAGCGGTGGAATTTTGAAGCAATTGTCCCAGAAAATAACGAAACATGTCAAAAAAACAGCTCCAGTGTGGGAGAAATTGGGGTGAAGTCATTGGAGAGTTGATTCATTTGATGGAGATTTAAAGCATGAAAATCTGACGTTGGAGAAGCTATCTGCAACAAACGATGGATACTTCAATACTGAATACAGGAAATATCATGGATGTTCTACTTACTAGCAGATATTCAAACGGGGCTCCCCTCATAATGCCCAGTTTTCTTTTTGGTGTGTCTTATCTGCGGAAGTGGGTTGCAAGTGGTATAAGTGGTAGAGAGAAGGGGAAAATCTACAGGAAACCAGAGATCAGATAGAAAGCTGGCAAGGAAAACTCCCCAGTTGGATACGATCATGGATCTGGCTGATTTTGGAGCCATCTTGTAAAATTCAGTAGAGGGGCTGCACCAAAATTCTCTGGTTACATTCACACGTTTGCTGATTAAATCACCGCTCCTCCTGCAGGGATGGTTCCCACATTGTCATGCTTCATTTCCGTCCGCAAATTTGGGTGCGCAAGAGCCAATATCAAAGAAAAGCTGCTGGTCATATCCACCACTTTCCATGTATCCACCATGTGTTTTGGCTACATCCAAAACCTTGCTGACTACAATCCCATGCTCAGTGCCTTTGAAACTGAAATCCTGGGACGTGTTGATGCTAAGTTCCAACGAAAAAAAACAGCATCGAACATCATCTGAGCCATCAAAAATACCCCGTTCTCCCATCTCCTTATACCAGTTGGTTGATAGGTTTCCCTACTATGGGCTATCATAATCCCAAATAGATTAGGTAGTATAATTTCCCATGTCAGAACCAATCAACCAAAGGTATCTTTAATGGTTCATCTACCCTCTAGTAAACTAACATAGCTATGGAAAATCACAATTGTTCATGGGAAAATCGGAAAATCCACTATAAATGGCCATGTTCAATAGCTATCTTAGTTTACCAGAGGGTAACTGACACTCTCCAACATCGTTAAAGCCTCACCAGTCGCCCCAGCCAGGGACCCACCAACGATTCCACCAAGGGCCCACCTTGTGAAGTTGTGCGGCGACCTCACGTTTTTGCGCCTCCAAACTCTCGATACGCTCCTGTTGGAGGTTGGGAAAAATCGCCATCTCAACAAAATCTTGGGATGTAAAGGTGCAAAGCCAATAAGAAACATACCAAAATCGTGGGGAATGATTGTGGGAACAGAATGGGATGCAGGACAATATATTGGGATGTAACCATTTTAGAGGTGGAATTTTGCTTTGTCTGAACCCCAAATTCGAATGGTTCCTCGGTTTGTCATAATTTTTGCCCACTCAATTGCTAGTATCATTCAGACAAAAACTATTGAGTTAGGTGGATTTTGCTAATTGAGTGTGATTGTCATAATTTTGCTAATTTTATACCCTACCTTCAGACACACCCTGGGATCACCAGCCACCTGCAGGCAGCAGCTGTTCAACGTCACCAGCCCCCTCCTGTGCAGTGCGCCAATCCCGATCCGTCAGCTCGTACTCCAAGCAGCGGCGCTGCTTCCTGGCCGGTCATTTTCCTATCCCAAGTGTAGGGGGATACCCGGCAAGCCACAAAGCCAAATACGGGATGGTTGATTTTTGGCCTTTACCTCATGGATTCCTATCAACTAACTCATTCAAGTTAGAGAGACTGAAAAGTCAGTGTGTATATGTCTATGGTCAACAAATATACACTAAACGTTATTGTATGTGTATGAATGACTGGTGGCAAGACTGTGCATGTGTATCTGCACTCTTGAAGCTTAGCCTCGCTTTTCCATTCACAAGCACCACCACTATCGCTTTCACATATCGTCCGATTCTAACCCATGACTTCAACACGCTGGAAACTGTATGATTTCCTAGGAGTTGGTTGAAGGGAAAATCTATCAGAAACTTCCCCCTTTTTTGCTGGTCAAGAATCATGGGTTTCCTCTTACCCTCCAATAGCATCAAACATGGCAACGGAAGAGCGCAAATGACTTACCGTCCATTCAGTAGTGATGTTGGGTTTCCAGGTTTGAAAGGGTTTATCTTCATCTTTGGTGACTAATCCACAAAAATTCTACCCATATCCCCAAAGCGGCTGGTCAAAATGGAGTTTCACTCCTCATCCTCTCAGTTTGTTTCAATCGGGCCGGGCGTACTCCAACTGTTGGTATTCGACCAACTCTCTTTGCTCCTCTTCAAGACTTTTGATGCGACTGGCTACTCCCTGCGGCGCCACTGGGGTGTGGTTCACTGCACCGAGATGGGGTTGCCTCAAAAAATCGAACGCGGTTGTCCATCTTTACCATAGTTTTCCCCCTTGACATTGTGCCCCATTCTGGACAATCCCATATCCATCATGCTCGCACCTTCCTTTTTTCAGCACGGAGGTTCAAGCGATGCACAGCGTGCAGAGGCTTCAGCCAAGGCAACAGCCGTGTCTTACCATCTCTGGTGACATGGCTATGGCAACTTCAACAGAGAGCGCAGTACCTATCTGAATTCAATTATTGTTTTTTCATCTTAGCACACAATTATGTATGTATATTTGTGTATCCCTCGTACACAGAGAGAGATTATGGCATATGTTTTATAATATATCGATGCATTTCGTAGGTACATCTCATGTATCTGCCGCAATCTAGAGCCTTCAAACAAACAAAAAACTGCTCCATAGCCACATCATCATTCCAAAAAGGCCGCAGCTCAGCCGGCCAGCTCTTGCGAGCTGTAGCCAGAGGAGGAAGGCGACCTGAAACGCTGAGTCAATCATAATCCATGGAGATAATATAGAGATAATCAGATTTTCTTGAGAATATAGATGTTAACATGGGAACATCATGGGAATAAATAAATGTTGTCATTCAGTAATCACATGTTTAGGGATTTGCCCTTTGGTCATTCAACAGTTTGCTACAATGATCTGGATTTTCCTATTGAACATGGTGATGTTCTTTAGCTATGCCAAATTACTGGAGGATTAATTTGAATGTTGCATGTTCCAAATGCCAACATAATTCAACGATTCCAAAACGAGTACAATATGTTGACTCAATGTTCCCCAAATATATCCCTGTTGTGCGCGTTTCATCAAATCCCCAGCTTGGCCGCACATGTTCCAACCATCCACCCCAAAAAAGGATGGAAGACAAAAAACTACACCTGGGAAAATTAATGTCATTCCCATGTCACAAATTTTGGCGACTTGGAGCAGTTTCATCCACATGTTTGATGGACCTAAGCAAATTAGGATCATTCACAAACCGGAAATGTTGGCCCAGTACAGGCATAATGACAAGCCATTATCATCCTTCACAATTATCGCATTATACAATCATTCACAATAATCAAATAGAAACCTTCGCCCAATCATCATTACAACTGGGCATCAGTCACTATCACCAGTTTCGCATTCTAGGCTTCAGACTCAACATACAGATGGAATTTCAGGTGCCATACCATAGATGACTTCCCTACGTGTACATGCAGTTCCACTTCACTAAGTGGTGAAATATCCCATGGTATCCTCTGATTTTAGGCGCTGCCAGTGGAGCCAGTGGCGAGATCACCATAGCTACACCAATAAGAACCTAACTTCGCCCCATAAAAATAGAAAGATGGAATGATTCGCCACATTTACATACACTGAACATCATGTCATTCCTTTTTATCTTCTTGATATTATTTCCTGCATGATTTTCCAGCGTTCCCATGATTTCCGGAAAAAACCGGATGAATGAAAAAAAAACACCAAGCTGAAAACCTCTTCCGTTTGTTGGGATAGCTAACCCCATCCCAAAATCTTTCCTATGCGATGAGAACATGCCTTGTCCCCAGTGTTTTCCATCTTTCATTGGCAAATCCTCCCATGATTTTCCAACATCTCCCCAGTCCAATTTCCATGGGGGCCTTGCACAGCTCCTTTTGGGTGCCACGGATTTCAGCAAGACGCCCAGCAAACAAGCGCCAAGGCCTGAAAAACGCTGAGGAAATGTGGAGAAAATGCTAGGGAAATGGTGTTTTCTCCTTATTACTTCTGGGATATAATGGAATGTTTTCAAGAAATGTTCTTTCTTGGATATGATGAGTCTATTCAACCATAGTACTAATGAGCTACTAAGTACTAATATTTTGAGGAAATGAGTGAACGGGGTCGATGGAGTTCAACCGTCGCCTGAGTCTCAAATTTTGACCGATAGCCACACGGATGGAATTGGCAAATGAGTTCAAATTGCTTTCTAGATGCATGGGAGATCCTGGAATCGAAATGCTGGGTAATGCTGGGTACATGAGTGGGGAAATCAGTCGATGGCCAGCACGGCTATGCCTAAAGAAAGGAAATTGGCTTTTGCGATGCAATGAATATTAGGTTATTGGGTTAGATGCTTGGAATAGCTTCGGGAATCTCCCCAATTACCCAAATCTTCACCGCGGATTGAAACAGGATGGACAGCACCTTCCAATCAGCATCCCAACAGCATTTCTTGACGACCGAATCAACCGCCAGCTTTACTGTGGCTCAAGATCCATCGTAAATGACCATAGCACCCAAAATCACTAGCACGTTCGCCTCCATCGCAGTGTGCATAAACACAATTTCATAGAATTAAACGTAGATTCACATTAATCATCAATGGTTAACACATGTTAACACCATTACTGTAAACACGCGGAATTAACGTACTTAATCTTCATCCACCATCGAGAATCGCTCAGATCTGGGGGCGCCTGTGAGCAGAAAGGTCCACCAGTAGCGCGCGGGCCAGGTCACTGAAGCATTGCCACTGTCCACCACGCTGCTGAGACCTGGAAAAATCATGAAAAATCCCCCAAAGGTTCCAGGTGAAACATTGGTTTTTCCAAGGTGTCCTCAACCAAAAATGAGGCTTCAACCCGCAAAAACTTGAGATTTTGATGGATATTCACAGCAAAAACACCTTGGAACCTGTATATGGCCAGATTCAAGGTTGGAATATCACGTTCCAGACCCGCCTGGAATGCCGATGCACTCAGGTCGGATCTTGGACGCCACAATCTTCTGAAAGGTGTCCTGGCTCAGCCCCATGGGTCGAATCAGAGGTCCTATTGTCACATGCTCCATGGAAAATTGGTACAGTAGTCAAAATAAGTGGCTGAGATTGAGATGCGATCCTTTTCTATGGATACACCTATCAGACCTATCATTCTTGGTTGTATACCTATCTTTGCTGGCTGTCTCATTGCGTCCACATGGTTGTCGGGTATACCTACGCTTTCTGACCTCCAATCACCAGTGTTGGTCCCCAAACAAATCATGGATACCAATGATCCGCGATCAACCATGGAGTTGTTTCTGGAGCATCAAAGTTTCCAACTGATCTATTTATGGTGAGATTGCTGCATACGTCCATTCCCACCTAGAGATACACCTCTACAATTTCACATGGAACCTAAAGAATGGGGTCCCATTTTGATGGTATCAGAGTATTCGATATGGCCCAACTGTTACGTTCCATGTCAAATATGTTAAATATAGATGGTTGAACTGCATCTTGCTGCAGCACCCCATTCAGAACCTCCAACCAAGAGTCAACAAGGTTCGCGCGTGCCCTTCATGTTCCGCCAAGCATCTAAGGGGCACGCGAAAGGGTCCTCTCTACAGTCGGTGATGGCCACCTGCACATGACCAGCCGCAATGATGGAGAAAAAACAGCCATGAATCAACAAGCATTTTCTTTGGTTCAACATTGATATATATATATATAGAGATCTTGATATGTTAGGAACAAGAAGGTTGAACTAACCGACGAAGCAACAACGTATGGCGAAGACACTCTTCCACAGGTGAACAACATGTGTCTGTGCATGTGTCATTGTGCGCGTAAGAATGTGCCTGTGCACAGCACATGTATGTGTATATATACATAGCTGTGGAAAATCACCATTGCCAATAGGTAAATCATCGAACTGAATGGGCCATGATTATCCATTTTCCATAGGTATGTTGAATTGCCAGACAGTAGGTGTTGTATGCTTAGATATATCTATATATATACTGTATATACATAGAGAGATGTATAGCAACCAAAACGATATAAAAAATGTTGGAAACCCTGGAAATTATGAAGGAAACATCATCTATAGTTTAGTGGAAACGCTTTTCTCTTTTGGCGGATCGCCATAGACACGCATATGTATACATGTATATATATATATATGTGATATGGCTGAATTATAGTAGTTCGGTTACCTGAAAATAGCTGTTATCATACGGCCATTTGACGATGATTCCCCCAATCCAATTCCCATCCTTCAAGTGACGGAAACGACATGAGGTCACAACATTATGTATGCATCAACAATCATGGTTACTACTACTACGCACAGACCCCGTGGTTTGCCCGGACTGAAATATTGAGGATGCCATGTTGTCGAACATGATAGGAAAGATTGCAGAAAATACTACGTATGCGCAGTGTTTTCTGGTTTAGGACTCAGAGTTTTTAGATTTTACGTTTTACAGTTTAGGGATTTAGGGTTTTAGGGTTTAGGATTTAGGGTTAGGGTTCGTCGTCTGGGAAATACCAAAACACTGGCCCTGCGCAGGTATTCGAGCATGTCGAAGGATAATATTTGAACACCGTTCTAAACTTTCCGGGCAAACCATGGGGTCTTGCCGCATTGCTATAGACCCTGGTTAGTAAATCCCCATTTCATGGCATATCCCAGATATGTACATATATATATATACATATATATGTAGTTATAGATATAGGGATGCTAACCAGTTACGATTCCTGGGAAGATTCGATCCAGATAACATCCGCAACCTGCACACGGCTGGGCTGCTGCTCACCGAAGATCACCCCCTCTCGCAGCTGCTGCGGCTGGGCCACCTGACTTTCCCGGGGGGGGGGTTCACTGCTGAGATTACCATCTGGTAAACTAACATAGCTATGGAAAATGGCCCATCTATAGTGGATTTTCCTATTAACAATGGTGATTTTCCGTAGCTATGTAACAGTTTACCAGAGGGTACATGAAATTACCAGATGGTTCCAGGATTCCAAGGACTTCGATGAGTCGGGGCCCTATTTCAGGGAAATCACTATATGAGCATACTGACCAACTGAAAATTGGTGTTCACCAAAAAAAAATACAGGATTCCAAGATTCTAACCAATCAGGAATGGGCACATGAACCAACAAAAATGAGGTTTCACCAACAGGAGATCAACACGGGATGTGGACATTCATATTGACATTCTATTGACCAAGAACTAGCGGAACAGAGCACAGAAAAAGGCGGACCGGAAATCCGAGATAGATCCCCTCTTTTTCGTTCCCAAACTCTTGAATCCTGACCTGGAAGTACATGGACACCACCGGACCTCGACTGCTATCGTCCTGCGGCCACAGGAAGGAGGAACAGTCTTGGGTGGAGTGGTGAAATCTGCGCTCACAAACATGTTGCTGGAAAATGGATCCTGACCCCCATTGATAAACGATTTTCCCAGCTAAAACTTTATTTTATACCAGAGGGGAAAATATCCCCTGTTTCCACTTCTAGAGTTATCAAATTGCATCTGTGGGCATCTGTGGGCATTGGACCCATCCCCCACCACGCATACATACGGCCTTGCCCTAGATTGGGAATCTGCACAAAAATTGAAAGGATGATAGCTATGTAGCTTTCTTGCAGTGTGAACAGTGAAGCTATAAACCTCAGGGCTAGTCTCCTCCTCCCGTGTTTTTAACAGTTGCATTCCATTCCAAGCACTTCTGATGTGTCGACACTTGGGGATGCGTCAAAACCAACAATATAACAATACCATTGGGGAGATAAACATCCATAAACTCATCATAAATCCCAGCAGACGGGTTCACCCATTCCCATTTCATCCCATTTCGGCACCACCGCCGGCTCCAGTTCAACGATAAGCATCCCACCAGGTGCCACAGCATTTTCGGCCCAGCCATCGCTTTGCCAACGCAGGCCAAGCAGGGACCGCAGAAGAAGAAGATTCGTATCCTTGCCAAAACTCAACTCCCATGTGCAATCTGAGGACTGGCTCCAAATGAGTTCAACCTTTTTTTGGCGGGATTTCCGGTGTTGACCGGGTTTTTGATGTTTTTGTCGGTCAACAGTTTACAGTTTACAGGCTGACCATGAGATTCGTGTGTTTCCACAAAACTCACAGAAATTCTATCAACATCAGATGGAATCATGTATCATTCAAGGACCAGGTAGTTGTTCACGCTTCACCATGGCTTTCACCATCGATTCGCCAACTCCTCGGGATCCCTCCGACCTTTTTGCATGTCAGAAGGCATCCCGTCTCAAAGTTCCACGGGAGCCAAGACAGGGAATAACAAAGTACTGCCGCTAAGACAACAATGGAGCAGGAAAATCTAGGTTTCCATCCCAGCAAAGCTTATTATAGGCAGCCTGCCAAGACAAAAGCCAGCGAAACCAGAGAACCAAAGTAACAGGCCTGAGCCAACCACTGCTGGAAATGGCGTGCTCATGAACCACGTACAGTCAACCATTTCAGGTTGTAGTTTAGCAGCAGGCACAAACTCGTGACGTTATAGGGTGCATCAGGCCCCATTATTCTTGGCATCATGCTATAAAATATTTCTCAGCAGTGAAAATTTAGCAAAGGTGACCAACAGAACAAACTTTTTTGTCCAAAACCTTCTCAAACATTTGCAGAACTCCAAACCTCCCAATATCTCACCCCCAAAACATTCCAAGTAGTACTTGCCGCAGGTTTTCAACCAGCAGCGCACGGCACCACCTACCAGGTGGTCACACCCAGTTGTGGGATTGATCAGATAAACACGCGCTACTTGCATATCACATATTTACCATATATATATATATATATGTACATATATATACATATGCTCTTACACGTGCATTATATTATACAAATATACAAATATTCTTATTACTATTATTATCATCATTACAAATTACAATTATCATCACGATTACATCTCGTCATATCCCAACAAAAAAGCCTTGCCGCTGCCCCAGATTTTTTTTTTGGATCAAGTGGCGTGTCCAGCCATGTAGACCACCTTGGCGTCCTTCGAGTGCTGCACCCCTGGGATCTGCTGATGTTGCTGGGCCTGCAGCAAGGTGCCCAGGATGTGTGCGGCCTTGGTGCAGCCACCGGGGGAAAGATTGGATCATTAGGTGCCATGCTAAGACGTGCCATGAAAATTTGCTTTTTTTTTCAGCCAAAAAATGGGGAAATCATGGAAATCATCCTGGGGATATCGTGATATAAATGGGGTATGGTCATCCCACCATGAATCATGAATGGGATTCCCTATCATTGGGATATGAATCCTTAGTAAAGTCTGGATGACCATGTCCTATGATGGGAAATTATACCCATTTTTGACCATGGCAGAAGAATTGGGAATATTCTCAAATGATTCAAACGGCAATGTCAAGATCGGAATGCATGAGAAAATGCTCTTAAACCAATGGACTTGACGGTCTTTTGAAACAAACCGATACCACTCCAAGAATCAGCAAAATGATGACCTGACACTTGCCGGGTGATCTTCTACTATGCTCTGACAAAATGTAGACAATCAGCTTCCTCCGTAAAAACAAAAGAAACATCCAAAGACATCTCAAAGAAGAAAATGATGAATATAGAGAGAGAGAGAGGGAGACATGGTTCCAACCCGCTAACTTCAAATGCAACTTCGTTAAATCACCCGCGATTTGACACAGAATCATCTTCTTTTTCCCGGGTCGCCAGGGTGGACTCTAAGCGTTTGGAGGAGAAGACGTTGTCCAGAAATTCCATGTTGGCCACCACCATGCGGTAGAGATCAACTAAATCAGCTTGACCTCAGTCGTTCTTTTCTGCCTTTTCCACTGGAAAGCAAACATCTAAAACTCTAAAACGTCCGTTGCTAGTGATTTTTCTGGGTTGCCTTCAGAAAGGTGACTAGATCAGCAACTGAGGCACTGGCTGAGCTGGCCTGCGGCATAGGATGGGTTTCCATTCAAATATTCCAGCAGGAAGAATTCCTGAGCTCCCAGCCTTTCTTGCCAAACCCGGAGAAGATTGCGCCAGGAAGGACGTGTTGAAGATTTTAATTCAAGCGCTGTAGATGCGGTCTTTCCAGAGTGGGCCCCCCACAAGAATGATCGCGGAGGTCATAGGGTGAAGAACTTGGTGCAACAAGAAACAGAAGGGCTACAACAAGTTACAAGCCAGTTGCAACCAAATATTTCAATATATAATATATGATTAGTAAAACACTTAAGGTCTAGGGGACCGTAGATCTTGGTGATCGTGATCTTTGGTAGTCAATCATCCCAGCCAAGATGCTGCCCAAAAGACGGCAATGTCAAAGGCACCCTCTGTAGCCTGATGGGTGAGTCGTCAAACTTTTTGGGATCCCCAAGGGGGTCCCGAAAATTGGCTGGATCAACTTTGGGAGAAAATTTTGGATCAACAAATGTTTGGTCAAAATTGAGCTAGAAAAAAACTGACACCAGCGCATCCCACTTGGGACCGGCTGGGCATCGCCAAGGTACGGCCCAGAACTTTCCGGTGTATTTGATGGGCAAAGCACCTGAGTCCGCAGCTTTCGATGTCGTCCAGTTGTTTCGGGAGTAAGGTAAAGGACTTGTTCATCATTTCTCCGGGTGGTAAAGTAAATGGAAGTGACGTCAATCTGCCACCAACATAGAAAAATTGTATCGTCGTGCGTTTTGATCTTTGGGGGATCCCACCTTTTCATCCCTTTCAAAATGGACATGGCAAAGAGTTGCATTAGTGGCAGGGTTCGGCGCTCGCTCTGGTAGTTATTTTTCACAAAAACAAACGGCAGGCTCATTTCCTACAAGCCATGTAATCCAAAACGAAGACCTGATTGCAGCGAGGTCCTGATCGACTGAATGTGCTTCCTTGCTACATCTGGCATGCCCCTCATCCACTTACAAGCATCGTGCATCTTGCACATTGTTGGAATTGAATGCAATTGCAAGTAATTCAATGGCAAGACATCCTAAAAGTAGATGGACAATCATCACACTTCAAATCCTACAGGAGATTCACCAGTTTCGGGTGGGTTGGTGTCATCGTCTATCCACTACTACGGCATGTTTCTTAGTCATTCATCATCATTCATCGCGACATCAGCGAACTGTTCGCCTCCAAGCCACTCAAATTGCATGGTAGCTGTCCTCCACATAGCCCAGAATCCGGACAGCAGTGAACCACACTATCCACCTGTCCAGTGGGATCCAGTGGGCAGCATCTTCCCATTTTCAGCGTGGAACATCAGGAAAAATCGGGAACCTCGGAAACTACTTTAAAAAAGTTGCTCTTGACCTTCCCATCTTTCTTGGTTGCATGCCATGTGTGTTTTACCGCAAGACAGAAAGATGCCCAAACAGCTCTGCTGAGAGCCACGCCCAAAGGCGGATTCCCTGGCCCTTCGGCTCTGGCCTTCTCAATCTGTGCCTGCCAGGCCTTCAACAAAGCCTCGAAGTGGCCCTTGCCGCTTCCCAGGAAGCTCTTGATGACCTCATGGCCAGGAACGGATCTGCTGGGGTGAAGCCAAGGTTCCAAGCTTCCAAGGCTATTGGCTATTGGAAACACAACAGAAATCCACCCCTTTTTCAACTAAGGAACTTCGTGGCGCCACGGAAAGCCGCAAAGCTCCTGGAGTCGGACACCAGGCTCAATGGATTGGTTTAAAGATTGTAAAGGGAAAATTGAAACCAGAACCCCCCCATATTTAGTGGGAAAATCCATGGTTTCCGGTTTCGATGTTCCCTTATATAAACCAATCCATTGAATCACCCTTTTTTCGGGGGAGTCATATGCATTTCCTGGGAGAAAAGGGCCACCATTGTTGGCACTCAACCTGCACTGAAGATACTGAGATACCCAAGTTATCTAATCGTCCAATGACTGCGGAAGGCCCCCTCCTGGTTGGTTCCATCGTTGAAGAGCAAATACTTTGGATCGCCTTGCTGTTTCGGGTCATAGATCGTGGTTTAGTGGAGGGTCCAGCCTCTTCAGTTGTGTCTTAATGCTATGAAGTTGGAATGTGTCAAACTTCAAAGCCCCTGAGGAAAATATCAGCAGTTTAGCGAATATTGGCTCAAATCTGTGACTGGGTGGTGGTTGAAGCAACCAAAAGTATGAAAGTATCAAAAGTGTGAAACTTAATTGAGATCACCATCCCCCTTTTGGTGGGATTGAAATCTCAAAGAGGACTATTTTTCGTATAACATAGAGTACAACCATCAAAAAACCACTACCCAGGTGGCTTTGGAAAAAGTGAAAAACCACGCCTGGCCTATGATGTTCTCCTCTTGGTGAAGCGAGCTGCAACTTGGAAATGCTCCAAGTGTCCAGTTGGTCGCAGTCTCCTGAGATGATGATGGGAAACCATCTCCTATTTGAGCTCCTGTTTCGTTACCCCAAAAAATTGGGAAATCACATGAAAACTGCCTAAAAAATGATGAAAACTGCCACGAATTTATGCGGAGCTTCGTTGTCGCGTGCAGAATTGGTATCGGCATAGACCGCCACCTCCTCACATTTCACCGTGGAGAAGTTTCTGCTGCCCATCCTGGGATCAACACCAGCGGTGATGAATGGATACTTCCACAATTTTGGTGTTCCTCCTCAGAATATCTTCCCATGTGGTCCTTTAGAAAACCCAAAAAAAGTATTTTCAAGACACACAAGCTCGCCACTTTGCCGAGTGTTGTCCCGTGCCCCCCCTCTGTCCGAGGGACCAAGCTCCCATGTTGCGAATCTGCCGGCCACCATGAGGCGTAAGCCCTGCAGTGATGCTGGTGCCCCAGACCTCCGAGGTTCCAGGGCCTCGGACAACAGGCGTTGAAAGCGTTGATTTTACTGATGACATGGAGTCCCCCATGGCCACAAAATGTCCCGAGATTCCAGTTCTTTTCGCTGATGACTCTGATTCCTCGGGACTACTGTAACATACTATAAGCATCTACAAGCCTGAATGGCGAACCGGGGAATTCTCCGGTAGACCTTTTCAAGTACAAACGGCCTAAGGGACTTTTTGTCATGTCTTTTTTTGGGCATATGGCTATTAAATGGGTTGGTCAAGCACGGTCAAGCCATCTGTCCCCCTTAAAATGAGAATGTATCACTGGAAAAATGACAAAAACAATCCACCTAAATCTACAATCCATCTAATTTGAGGTTCATGAACTTTGACCCACATCCAAATGGCACATGCCAGCATTACGCATCCCCCTACCTGCTCAGTTGAATTTTTTGAAGAAAGTCCTGATGCAAAACAATCCTGCACCATCTATTGTTCCGCTCGTAAAATTGCGTGTTCTACCTGCAATCTCAGATTTTGGCACGTTTTGTATTGATTGGCTGATGTTTCAACCAGAAATTCTTGGGATACCATGAATGTCTTCATCCTGTGAAGAACCCAAGAAAATCGCGCCTGGCGGCCAGCAAGGTGGAAAACTTTGAGAGGTGTACTTGGCCATGGACTGTCGCAGGCGAGTTGAAAACAAAGAATTTCCGGCTTTGTGACTCACCAAAACTGTCCATGTGCTTTGAAGCCCAAGAAAGGTGATATTTGGGCATGGTCCACACGATTATGCCCCAAGATTAGATTTTAGTCGACCAAGAATGAACTAAAAATGCTGGAATCTGTGGCTTGTTGGGGTTCCGTTTACATCTTGTGACCCACAACTCACTCCAGGCCTCCTTGGTGAGATTCCCTTCCCCTCCAGGGGGATATGGTGTACCTTAGCTCTGCCGATCCTAAACTTGAAAATTGGTGGACACAAAGTTTTTTAGGGCTGTCATCAGGAATGGAACAAGGTCATGGAAGAGCCGGCTGCATCTTTTGGCTCTATGCCACATGCATTGCAGTACATATGTCAACAGTTGCTGCGATTTTGATGCATGAAATTATCCACGGAATCTCCGCATCTCAATGTAGAATGGGGTGAATGATCGCCAAAAAATAGATCTGATAGTCAGCAATTCCGCGTGCTTCTGGGGAGGAGGAAACAGAAATGTGAGTAGGTAGAGGCCTTGCTGGGCTGATTTTCGTAGCATCATCTCACCATCAAAATCGATAGGATACATATATTTGCTTCGATTGATCGTAGAAATAGGCGGCACCATTTTCTTGAACCATTTCACGGTTCATCGTAGATTCGTAGATACTTGGGAAAGATATAGTTTGAGTTGAGTGGGTCAGTGGACGTAGAAAATGCTGTAGCCAAGGGTGCCCCCAGCAACTATATACATCTACAATCATCTACATCTTTGGCAAAAGATGGTAGCTTTGTCTTGTCATTCGTTAAACGCTGCCCGTCTGCTCCAGGAAACGATATGGAGATGAGTGAAATCCATCGGCATCTCGGGACACTACACATGTCCCCAGGCCCAGGGGAATCGAATGCTAAGTGAAGAGTTCCTTCTCCAAAAACATTACCCTCTGGTAAACTAACATAGCTATTAAAAATTGCCATTTATGTTGGATTTTTTCCATTAATAGCATGGTGATGTTCCATAGCTATGTTAGTTTACCAGAGGGAACTATCCACAATGGACCGCCCTCGTGCTAATGCACAAGATATAACTGGTAGCTGATGCTACCTTTCATGAAAAGTGCGTTTTTCAGTGCAGCCCAGTTTGGGCAGAGCCACTCTCAACGTTCTAGCAGAGCTTATGGAAGATCTGAGAATCTGAGATGGGAACATCTTGGAACAGTGAAATGGCAACAGTCTCACGTCCATGACACCGTCCAACAGAACTTCAAGACCTCCAAGTGACGAATACCATGGCGCGAGACAATTAAGGTCACCAGGGGCGCAGCAGTGGCATGGACCAGCCACAGAGCTGCCGACCAACGGAAGAGCGGCATGGCGATCAGAGAGTTGTCGTGGGACCTATGCCACTGGTTTTGGGGATTCACCATGAGCAGCAAACATGAAAAGCTCCTAGTCGCCGACCCAGACTTCTTTACGGTGCCTTTTTTGATGGAAACTGACCAAGTGGAATTCAGCGAATTTGGGCGGGTCACCTTGGTGATTCTGCCTCCACATCACTTCCATGATCCCAGAGGCATTTTTCTGTAAATTCATGGGTCATGGGATCTTGAAAAAGCGCGGCCAAGGTCGGAATCCATCATTCCTAGCTTGATATGATGCCTTTGGGCTTGGAGCCTGAAAAGCTGCCAGCGTATGGCGACAAGTTCTTCGTCAGGTGAGGTTCACCCCAGTGAGAGGTCAGGACGGTGCAGCGGAGCCTTGGTCTTTTTGCACCGCAAACCCAACTTTAAACTTTCAAACACGTCCATCGCCTGCAATTTCATCGGATTTAATTACTGCTGAATGGTTTGCTTGGGACTGTTGAGTGTAGAAAAATACATTGGTGTTCTTTCCATCGAACTATGGTTTTGATGGTTTCCCAGTTCTAAAATCCCAATCAAACCTGCTTTGGGAAGTACAAGCTCTGGATTTCCACGGCATTCCTGCGGTATTCAGCAAGAGCTCAGTCACGAGCTGCTGACATCCTGTATTGAAAGCCTGGGGTTACCTGGATCAGTGATGAGTTCGGTTCGAATGCCTATCATGCATCCAACATTTGGACAGTCCAAGTAATTACCAGATAGTAGAACCCCAAATTAGTTTTAAACATCATTTCTGGAGTACATCAGCTGCTTTGACCCTGAACCTTCATGCATGCTGCATTAATGTCACCATATAGACAGTTGAACCAATTGTAGGGTTCTTCACTGATCGCATGACTGTCCTGACGATCGAGGCTGGATGTCAGCACATGCAACCAGCAAAGCGAAAGGGCAGGCTGGTCTTGAATTCCGATGGCTCAAGACCGCCCCAACCACGCAGGAGCAGGGCGGTGAGCTGTCAACAACAGCAGAACTGCACATGCGTTGTGAGCTGCTGCAGCTTCAGAACAAGTACTCCGGTGTGTTTTTGAAAGCTTGAACCTGGGACCTCCTGTCAAGTTGCTGGCTTTGGACAACCGAGGGTGTACGGATGTGATTCTGACTTGACAAAAATGCTGGTGGTCTCGCCTTGGTCATCTCCCTGTCTGGGATGCACCATTTCCACCACGAAAACCCTGCGGCATCTTCCCACGACGATCTTCGGCGTGAAGCAAAAGGTGGGACCTGCCACCAGCTGGGCTGTGCTCCACGTCCATCAACGCCGAAGGGAAAGCTATGTTTCAACCATTACGGTTCTCGGTTTAGAGAATCACGGCGGCGAACCTTACACTTTGAAAGGTCTCACGGCTTAAACAAGTTCGTCGTTCGCGTCGGTGATCCAACAAGTGTGACATGCATCGAGAAACCCTGAAAGGTGAGAGGCTCACCAGTGGCCATTTGGCTCCTGGTAGAAGGCCGCCAACTCGCAGACTTTGCTAATCATGATGCTGAGCCAGATTCCCGGTGAAATCCATTGTCACAAAGGACGGATCACCGACGTTCGACGCGTTGCATTGAAATTTTAAGATTCAAAGGTATCCCGGATGCCACGAGAGTGGCAAAGCCTATGCATGGGCTTTGTAGGGTGTTACCACTTGGAAGAACCCCCGTTCACCCTGGTGGACAGAATCTGTGAAGCAGGGGCATTCATTCAGCCCTTGCGTTGCAGTGCTCCAGGATTGTTGTGTGGATATTGTACTGAATTCACCAGGCCTATTGGTTTCAAGTTTCCCAAACCAACAAGTTCCAAGATTCGACAGAACAGCCAAGCCTTCTATTGTTGTGTTATTCCTCCAAAGTTGCTAATCCCCTAAAAATCGAATTGCATAGACCTTAATTAACATCCTGTCCTGAACTGCTGTCACAATCCAAGCCGCTTCAATTCTCAACAAATTTTCCAGGACGTATCTTAAAAACAACACCCGAAATCGAAATCGATAGATTAACTCATAATCACCTCAAAAACAGAAAGAATCCTGAACCCCCCCTGCTTGGCCAGCCGGTCGGCCGACTTGAGGTATCCGTCACTTGACCCTAAGCAGTGACCCGGGAATTCTCTGCAAATGAGGTCAGAAATGGCCACAACACGAAGCTGTTTTATATCCCGTGTGACTTTGAGCTGTATAGACCCTTGGTTGCAAAAGACTACCAAAAAAATGGAAAAACACAAACATTAATGTATGCATGTAGGCCGGCACGACAGGTATTGTTGATGTGTTCGCATATTACATGCATAATCTCCACAGATACATACATAACATTACATAACAAAACACAACAAAACAAAACATAACAGAACAGAACATGACATAACAGAACAGAACATCACATTGCAAAACATGAGATAGCATAACATAAACATTACATTACATTACAATACATACATACATGACATACATTACCTACATGACATACATGACGTACATGACAGACATGACATACATGACAGACAGGACAGACATGACAGACATGACAGACAGACAGACAGACTGACAGACTGACTGACTGACTGACAGCTAGCCAGCCAGACAGACAGACATACAGACAGACATACATACATCATACATCACACTACACTACAATACACTACACTACATTACATTACACGACACTACACTACATTACAATACACTACACTTCACTACACTACATTACATGGCATTACATTACATACATATAGATACGTATGTATGTATACATACGTGTCCAATTCCACAGCAGTTTGGTTTTTGCAGCCAACTCCCAGGCACACGATACCAGCCGCGTGCGGCTCACGGCGTCCTGATGCCCCTAATCGTGATCTCAAGGGGTCATGGAGACCAAGGGCAAAGGAATGAACCAACATTTCACCCATGGGTTTATGCTATTATATGTGTAAAACCTATGTGTGCATATATCTGTAAGTATATATATGTATATGTTAGTTACTGGGGTTTCTAGAGCAACAAACATAACGGGAAGGCTCTACCTTGTAGTAATTACTGGCCATGGAAGTAGTCAACTTACCTTAACTAACTACTCAAATATCAATAAATCTCGGCTTATCTGGGTATGGGTCACAACCCTGTTACCCTGGCTTTCACATTTTTGCAATTTACATCTTAGGATGAATGCAGGCTAGTGGCCCGAACATGCAGCCTCACACCTATTTTGGTGGAGGTAGAAACATCACAGAATCAGGATAGCTCCATATCAGGTTCCTGACAGGATGGGGTCAATTCCTGAGCAGCAGCAGAATTTGTCTGAATTGTAGGTGGCTCACATGGGCGGTCCAAACTTGCACGATCAATGGATTTTGCAAGGCCATGTTGTTTTCACCAATACCCCGAAGTTCATGGTGAGTGAACCCTTGGTAATTGTCCAGCCAGCAATCTTAGATGCTGGCAGATTGCCAGAGGGTAGAACCTGTTTCTACATATCATATCTCTCTATCTATCTATCTATATATATATATAATGGATGAGTAATCAGATGGTCAACCAAAGAATTAAACCGTTTGAGATTCTTGCGCGCCTTTAAACAATGGGGTTTACAATTGTCGTATGTTCTTTGACTAGCTAGAATGGGATGAACCCAGGGAATAGGGGGCCCTTGTAGCATGCACATCCAGGAAAGGGCCTGTGTGAGAACCGTGCCCAACCCACCTGTGAGCGAGTTGCATTCCAGGGGATACCCACCAAAAAACACACACTGTTATGGTGTTCCTCCATTTACCCCACAATTTCTCTGTCCAACCCATCTAGTACTCTGGCCCTAGAAAGACAATCCCAGGAGATCACGATTCGCGGGATCCTTCAGATCACACCAAATGTCTGTTAACTCGCCCTGTCTCGGCATCTCAAAGATGACCATCAGTATAGCATAATCTCTGTTGGAGTTTCATCTTAGCCCATCTCCAAACATGTTCACCTTTGACTCCCATCATCTTCGAGAATAGGCGCTGGGTGCCAAGTGAACTGCTGCCCTTCACACCGCGGCGCCGCGAGGTTCAGTGTTTTGAAGGACCCGACATCATGCTCCACCAAATCGGGATGGGTCAAATCCATTTGATGGATCCACAAGTTACGTATTGACATAGAAGGCCATTGTTCGAAATTGGAACAGTTGAAGCAGTTTGAACCTATCCATTTTGAGGCAACAATTCTAACCCACTCCCAAATCTATACACAGTGGAGCGCTGCACCGAAAAAGCCGCAGCCGCGACTCGGAGATCTTCTCACTTTAGCTCTCCTGGGAATAGTTCAAAAATGGGAGAGCGGAGGGATGCACAAAACTCGTAAATTTCACTATCTTTCAGTATTCAATCGAATCATATCGGGGGGTAAGTAAATTTGGAACATACCCAAATAGGCAAAATGCGCTATTCCAAGGGTGCTTTCATTTTCACCCATGCATATCTGCAGTGGGTACCAGTGGGGAACACGTCCACTGGACTTGCAAAATTCTGCAATGATTCGCTGTGGGGATGTGAAAATCCATAGTCACTCCCCTACACTTGTGTAGAAAAACCAACAGACAAGACAGTATATCTTACGGTGATACCACAAAGCGAATGGATTGGGCATGGGCAGCATGTTGAGAAGACAACTGGCTGTCTCCCAAAGAACATCCACAGATGACCATCCTGTTTTGGCACCAATCCAGTGGATTGTCATCATTTCCCCTGCAAAATTCACAGCTTCATCCCAAGGCCACTGCACCTTCGCACGTGTTGCGTGGTGCTCAGTCTTCACAGACCTGACGAGATGCCCTGGATCAAACTTTTGGTCCCCATCCTTTTTCATCTTATTGGAGATCACATTGCCATAGTTGAATCTTCACAATTTCCATAAGCTACGTCCCATGGTCCCTGAGACCCAGTGCGACCCACGTGAATCAACATGGCTAACATATTGAAATCTCATGAGCACCCGATACAACTGTCACTTGGTGGAAAGGATAAAGATATTCTGAAAGCTATGATGATGATATAATAAAAATGTGATTTACTATCATGACAAAGATGTGTTCGTTTGTATGAGGAAAACAATATTCTCAAAAGATAGGATACGGATACCATCCGGGTATATAGTTTAACATTAACATAGCTATGAAAGCCATGGCAGATTTACATAGTTCGATATTTTACCTATTTCAAAACAGTGATTTTCCAGCCAGATCTGTGCCTCCGTCGCACCATCCGCAAGACCCATCTCCAACAGGTTCAAAGCTGGGGTGAATTTGCACCTGGCATCCAGTGGGAAGCATCCCAAAATCCTTTCAATCATGTCCAGTTTGGTCAGTTGGGATGTGTTTGGATCAGCACTCCAAACAGAATTTTCGTTTTTTCAAAAATGATTGAAACCAGCAACAGAACTGGATTTAAGAAGGATCTAAGCTGGTGGCTGCATGTGTCTGGATGAATAGCAACTTCAGCCCGCTCAGCAGCTGGTGGTGCAATCACTGAAAGGCTCCCCTTAAATATTTTTTTTGCAGATGCTTTTCCCCTATCTTGCCACCATTTCAAGCGACGAAAATCCCAAAAAAAAAGTGAGAAAAGACCCCCAAACAGTCAGATAAAAGAATCACCCCAACAAGTGAAAAATCATCAAACGTCTCTTTGAAAACCCTCCAAGCTCCACCAAGCTCCAAGCTCCGGCTGCAGCGCCTGCAGTTGGGGCAGGAGACGCACTCTTTGTTCTCCGCACGCCACCAACTGTGCAAGCAGTCCTCACAACGGGCCCAAATTGGCTGCAAAAATTCTGAGATGAAAAGCCTCTGGTCATCGAAAGTGACATTTCTTTCTAAAATCTCAGTCCTTGGCGGGAAAATCATCTACTCTGTAAATTGAGATTGAATATAGAGGATGTGAAGAGTTGCCAGGTGGAATCATACCAAATGGTGCTGGGTGTTTAATCCCATACCTAAATTTGTTGGCTAACTTTATACCCAAATGTTCCAGGTGTGTTTATGTGTTTACAGATATTATATATATATACACACACCAGGAAACAAATACGAAACATGTGTTTGTTCTTGAGTTTACCACATGATCGAACCCCGGATCAATAGACCCTGGTTGATCAATTAGAGGGTTACATCCCAAAAGTGATCACCTGGCCACAAAAAGAAGTTGTCTCCCAACTAAACCAACCAGGGGTGTATGAATCCACTGCGAACATTGCACAAATGGGGGCATGACACATCCATGCTGATGAAGCGCGAATGCTGCATGGAACGCCATACGGCTCCCCAACACAAATAGACCCAGTACTATCAGTTACTATCATGTACTATCCAGTACTAAACACGGTGTTCTAGGTGGGTGTTCAGAAAAGGTCGAAGGGGGCCACTCAACATCCTCTCAGATGGAAAAAGCCACCATACTTAGTCCCAAATATCAGTGTGGTGGACAACCAGTTTCCATGGTCACCAATCCAGCAGCTCTCAGGTCATGTTGTCTCCTCGTGGAAGCAGTGGTTGCATGGCAGGGTTGTCCTGCTAACATGGTGGTGTCCCGAAACAATCATCGTTTTTCAGATATGGCTATGGGTCAAAACCCTGGTACTCTAGGTACCCGAAGTCATAGCTGGTGAATGGATGCTAATGGATGTTTATTCCCCAAAATATGGTAACAATAGGTTTTGACCCATCTCCATATTGTGATGCTCTACTCAGGTTCAATCAGGTGACCAATCCAGATCTTAGGACTACATCCAGGCGGGGTCCGACCGCACCGCATCCCTCCAGAAGTTGCGATGGGTCGTGCTTGCACAGGCCACTGATAAGACGTTTTTGAAGAGTGGACATGGTTCCAGTCTTGAGAACTCTCTGAATGGTCATGATAAAATCTTAAGACCCCAAAGAAACGGAAAACTCGAGCTCCAAGAAATTTGTAGGAAATCGCCTCTTCGATACTTTGCTAGGGACGTCCATAGTCATCTTGCACCCTCGTTAGGATCATCCTAAACTATCCCATACCATCCCCATGCTTGATACTTAAATCTTCATGTTTGGCTAGTCCCTGCCACCCTTGAGGTCCGGGGGCAGGACCAAAGCTATGCAATGGGGCAGTGGTTTTTCACTTGGCTGAAGAAACGGGATGACGAGAGACGATGTGATACGATGGGATGGGATGCGATTGATGGGATGTGAGGAGACGAGACTAGATGAGCTATGATGAGATACAATGACATGAGATGAATTGAGATAAGACATGGTGAGGCATTATGAGAAATCATGAGAAATCATCAGAAATGATTGGATGAGATGAGATGAGATGAACTGAGATGAGATGAGACCTTGTGAGACATGATGAGACACCATGGGAAGAGATATGACGAGACAAGAACAGACGAGACGAGGTGCGACGAGAAACAATGAGATAAGATCGCTTGAGATCATAGTAGACAAGATGATACAACATAATTAGTGACATAATGAGAAGTGAGGAGAGATCATGCAAAATGATGAGTGATAAATGATGAGAAAGGAGAAAGGGCCCAGGGAATCGAGCCCGAACTTCAAACAAGGGCCGAGCTGCCCCAGACCCGAGCTGCCCCAGAACAGCTGGTTCAGTATTGGATCTAACTATGGGCCCAAATGAGGAATCTTCTTTTGATCAATGGGATTTGTATATAACCAATCTGGATAATTAAGAATCCTAAGAATTCCCCCATATTCAATGGGATTGCATAACCAACGGGAACATATAACATCATATAACGAACCTGAAAAAATCAGCCAGTTGGGGATGGTTCCCGATATCTTTCAAGCCGCTCATCAGGACTCGAGAACGTCCTGGCTCTGGGCTGACCATGCCCTATGGGCGAAAGGCAAATGCTGCACAACTCAGCTGCCTTTGAAAAGCGGAGAACGTGGACAGGCAGAGACCCCTCTGAGGGACATCCCAGGATCATGAGTGGTGACCTACATTGATATGTGTATATATATATATATATACATATACATATAGACACATATAGAAAGAGGGAGCGAGGGGAAAAAAAATATCAACCCGGACGTGTAGATACAATCTGCATATACATGTATAGATATAGCTTTATTCCATCTATAACTGGCTTCAAATCCATGCTCATTCGCCACATACCCATGAGTAGCGCTTTTCCCCAGCTCCATCGTCTGTGAGGCTTTTGTTGGAGACCAAGGAAATCACTTGTGAATGGCAAGTCCAGGATAGGAGTTAAGCAAATCGCCTTAGATATTCCCAAAATAGAGGATGACATTGGCTTTGAGGCTTCTCAATCTGATGTCGACCTCAAAACTCGGGATCCAACGGCAATACGACATGTCAAACCCCTGTACCCCTTCACTTCACATCAAAATTGCTGGTGTTTATGGATGTTCATCCCAAGAAACAAATGGGTTTGTCTGAAAATCGAATACAACCATTTTTTTTCATGGTCTATCACCATTTTTCCCATTGAAATGGCTATTTGATGGAATATCCCATGTTCAAATGGTCTGTACAGATGTTGATCCATAGCCATCCTGTCATCACAATGGCCTCTTGCTGCTTCTGGTGCCGAAGGTCCATGACTAGCTTGACCAGTCTGCAGCGACGAAAGATGGCTAGCTGGGAAATCCCCGAACTAAATGGAGGTTTCTGGCTGGGAAAATCATCTAAAAGTGGGGATGCTCCATTGCTGTATTTCGAGTACCAGAGTGTGTGTGTGTATATATATATATGTACATACATATATATATATATATATACATGCACCTACATGTATATACTAAATCATGACCATGATTAGGAATCTTTGGCCATGAGAATTCCCTGTTTAAGGGTTTTTGTCACCACCCTGGAACTATGCTCCAACTTTTGACCATGGCACATGTAGCAGTGGCATGCACTAGAACCTCAAACATCAGCATCTACACGGTCTTATGTTACCAAAGAATGAAGATCTTCTGCATTCAAAATAGCTGAAAACTGGGTGGAAATGAGGAAGCAAGCTGTAGATTCTCTGGGGGAATCTGGTACCGCCACTTGTACTTGTCCCCGAATTAATACACAATTCTCGGAATGATCTTGGAGGCGACCGATACCTAGAGATTCATGGTCCGCTGCAGTGGTGATCTCCGACATAGAAAAAATGCACGCTCAAAAAGGGGTGGAAAAATCTACTGGAATCTACACCCATCAAGACTCGCCAACAGGTGCCAAGTTTGAAAACATTCTCTGCACAAATTGGCATGTGCCCAAGGGCCTGCAGACCAGCAAAAGACCAACCTGCAGACGAGAAAAAATGTCGATGACAGGGTCAACTATGATCAAGTGAATCAAATGGTTCTCCCAAGACATTCTGAAACCAATCTTGGAGGTGTAAACTGAGTCTAAATATCTAAGCCAAGCCCTTGTTTGAAATATATAAGTCAATGTGCAATTCACAAGTTATGAGACATGTTCATAGGGGAAGAATCGCAGTGTAGTCCAGTGCACACGTGCATGCGAAATAAGTAGTCACCCATCTCGTTTGCGATGAGGTTGCCAGCCAAAATTCAGATCAGACTCAATTCACAGTAGGAAAAGCCATTGAAGAACTGTGTCTCAGTTGTTCAGTGCTAAGAATGCCCAGGAACAAAACCTTGGCCCTAGGTTCTCATCCACAAAAATACCTCCCCCGATGTAATGCTGTTCCAATTTGAGGAAATGTTTGGAGTTCCCAAACCTTCTGCGACGAGAAGACAATGGTTTTACCATTTCTCCGCTGCCTCTCGAAGCTGATTTCCAGAAGACCTATAGTGCCATAGACTCAGCTGACCCCATCCCTTAACTTCAAATGTTTTCAAATCTAGACATACAGTACAGAGAATTTTGTTTTTGTTCAACATGTGATCTCAAGTCATCCACCAAAAAGGAGTTTTCTATGTCATTCAGTTTCCCATCCAACTCCCCCCAATTGTCCCATTGTCTCTTGGCCGAAGGACAAGTGCATAGACCAAAAGCAGCGTGTTGATCGCTAGTCCTGCGTCATGGACACATGGAAATCGGACGGTGCCCTCTCAAAGGCTGGTTCGCTCATGAATATCATACATGGATATTACGACTATTATGAGATGATATGGGTTTTAATCATCACCTGCCCAAAATGGATGCTCTGAGATCCTCCAAGAATGACCAACCCACTGACTTGAATCCCACATCTCGATGCACGTTGCGCCGCTGGTGTCCTAGGCATTGCAAATACCAGGCTTCGAGAGTCGTGGCGGCACTACCCATGCTGCTGGGTACAAGCACGGGATGCGATGTCCTGTCTTGGATCAGCTGTCATTTCTGATCGCAGAAATGCCACTGTCATTGTCGATGGATCAAAACGTTTTTACGGTCTACCAGCCATGGACAGAAGAAGCTGGTGATGACTTCAAGAAGAAAGCTTCTTGCGGTCTATGATGTGTTGAACTCTGACCAAAGCACGGAGATCCACTGAACAAAAAGATTATCTAAGGATGCCTAAAGGCCAACCCTGTTTATCTGCGGCCCCTCGCCTTATACTTGCAAATTCTTGAGCCACCATCACGCATAGGAAGCTGAACCGGAATCCATGGTTCCACCAACCCTGAGACAACACTGTGTTCGAGGGATGAAGCCTGCAGCAGCTCTGGTCTCAAAAAATGCTGGCTTTTGGAAGGAAAACGGTTCGCCTTTGCGAAAAAGAAATAACTTGGATTTTGATCAAGGTTTGGTGTTGCAACAAGACCAGCTGCCAGTCATCATTTGTTGCCTTGAAACAGGCTGTGAAAAGTCCCTTGGAACTTTCTGCATGCTCAGCCTTCACAAAAATCTCATCCAAATTCCGTCATCCCTTTTTTGCGCTTACATTCCCATCTCTGCAAATTGACTCCTCCTCTTTGTTGGTGATATATAAACCCCTCCGCCACGGAGTATGTTTTTCCATCAAACTGGCAACATACATAGGTCTGTCTGAAACTAGGGCACCCCCTAAATCACAAACTTGATCATCATGTTCTATGAAAATATAGGTAAAACAATCCAATTCTGATGGATTATCATGGATTATCATCATTTTTCCTCTCCAATCCCACTTTCAAACAGACCCAACAGCCGCTTTCCACGTCGCACCTCAATGATCTCGTCAGTCTTCTTCCTTCTCACCGCCGTCTCCTGTGCCGAGGCGAGCGCCGAGGAAAATCCAGCGACCCAGGGATGTCCCAAAAGAATCTATGTCAGGTCGCGCATCTATGATTGTATGTGTATAGATATGCGTGTGTATATATAATTTTGTATAATAACTCTTTCATGGAATCTAGATAAGTCTGCTACTATGCATATGATCCATATAGTTGTGATATAATGCATATAATCTATATATATTTGTATTATAACGACATAGAACCCCAAAAAATGTAACAAGCTATTTCACGGATAGAAATGGTCGGTTCCCTTTCACCCTTCAGTCTGCAGTTCTTTGCCGTCTCGATCGTCCTGAAGCAGCTTCATGGACTCTGCTCGGCGTTCGTCATAAACCCCCGCGCCAGAAATCTCCTGGCGTTGAGCCAATGAAACCACCAAACAACGATTGGTGTCCAAATTTACATTGTGGTAACCCCCCCCAAAAAAAAGGAAAGTAATTCATCACTATTATAATTGGAGGTTTTTGCTTTTCTACTTTAGGGGGATGGGTTATATACATCATTGTAGCATGTTGTAGCCAATCATTACCTTCTCATTGGAGGAGTTGTTCTCCACCCTCAAGAAAAACATCATCATGACTCCCAAGGATTAAAAACCATCACTTCCATGGTTATTGTCAACCCTGCATTGATAAACCCTGGTTTATGAATTAGGGGTTCACCCATCAATAATGGTGATGTCATCTGCTACACCAGTGAGGTACCCCGCAATGATCAACAGCTCAGTGGTGCATAGTCTGATGGTGACACCATTGAATGTTGATGAATTGTGCTTAAATTGCACCGTCTTCCTTTCTTCCCCGCATAATGTGAAACCGTTGACACTGAGCCATGTTCGACTCCTCACCTCCTTTCTTGTGCCTCAACAGCCCCACGAAAGATGGACCACTCCTTCAACAGCTCCAAGCGTCGACGGTCATCCATCAGTGTGAGCTCGGCCACCTTCATCAGAGCGTTTACAGCTCCCAAGTCATGGCCATTACTGGTGATTTATAACACGGATATCATGGGGATTGCTTCAATATAGGATCCAATGTGATAATATATGTGTGTATGTATCACTATGTATACAAACGTACAACTTGTAACCACCAACGCGTTTTGTTTTTGGGTGTCTCTGAAAATGTGGTGTATCCCAAAGACACTCGTGGCATTTTAATTTGTAAATACGGTCAAATGATGATGACTGTAAGTATTTAATTGTGGGATCGCCTTGATGTATCATGATAATCCCCAACCCTAACAAATATTGGGTGGGTTAGTAACCCCGAACTAATCATCAACAGGGGTCTTGAAAATTGATCAATTGGATGGCTAATACCCTACAAAACTGACTAAATCTGCTGTTGGTGCTCAAAAACTGACCTTCATTTATGCATGTTTTCGGAGGACTTGCGCGCAGAATTATTCTGAGGATGTGTCAGCTTCAAATCATTCTGATTGTTGTTGACATTGAATGAAATTTATCTCAAGCTGTCTTGTTCGAAAAGTTGAAGCCCCGCTAAATCCAAAGGGAAGGGCCTTGAAGGTGCTGATGAGCCTTTCTGTAGATGCTTCCCAATTTATGGCAATTGATTGCTATGGGAAAATGATGGAAAATGATGATCATCAACCATGAGATTTTGCGGTAACTATATACCATATTTTGGGGAGGAGATTGTTGACTTTAATGGATCATGGCCACGAATGCAAAACAGCCATGCCTTCCCCTGCTGCACGATGTAGTAGGGATTGGACCTCATTCCAAGGGTGCCGGTGGTTGATGCTTCTAGGATGTAGCACAATGAAAGCCCCCAAGAAGTGGGTATAGGTGGTGTGTGCTAATAAGGCATGGTCGACTTGACTCCTAGAGTACTCCTAGTCAACCATGCTAATTTGATGGATGCAATTTTCCAAAAACTCATGAGGCTCAAAATGCAAGCAAATGGTCTATCCGAATATCAGGAAACATCCTCCTTCAAATGCCGATTCTCAGCCATACTGCATCGTTTTTTGAGGTCAATCATCCTATTCCTGGTACCTGCTTTTGACAAATCCCCAGATGACTCTAGGTCGGGTCAAAACTTAAGAGTCGACTCAATGAGGTCAGACGAGATTAACACCCCTTGGCACCAGGGGTCTTGATCCAGGACCAAAGCTCCATGCCTACTACGGGGAAATCCATCATCGAAACCCATTCAGTTTGCCGATCCTTTACAGGAACCTCCAGAAAAACGCAGAAAAACAGAAATCCAATCTTTCAGAATAGTAAATTGCACCTTTTCAGCATCTTGGGGCTTGCTATACCATCCTAGTTTTCCAACTATAATTATTCCCATGATATTCCCAGGACTATATCCCCATTGCTATTCTTGGCGAAATCCCCCCATTGCTATTCCTGCGTGAAATGACCATGGAAAAAAAAAACTGCCGCGCGGCTTGGTGAAACCGCAGCTCTCCAGCAGGTTGAAGACCTCATTGCGCGTGGCCGTCTTGCCGTCCAGAGAGTAGTCGTCCTCACGCCGGGGGGAAGCCGTGGCTGGAAGAACAAGTCGGAGTCAACAAGAATTGGGAGAGCAAAGAAAAATGGAGAAACACTTTGATGATATTTAAGGATTCGTTTAAATGGCAAAATGTTGTATTTCACCAGGACGCAGCATATCATGTTGATTCAAACATCAGAACTGGGGATTTGAGGTGATCTAACCAGCAAATTATAGTGACTGGACTAGCAAGTCATGGTCATTGCACAAACAAAGCATGGTCCGATGTTTCCAATACAAAGCGGACCAAAAGTTGCAAAGAGTTGGAAAAGCACATGTTTTTCGTCGATTTCATTCATGTATGATTCATCAGTGTGGTGACCCAAGAGAGACACTTGTCTTTCCCCACCCAAAGGGTTATAGTTGTCGTGCATCAAAACCCTCCAACTTGTTGGTTCACCATTTGCTGGAAGTGTCCACTGATGTTCATCTCCATCAACTGATAATGCACAGATTGGAGGAATAGATGTCCTATTCGACCTGGACATGTTGTGAAATGGTCACCATTTCATGGTTTATTGTGGCAGACAGGAAAAGAATGTACTTCGGGATACTTGGGGTATCCAGCAAAATAATGCTGGATGGCTTGGCTCAAGTGGCTTGCATCGGACTACCTGTTAGATCGTGATGGCTGTGCTCCTTCTTTGCGCCAATCGTCCGACCTGTGGCAGAGCTTTGAGCTACGCCGGTCCAACGTTCGTATGTTCGCATGGCTAATTCGCCATCTACCGCAAAGCTCACACCCCAAGATGCATATGATGAAGACAGGATGACGCCTGGTTGGTTTATTTGGTGGTAGCATTTCAATAGCAAACTACCACTCTTGGGGGTAACTCCCCTGAATAGTCAATCAGGGTGTGTTCATCCACGGTTGCAATAGATTACCCAAAGTGCTGGTCGAAATGAAATGGATCCAGCCAATCCTACAGCGAGGATTCCATCAGTGTGCCCACAGCTTTCCCTTGTGATTCAATTGCTATTTTTCCATCACACTGGCATTCTCAGTAATGTCGATGCTGAAGAACTGAGCATCAGACGAACTCGAACTTCATCCTTGTCAATTGGCATGCGTCGATCCACATTGTCAAAGACCTGCCATGGAGCTCATGAATCACTAGCGTGACAATTGCAATCATACCTGCTCACCGCAGAAGAGCGGATCAAAATCTCAGACCCACTAGGACCACAAATCGGCAGTACTTGGGCATGGTTGATTTCCCGGAAATATACCGTGAATACCTGGGGGAACTGGTATCCACCTATGAACTGGGAAACTGGGATGAAGATCCAAGAAGCAACCCGTGACACATCTGAAAAAAAAATAAACAATCTGAAGATGACTGACTGAACCCACCAAGAGTTCTGAGAGACAGGCTATGGCCATTTCGATGCCCCCCAAGAAAACACATGGCCCACATCGGGTGTTTCGGCCAAAAAGTGACCAGGAAGCTACCTCAAGGCAGCTGTTTTTTTTGTCGCGCCAAGCCGCTACTGTCAACGCAAATTATTACAGCGCTACTGCTTAGCAGTAAAAGTAGCGACCGCGGCCATCCAAGCACAGCATATCCATGCTTTGAATAGCTGCTTTACATCTTCTTTGTAGTTCTTCTTCTTCGCGCATTCCTTGGTGCAACATGCAACACCCAAAAAGGAACAATCAAACGGAAACAAGAACTGCGAACTGCGAACTCTCAAGCTTTCTAGAACTTGCCATGAAAAATGCCATGTCCAATCCCCCAACTCACATCAGCAAACATCAAGCTCAAGAGTCTTTCTCTCAGTGTCTTCAGGAGCTTTGAAAACTTTTTTTCCAGCTCCCCATCCAACGGGTTCAACGGCTCCAACGGCTCGGTTTCTTCAAACGTCACCCGGACCGCCTCCCGCACCGGCTCCGTTCCATCCGTTCCGTCCGTTCCGGGCGCAACGCGGAGGCCTATGCCGGGAGGAGTCCGTGGGTCGCTGCGAAAGTTTCGTGGATGAAAAACCCAAATATGTGTTGGGGAACATGTGATGTCTATATGTAGATATGTATATATATATATATTATGTCCATATATATATATATAGATATGTATAATATATATATATGTATACTGTACATATATTGATATTTTGTAATATACTAATGTACTATAATCAAAGCCAACTTCTAATCCATCATGCAAGTTGGGTATGATATGATACCGGGTTCGGTAGCATCTCCATCACTGTGGTAGATATCCAAAACTCATTCAAGGCACCCCGCTTTGGATGCCCAAGAGATGTGGTGATTGAAATAGCATCATATTTATAATTGATTATCATTGAATATGATAAAATATGATGAAATATGATGATTATAATGAAATATGATCAAAGATGATGAAATATGACTAAATGTTGTTTAATATCACTGGATATGATCGAGTATGATGAAAAATGAACAAATATGATCAAATGATATTAAATTAGTGGGTAAAGGATACAGAAATTGCCTGCTCTGATCTAACGGTTCTGTCACTTTTGGAACGACCAAAGTCCCCCACCCGAAACGACCTGGCTTGGAAAAAAAAGTCCATGCCAAAGAACTGATTGTTGAATCCCATGGTTAAATCATAGTCGATTGTTAAATGTAAAACATAGTATTGAGATTAACCAGGAGTGCGTGTGTGTGTGTGATACAACATATGTCTGTATATATTGCTAAATAATCATAGTTGGGTACCAACTCCCGAACTAATCATCAACCAACAGGGGTGCCTTGCAGCCACCACAATAATATTACAATCTTTGTTGAGTAGTTGTTGCAGGTTGCATCCCCATATGTCGTTGTCTGAGAACAGGGTACCCCAAACTCCGAACCATTGCTTTTCCCCTTGAGAATCACCAATTTTGGATGATTTTGGGGTCCCTCATATTTTCGTGAAGTACATCCCTATATCTTGCTGCCGAAGCACCTGTTTCACGCCGGCCTTCAGAACGCTCAGAGCTCAGGGCCCAGGAAGTGAGTTCCTGTCAATGCTGAACACAGAAAATGTTCGGATTTCAACTAACAAAAGAGGGCTTATCAAAATTGGGTCAAACAACCAAAATAAGGATTCAAACAGGAATTGAGCATATGAGAATATGAATTCAAGAGTCGCAGTGTTATGTATTACCAATCAGCAAGACCTGCAATGGGGGTTCTTCATTTTGACCCATGCCCGTAGCTGCAGAATCAGCAAGTTCAGCAACAATGCAGCAACAAGACACCAGGAGTTTCTCATTGTCAACCGTCAGTCTTGCAAAAGTACCCCAGAGAAACTGAAGAACTGCGCATTATCCGCTGCTTGCTATTTGGATCCATTCCAAAACGTTGAAACCAGGATAGTTCCTTGAATCGAGGGTGGTGGCCACCCCCTAAAATGCCTCGGCGTGTTTGATGAGAGCTTGCATTTCTGACTGCATGTCCTGCAGGGGCTGACCCGTTGCGAGAGATCTATGTATACAACTATGTATATATATATACTAGTATACGTCTATGCATACACATATACTACATCTTGTAGAGATGGGCAACTGTGATTCAGCATCAAGCATGAAGTGGATGATTCAACTGATGTGGGATGATTCAGCCCCGCGGCTGGAAGAGGGTCGTCGGTCCTCAAAGCTGTGGCAAGTGCTTTCCAGCGAGTTGATGACCTGGCGAAGCACTAGGAAGAGCACGTGCAGGATCATCCCAGTTGGAAACTGCTCCAAAAGTTTTGCAATGAACTGATAAAAACGATACCATCAATATGTATATATATATATATACCAACTACATACAGTATGTACAGTATGTGTGTACAGATATACATATATATATATATACATATATATATACATATATATATGTAATATGTATATTCTACATACCATTCTATGCCATATATGCCTGGCCCTGCCATGCCATGCCATGCCATTGCATTGCATTGCATTGCGATGGATTGCACTACACTACACTACACTACACTACATCACATCACATCACATCACGTTTACATCTCATCACTTCATATCACATCAGATCACATTACATTACATTACCATCAACTATTCCATCAGTCAACTACACCATCAATTCAAAACCTGGCAGGTCCAAACCTGGGTTTGTGCAGGTCCATGGTGGGTTTGCCACCTCCACCAATTTATGGCAATTAAAGAAAAAGACAGTTGCATTTTGATGTGTTCCTAACATTTTCAGACAAACCCGGTAGTCCAACAGTTCCACCTTCAAGAACCTACCAAATAGGTAGCATCCCAAACATCCTGATGCAAATGGGTCCAAAAAATGCATTCATTTCCACAACGAGGATGTCACAATCATCAGTTTCGTATGAAAATGGTTTCGAATTGGCGGTCAATCATCCATTTTCAGGTCCAAAACCACAGAACTAGATGGTTGGTTGATGTTGATTGCATATCCCGTTACATCCCCAGAAAATTCCTTGGTTTATGCCCCCTTTGTGGGTCAAATCCTCCATTTTCACCGCCCCTGCCTGGTCGGCCACTGCGGTGGTCTCCTGATTAGCCACCTCGTGTCCGTGCACGCTGGCGCCACCACCATCGCCGTCGAAGTACTCCGGTTTGCCTTGCTTCTTACCTGGCCGCCCGACAAGGATTCTTTGTTTCGGATTCGGAAGATCTTGTTTATTTCTCGGATGGTTTTGGGGGGATGCGTTTTTTTCCTTGGTTTGACCAGTGGAAAGGCACTTCTGCAGATAATCACTTAATGTTATTGAGGTCAAGGACATCTTGCAGGAAGTCATAGTTGTTACCGTGTTTTCGAGCGTGCGAAGATTGCAGGTTTCCTCAAAATCATCCCTTGAATATCAAAGCATTTTTGTAATCCAAGTAGATTATGTTGGGAAACATCGAGTCCTCACTTTCTGGGCAAAATGTTGTCCTGCAAATGTTGTACCCTGTTACTTTGTGCAGCAAACATTTTTTTCCACAGGTGATCAATCACCAATTTTTTCAGACCCACAAAACTCCTGGTGGTATCCCCTTCTTTGGCCCAGCTCCATGTCAACCTGGCCAGGTCGGACAATTCGCCATAATATTCTGATACCTATAATCACTGTGATATACTATCAATTACTATTAATCAACCCAGATTTCGCCCTTGTTGCTGGCTATTTGTATACTGGTATCCCACATTGTTAAATTAATCCCAGCGTTATTCCACACGATGACTCTAAATATGGCTTTGTCCCAAAATCGAACCTCGGAAGCTCGAAATCCAATGGATTCTCATCCTTTTTCCCATGAAAATTGCCACATTGCCCCCTCCAGCCAAATATCATATTGTTTCTCATCTCCCAATACATCTCCAAAAAAAGTTCGCCTTGTACCCCAAAATTCGGTGGAAAATCTCCAATGCGCAGAAGTCAGGCCGCCTTGTCGCCTGAGAACTCGTTGGGCACGGCGCTTTTGGGCCGCCTGGCTGTTCGTGGATCTCCCATTGCCGTGTTTGATTACAGGAGGGTAGTGTTTCGCTCCCAAAATTTGGAAGTGGAAGGACCCTGTTTCGAGAGGAAGTGTCCCACTTTGGCCCACATTCAACTCTAACTCTCCACGAAACAGAACCATTTTTCACCCCAAAACAAAACGAACATGGAATGTCCTGGCCAAAAATCTCTGCGTCAAAAAAGGTTTTAATGAGGGTTTCATGTAGGATTTCATGTAGGGCTTCATTTAGGGGTTTCATTTAGGGTTTCTTCAGGGCTTCATTCAGTGCTTCATTGAGGGTTTTTTTCAGGGTTAAAACTTCTCTAGTGTTTTTTTTAGGTTTCATTTAGGGTTTCTCTTGGGTTTTCTCTAGGGTTTTTTTGGGGTTTCATTTAGGGTAATAGTTGGGATGTGATAGTTGTCCCAACGAATTGCCATACATTGAGGGTAACTCCCCAATATTCCGGGTCCAAACCACTTATGGTTGGTGGTTTCAACCGAAAAAAGGTCGAACGGCATCATAAGATGTCATCGGAATCGGGGAATCCAGCCATCTTTCCATGAGTTATACATCGTCTGTCCAGCTATCTATAGATATCATCTTGTTGGTCATATATCCCATTGTGTCCCATCATACTCTCACTATTGCTGGGCTTTATACCCCCATGTTTGATACTTGTATCAGTTAAATCCGCACTGGTTGGATTGATGGTCCAACTGTACACTGTACCCAAAATTAAACCATCCCCATGATGTTATACCCCCAACTATACAAATATATAATAGTTGTCAATTTCCATGATATTCCCATGTTTGATGCTTACCCTCCACATTAACATCAATTTTTTTGAATCCCCACCATGAAAATTAGATCATTTCTGCTAGGAGAAACCCCTGCGGCCTCCTTCACCTTGGGATCCACCGGCAGGGCATACAGCAACTGCAGCTCTTCATGTAGCATCTCCCGCTGCTCCAACAGGCCCTGGCTCGGACGCTGTGTTTTTGACCAACAAAAAAGTGGGGAAAAAGAGCGGTTGAGTTTTAAAGGTGCTTCAACTCCAGATGTTTTTTTTGTTTTTGGAGTTTGTTGTTCTTTTCAATGTGCAATGTTTGTTGTTTCTTGGGCGGAAGCAACTAAGTTGTGTTTGTTTTCCAAAAAAAACATGCCATCCCTTTTGTGACGTACTAACTTGTCAATTTTGCAACAATTTCTGAGGAATTGTGGCATCCGATTTTGGGGCGGTCAAGAATTTTGAGGCACCCACTTTTTGGGTGACTTGAGAATAGGGTTCAAAACGAATCTCCTCAACAAAAACATCACCTTTGTGGGGGGATGGGCCACTACCCAAGCACCAATTTCATGGAGGTTCTAGCGACACCACAGAAAAGATGGGCAAAGGTGATGTTCGTCCATGCTGAAAAACTCTGGGGCAGCATCGCAAGAATGTCAAGGTGGTCGCAGACAAAACCACACTCGAGTCACGCATGCCAACTATCTTGCGATTGTAGGATATGCCCACCTACTGGTTCCAAGGAAGAGACGTTGACACCTACTACAAGTTCATCTGAAGTGAGGACAGGGTTTAGAAAGGTTGCATGCCAACAAAGCATGTTTGGGTCGACTTCGGGCGCACCCAAAATCACCGTATTCAACCAATGTCATACCATGTCCAAGAATAATCCACCATCAACATTTCAAGTCCCAATGTCTTCCCGCACCTCGGTGAACTCGTTGAGTTTCTCCATGATGTCGTGCTGAATTGTTTTCTGCAGTTCCATCACGGAGTACTTTACCAAGGAATGCATCATGATGGGGTCCCGCTTCCTGTCGGAGCTTACAAGGGGGTCGATTTCTCTCAGGCAAAAGACCCTTCGTGATGATCTGGGGTAACCAAGTTTGACACATCGTTGAAGCATTGAGCAGGGTTTCAAACTCGTTGCATCCATGTCTCGGAAATGAAAACTATCCATTTAGCTTGTTTCGGTGCAAAAATTGAAACCCTGTGATGTTTCTCTGAGAAGCGTCCTACACCCCTGCCTGCAGGTCCCAAGCTGCTGGCAAAACTCCACATACGAAACTTCGCCTGAGCAGTCCTTAGTGCAGTTCCAGATTATGTAGAGCGGCACCTGGTGATTTCTGGTAGTTCCTTCCAATCTTGGATAACCTGCAAGAAAGCTATTTTTTGGCTCCTTGGTCGATATGTCTTCCCATCAAAATGGCGAAACAAAATTCAACCATGACACCATGAGACCACGACCATTCAGTCGCCTCGGATTCCACAGAAATTGCCGAATTCCAGCGCAAGCTGGAGCCTGCACCAAGCATCTCCGTCCAAAACATTGAAGATGGTCGTAATATCAGAGCGGCGGATGTCCTGCGCGCTCAAATGAAGTCTTGCTGTGTGGGTCCAATCTGCAAACCGGCCGGGGAATGGTGCCCGTTGATCGAACTGTGTTCGAAAAATGGGGGATAGGCCCCCCAAACAAGCCAATTCTAAGAGATAAAATGATGCTAAGCTGCTAAACCATTTCAGGCAAACCCAAACACCTGCCAAAGTGGTTTCGACCAGGCAATGGAGATGTCCGCAGACATGTCCCTGACTCCACAGGGAAAAAATGGTGTTGTTCCATCGGTTTTCGCCTTGACAGGCCAGATTCACCCAAGGATAATTTCCAATAGAAAAAAGTGTGATCAAAATCAGCTGGTCAGATCCTACCACCAAAAATGCTGGGTCACCCATGTTTCTACTCGAAAAAAGGAACAAAAACACAGCAACTCTCGCCAGTTTTCCCACATTTCTCTGTCCATCTGTTGCATCAAGTTCTTGAACTCGGGGTTGTGATCGTAACCTTCCAACATTTCCTCCAGGGACAGGTGGCCATTGCCATCCATATCCATACCTTGGTTTGCTGCAGACCTTCCCTTTTTGATCACAAAAAAAACAAGTGATAAGGACCTAGGTATACCTGATATACCGTGAGATTATATGTTGAAGAATCCATGGGAAAATACCTCATCTCCCGCATCTGTCGAAGTTCCGCATCGCTCCACCGAAAAATGGGACCCACATCGACCAAGCGACTGTCGCACAGCAAGGCCATTTCGACCATGTTGGCCTCCTGCTCGGCGTCCTGTGGGAATTTGTTTTGTTCGTTTTTCATAGTCCTCAAAGAGATAGAGGGAAGATCTATATACTGTAATAATAATATCATAGATATAAATACTTATATTATATTATATATATATACATAATATAACCTCACCAAACATCAAAGTCAAACATGGTGGCATCTCAAAGCCCAGTTTTGCCAAACTCAAAGCTCAGCGGATGGTGTCTTTCGCCAGGTCTTTCGGATGGTATAGAATGAAGCAGAATGATGGGTTCCCTTGCTTCCAAATGTTGGGATCATCCTCCTTTTTTGCGGATTGGAACGAAAAAAAGATGTGAAAGTTGAAACCAACAAGTACTGTAGGGGTTTGGATGGGGTTGGTAACCTTCTTCTGCATCTTCCGCTGCTGATCGTTTTCGCGTGCTTCGGTCGCTCGTTCCACGATGACGGCCAGGATCCTCGGGGGGTGAGCGGTTGTTGAAGGACTTGGATGAATGATGGCACAGATCAGTTTTTGTTCAAGGGTCGGAAGTTCGAAGAGTAAACAAGGCACCTACGCCGCCAATCCCTGAGAATCTAGACAGCAGATGATTGGATTCTTGTTGCGGGCTGTGGAGGCCATTTCTTCACGCAGGAAAAGAAAAAGTATCGTATGGGTCTGGCACAAATGATTGACCCAATTGACCCTCAAAAAAAATCTGGAGAGTCAAGTCCAGTCCGTTTTTTATTTACACATCAACAAGACTACATCACCCGCCACCGCGCCAGCGGTGCCAGAGGTCAGATTCATGCAGCCCAAGGAGATGGTCATCATGATGGCGAAGAGGATGAACATCGTCCAGGGTTGGTGCATGGCCAAGGGAATACTCGTCTCACCCCAGGAATCGCCCGCCACGATCCTGGTGCGCGACAAACCAAGGAACAGCACGAAGAAAGAGGTCACATACCATGAAAACTGGGCGCTTTACCAAGTTCTTGTGCTCCAATTCCAGCTACGTACTTTTGAGTGGATAAACTCCAAAGTCTGTTGGACTCAAGCCCAGTGTACCCAGCAGTTTCTTGACCACTTGATTAAAAATCAGTGGGTTTTGCCTTTCCGTTTCCATGCATCTACCCCTGTCATCATGAACTAAGCCCAGAATCTGCTGGAAGATTGTCAGCGCGGCATTTTGCACGCTGGCGAAGGCTTCGCGACAACGCCAACAGGTGCTCACGTGCGTGATTTTCACGTTCTCCTCGATTGAGCAGTACATGGATTCAAGGAAAATTGGGGGTACATGGATGCTACTTCGTTATCAAACATATCGGAGGAAAATAGCTGATTAGATCTTCGGGATATAGCCCACTTGCTGGTCATGTGGAAGAAAAAACGGGGAAGAAAAAGAATACATGGTATTCTGGTTTACCTAAGTTTGAGACATCCCCCATATGGATGATCACCAAAAATCTCTTGGGGATGTGCCAAGACGATGCTTTTTACCCACCAGACTTACGAGTTAGACAAACCCCATCAAAGTCCGAGGTCTCGAGGTGTCGACCTGGCTGGGGTGCCCAATTTGATGGATGGTGAATCCCTTCAAAGAATTGCCAAACAATGGGCTTACCAATTGACGTCCCTGGGCCCTAATTTTTTGGACCTTGAAGGCTTCAGAAGCCATCAACCGTCCCTACCGTCTCCTGATGAAGGAGTTCCACCACAACGATGGCCCAGACTAAAATCACCTGAACAAAATTGGCGGGTATTGGGTTCGCGGGAAAATATGGTCGTTGATACACCAGACAAAATGGGGATTGATACCAAAAAACTGGAGGTAAAGACCTAGCGTTGGGGTTGATACTCAGCGGCAAAAAATGGGGGGTGATATCCAACAAATACAATATGGGCATTGAGACACCAGCAAAACGAGGATTTCTCCACATTTCACCGGCAAAAAAAGTTGTGACGTTCACCCAACCAAAATGGGTCACATTCGACCAATTGATGATGCAACATTGAAAAAAATGAGGACCGTCCTTGTTTGGCACCTGAAATCATGCTGTTTTGTTTCGGGCAGGTCATATTTTTGAGCCACAGCCATCTTCCAATGGCTCGTCAAGTTGGGTCCTAGGAAAGCCGGGTCACCGACAGGAGCATCACGGAGCCGAACAGGATCGCCTTGAAGGAAGACGTCAAACCACTGACCTCAGATGGGTTTGTCTGAAAATGTACCCCGAAATGTGATGCTTTGTCATTGTTTTCCCTAAAATATCCTAAAATAGTAATTTAAGGGCGAAAGTACCCCATTTTCAGACCCACCTAGATGTCAATGCTGGTTAAGTCTTGGGAACATCTCCGGGTGAAAAGAATTCTCTTCAGCTTCGGGTGAAAGCCACGTGAAGTTTCGGGGCTATAAGACTTGAAAAAGTCTTGCACGGAAGATCAGGGATTCTCATGAATCCTGCAGGCATTTGGAGAAGAAGTGACTTTTATCATCTTTGAAAATCATTGAAACCCTAGAACATCTCAACCTGTCCCAATGAAACCAATTAGTGTATATAATGATGTCAAAACATGCATAAACCACATGTTACATCATCAACAGCGGTTTTTGCATTGCTCTCTGAAAAGGTATCCCAGAATCTCATGGCTTAAAGCATCATTTTTGCATATGTTTGCCATGAAATGACCATAACCTGGGCTATCTATGTTTATATTCATTTTATACGATCCATTTTTGAGCAAACCCACATCCCGGATATCCTCTCCAATCATATCCAGATTCATCCAGTTGCTTTGTTCTCGCTTGGGCCAAGGAGCCAAGATGTAGAACTCGGGGATCGAGATCACCACGCGCGCCGCCCGCATCAAACGCACCACTCGGATGATGCGCAGCACGTTGAAATTCAACGTGGTGGTCGACACAAAGACCCCAACCCATCCCAGCACTACAGTGACCAGGTCGATCTGATTCCACCTGGCTGGGATAAGCCCAGTTCGGGGCCAAGCACCAAGCTACTGGCAATCGAACATGGCAATGAGAAAGTCCCACATGAATCAGTCCAAACCTCTACAAACCTGGTGTTCTTGCCCCAAAAATGATGATGGAACATTGGGTTTAAGCGGAGACAAAGCCATGTTAACATTCATTCCCATGATAAACGTTGGTATTTCCTTCGCCAGGTGTGTTCTCTGGACCGGAGAAAACAGTGCCTGTTCCAGGGATAGTTGCCACGCTCCACGTAGGCTCGCAGGAAGCATTCCAGGGTATAGAGCACCAATAGGAGGATGTTCACCACCTGAGGATGCGGGATTTTTGTCCACTGGATGGGATCATCGCCAGTTATACCCATCAGACATTCAAGGAAACGACCCAGTCATAAAGTACTTGGAGAGAACCCCAGGCTGGGGGACAACCACTGACCAGGCCACCCACTTGGCTGATCCATCAAGAGTGTTGGCAATTTCGTCCTTTTGAGGAGTCAAATTACATCTGGTACAAGGGCACAACCAATATTTCTTAACCAATCCTGCGCGTGATCATTGCTTTACTTTGGATTTTCATGCTGCAGCTTGGCATGTTCAAATAGGAATGACTGCTGAAAAGCAAGCATCAGCCTGGCTAGCAAGGCGTCCCTCAATGATAAAGTGGAGATGGGTAAAATTCGGAGAGCCAAAAATGGGATGGTCTACCTGTCCAAAAACATACAAAAACCTGTTCCATCCGTGGTTTCCAATGGACCAACTATGGTTTTTCTCTTGCGAGAACCGCGCCTGGAGCCAGACGATGGAAGTGCTGCGGTGTGGGCAAGCTTCCAAGCGTCCATCGAACTCGGGGTAGCACAAGGCATCTGCCTGGCCGTTGGGGTCAACAGTTGTCAGCTGGGACATGGTAACTTCGTACAAGTTCAGAGCTTTTGTGTAGATAGATCGATGGATATAGACATAGGTATTGGTATTGGTATAGGTATAGTTTTTCGGTATAGGTATTAGGTGTTAGGTATTAGGTGTAGGTATTGGGTATAGCTTTGTACAGATAGAGATAGAGATGGAGATGTAGATATGTAAATATGTAGTAATGCAATATATAGATGTGTAGATATGCAAATCCAGATATAGATACAGACAGAGATATAGAATAGCTGTAGCTATAGATGCAGATATAGATGTAGATATAGATGTAGATACGTATATATATATATATATGTTCATGCCATGTTCATTTCCAATGAACCGATCGTCCTTCAGGTATTGACTCATGCCCACAGCCCACATCTGCTCAAGTCTGCCAAGGAACATTTGTTTCGAAAACCATCAGCAAAATGTTGACAGCGATGATGACTCCCATGACTGTCCTCAGCAAATGGATAGACATCCGATGCCTTGCAAAACATTGCGAATTTCTTTGATACCCTGCCAAAGATATATGAGGCTTTTGCATGCTTTTGCGATGTACACCAAGCCATTTCTGGCCAAAAATACAACTACCTGATTTTGGAGTACTTTGGTTTCAGACAAACCCTTTGATCGGTATTCATTATACATGATATTACTGGCTCAAAAACCACACCAAAAATCTGGGATTTCCCCATCCCCATCTCCAACTGCCCAATATCCCCTCGGTCTCCACTCTCGTCACCATCACCCGCTGAGGAGCTCAAAGGTTTGTGAGAGCACCGACTGGGCAATGAAAATCCTCACACGTCGTGGCTCATCCCACAGAAGGGAAATGATATCCGTGGTAGTTTAAGACTCTTAAAGGTAATGTTCCAGGAAACCATCGGTTTTTACCCCCAACTCAAAGATACTCAAAGGGCCTTTCCTGGTTCGATGTTCTCACCACAAAACCCGCCCGGGCGGCCTCGACCTCGACCAGATGACCGTGCCATCTTCATCCATCCAAGGTTTCATGTTGCCCACCTTGTAGCGAAGGGAATCCTTCTCCTTGGTCATCCATCTTTCCAGCTTTACAGAGTTTCAAACACAAACATCTGTGTTGTTGCAAGATACTTAGACTCAAATCTTTCTTTTGAACTTTTGGATGTGAATCTCTGTCCGCAACTCGGTAAATGACCCTGTTTAGAAAGTCGACCAATTGGTTTTATCCTCTTTGAAAATAGATGGGGCAACCAGCCATAGTTCTGACCTGTAGCCTGCACAACAGATTCAAAAAGGTTTCCACTCAAACAGCGACGCCACAATAATTCACACATTTGAATTACATGGGTGGCTGGAAACACAATCTCCCAGCAACTATATGCAAGTATCTCATCTGTCGAATTTGCTTCCAACAGTCTAACCGCAACAGTCAACAGCAATCAGCATCATCTTTCAACACCTATCAAGCACCAGCTTGACATCTCCCAGGGTCACAGCTACCCGCAGGAACCCAACCAAGGTACAATTGTTGACAAGGTCCGCTTCAAATGTGCTTTGTCCCGAACACCGGCGCGTTGCTTGGCAGTTGTTGCATTGACGGTCACGTTGGACCCACTTCCTGCAGGTAGTCTGTTGGCGTTTAGGTCCCAATTGAAGACCCTGCAAGCCAGGGACTTTGGAAATGAAGCCATTTGTAATCCAAACTCAGCCAAGCTAGGGGTATGTGATTTGACCCATGGAAGTCTTTGCAAAAAAAGAAAGGTAACGAAAGGTTCCATTTCTGGTTGGAGCCATATCTTCAACCATCAGCTGATCCTGCGGCCCGCCGGCTCATTTCAGGCGAGAACAATGGCGCCATGGCCAGCCGAACTTGTGAAACAGAGCCGAACGGCTCAGGAAAACAAAGAGGCACAGCACGAGCTGTTTTTGCTCGATGGATTTCCATTCGTTTCCATGCTTGGTTGGTTGGATCGCCTATTGTTTTCACCTCTCTTGGTGGAATGGGACTTGAATCCTTGATCTAAAAATCTACCAAGTGCCAAAACAAACTATTGTGTATGAAGCGAATCTGGGCAAGATCTTCACAGAACTCCTTGTTGTAGCCCTTCCAATGCAAACATAAAGCCTCCAAGTTATTTCCATCTGGCTTTCAGTCGCTGCCTGATGTGAGGTTGCCTTCTTTACAGTTCGTCATGCTGTCAAACTACTGCAGGTTGAGCAAAGATGGACAAAGAACAAGCGACACTCAATCTCGTTCAGATGCAACAGAGCCCAGTCAAATTGAATGACAGCTGCAGCTGTCTATGTCTTTTTTGGCAAATCACCAACTTCAGATTCCTGGAGATGACTTGCAAAACAGCTCATGGCCCGCAGAAAGTACGTCGGCCACACAATCTCAACGAAGGCCGTCAGAACCTGAGTTGTCGCCACAGGTTTTCGAGGGGCCGAAGGTCAACTTGAGGATGGCTAATCAGGGTGCCAAAGACGCCAAAGGCACTTCTCATTCAGTGAAAGTTCCTCGCAAGTTCAAAATGTTGGGGGGAAACAATTTCGAGCCATACCCATGAAGATGGTTAAGTGGTAAACAAGACATGTGTCATGTCTGATGATCAAGACTTCCCTTTTTGGTTAGTTCTGCTTCCGTATCATGAACACCTGGATGTATCAATCGGAGCATGACCATCTCAGCTTCGCTTTGTGGCAAAAACAACACCAGTTCGGACCTCACACCCAAAGTTCAGGGAGTCAGCTTCATCCTGTTTATGGCCACTCCTAATACTCTGCGAAAGACTTGTTTTTAGTCATGAGCTGAGTGATTGAAAAGACAAAATAAAACAAACATTTAAAGTTGAAAAAACATGCTCACTACCCTTCACCGACCAGTAAATACCCTATGATTCTTCATTGATACCCCATGTCCCCCACATAGCTATGGATCAAACCCCTGTTCGTCTTCGGTTCACATCGATATAGGTAGTGCTCGATTCTATTCACATCACTGAATCTCAAGTCCGGAGTAATAAACCCTGATCAACTAAGGGGGGATCCAGAAATTTGATCATCAGGCTGGGCGAGTTCTCATTATACACCAAGCTGAAACAAGATTTTGGGATGGTAATCCCACTCCTAACCATCATTCGTTCTAATTGATTCAAATTAGGTCCAGTGACAGCAGGTCCAGCACCCTCGTGCAGCAGGGATCTTCGCGTCTCCTGGACAGCTTCGGTCTGCATTCAAAAAACAGAGATTGTCTCTGGGGACATCAAAAATGATAAGGGCTGTTCACAGATTATTTTCTGTATGTAATGGAATGTTATATGTATCTAACGTGTGTAAATATACATATATACATATATATATATATATATGTACTTAATATATAGTTGGATATAGTTGGTACCCCCGCGACACAAATTTTCCAATCAAGGTTTACCCATTTACCCGGCGATTTTCCCACCTTCTTTGGTGGACTCGGGATGCCTGTGATTGGTTCGTAGCAGTCCCAGCTCCATGCAATCACTGGTCTAGTGCATGGGAAAATCTACAGGAAAATATGGATGTACCTGCCTTTTATAAATGTATACATGTGTGTGTGTGTTAGATTTTTTTAGAGAGAGAGAGAGAGAGTGCTTTCCTAAAGTCTTCCCAGAACTTTTGCTATCCAAGTCTCCTGTCTCAAAGCCCCAAAGTGGTCAGAGATCACAAAAAGGATGGCATTGAAGAGGTTGCTCTTTCCAGAACCATTGAAACCTGACGCCGGAGCATCGTGGCATGGGGGACTGTGGAGTTTTGTGTAGGAGATGATCTTCAAACTGGCGCATGATGCCCCATTTTCATCCAAACTTATAGATGAGTGTTATATTATATATATATTGTATACACACTACATGCACATATGAATATCTTATCTTTTCCATAGACACGATTGACTAGCAGCTTTCCAACAGATCCATGACACCAACGTTCACAAAATCGCCGAGCGGACGGTACCTCTGACTCTGAGGACCCGTCCAACTATGACATTCACTCCAGGATGGAAATCTTCATGAAGACTCACCTGGTGACTCGAGAAATCTGGGTACGAATACGGTTTGCAGCAAAATATGGACCCCAAAACGATCCAATATGGTCATTGCTACTGTAATGTCAACCCTGGATGAATGTTAACCTTGCTTGACTAATTACGGGATTCCCGGGATTCCCCAAAAAGGTTCAAAAGAGTAATTAGTTTCATCTGCAGGGGTTCTCAGTGCGGGGTTGACATTAGTAGCCATCCCAAAGTGGGGGGTCAAAGGCTGAAGACATCACTGGCTGCACGGCTCAGCTGCCGGGAAGTGCCTGATCTTTGTAAGTCTTGAAGCCTCGCAGAATAACCTTCCAGCCATGCACCACCAAGGAGAGGTGGAAAATATTGGAAAACAATGTTTGCCATGCAACAGCACTGTTGTGCCCGGTTGCAATTCTCAAGCAAATCCAGAATGAAAAAGGTATATACTTTGAAGCAGCGGGGGCTGCCACGAGCAGACTAGACTTAGTGGGGCCATGAAACGAGAAAACGACGAAGGTCAAACTCTTGTAACATCAACAAACTGACGCGAAATGCGCCTGTTTGATGTGCATGGCGGCAGCACTACCCCTAGTGCTGCAAGCATCAACTGGAGGCCACAAAATTGGCCCTCCGCTAAAGGCAGTAAAGGTATCAGTAGCTAGAGTTTTTTACAGCTCTCTGAAAACATGAAACTAAATCAAATTGGATTCACTCCCTTTGGTGCGTGAGAATGGTGGAAAATGGTCGAAGTATCTCTGCAAAGAAAGGAGGAACACGTAAGAATAAAAATCTTTTGTGAACATTAACAAGTCAACATAGATGCATAGTAAGCTTGCATACCATATTCTAGCAGGGTGCTGAAATTCTAAAATTTCCCGCCTTGAAATAAAATGTCCTGCTGATGGCCAGTCGGCAACAATCCAAGCAGAAATGCTCGCAAATGTATGGCAGTTTCGCATGATTGTTGCCAGAATTCTGAGATGTCCAATTCACAAAGCTGCAGGTAGCCTATGCAATTACCAAGCAAAGCTTCTCAAGAATTCGCCAGCGCCCTTGGTTGCATCTGTCTTTTCATGAGTGCATAGACGTTGCACAAAAAAGGTCTCTGGAGACACCAGTGCGACATGAAGCTCTCCAGTCACAAAGGTGCCTCCAAACGCTGAGGGAACATGTAGCGTCTTTACGCTATGACCCTCAGCGGTAGGCAGAGTGAAATTGCCTTTTGCAAATTAATCAACATTTGATCCTCAGCATGGCCAATGGACAAGTTGAGGGTGAAAGTAGAATGAAAATGATTTGTATAAAATTGCGCGAAAAAAATGCAATGGAACTGCAGGGTTTTTGTGCAGTCCACTTTGAATTTCAAGTCCTCAGCTGCTTCTTTAGAACAACCAGGACCAACCTTCCTCGCGATTCGGCCAAGGTCGCCTTACGTCGCCTTAGGTCGCCTAGGCTCCACCAATCTTGTGCTTCAGAGAGGGCGCCACACTGCTGCTACCCTTGACCAACTTGGACTCCAGTGGACTTTTTCCCAGGAACTCCACCTTCCAAAGGTTCCAATGAGAGCCCCAAAAGTTCCAAAAGGGAACCGCAACAGAAATCGTTCACCAGCCTGAAATATCTAAACGCAGTTCCCCCTGATACAAATGATAAACACAGGCCTAGCTGCTTAAGTTGTTAAGGGACCAAAACAAATTGCCTGAACCCGCCTTCCCCGTGTTCAAGTCATAGACGCCGCCCTGGATCTCCAGTTCACCACTGCGCACCTTCTCGCGGATGGCGTCGCAGTGCTTCAGCATGAAATTCATGGTGTGGAAGACGTTCAGCTTCACTGCCTGCACCCATTCAGAGTTTTTTTGGGGGAAGAGGAAACCAGGCACACCCCAAAAGTGGCTGGAAAGCGCGTTCAACAACTGTTTTGACATTAAGATACAAACCGTTCAAGATATTTCAACCGTTTGGGCTCCACGCTCTCGAACTGTTGAGCTCTCCTGTGACAACGAAGCCCAACTGCTGAGTCCCACAACCCCACGGCCTTGCTGGCGATCTCATCTGCGGTGGCCTTCCTGCCGCACTGACTCTTGGCCTCAGACACCACGGAGCCCAGCTCGTTCAGCAAGACGTCCAGGGCGTGGTTGGCTCGCTTCTCTTGGGAAAGATAGGCCGCAGTGGCTCCCTTGAGAGCTCCGCAGTTGGTGTGGCCCAACACGAAGATCAGCCGAGTGTTCAGAGCCCCGGTGCAGAATTCCAAGCTTCCCAGGATCGAGCCTTCAGCATGAGTACCTCGTTTCGCTCTTTGGTCAAACTTTCGACCCAAAAAATCAAAATATCAATGCAAGTCATCCGAACTCAGAAGCATAGAAAAATCAAACAAACTCACCTTCAAACTGCCAAGCCCAGCTACAAGTGTTGCCGGCATTCCTCAGCACAAAGAGGTCACCGGGCAAGGCATCGAAAACCGTTTCCAGCGGCACGCGTGAATCGGCACAGCCCACCACGGCAGTATGGGGCGCCTGGCCCTTGAGAGCCAAGGCTTCGCGCATGTGGCGGTCCACCTTTCCAAGCACCGGAGCACCGGTGACGAAACGATGGTTGCCGTCCTTCAACATCTTCAACGCCACCTGGGGAGGGCAGAAAACAGAGTGAGAAGAGGAAAGTTTCATCCGCCATGAAACCATTGGAATATATTGAAAAACCATGGAAATTCGAGGGTGTCGGATGGCGTTGCTGGCTTTCAAATGATTTTGAATAGTTTTTTGATGTTTTTTGTGTCTCCGCACCTTGGGTTCCAAGGTTCCATCCTCCGAGGTTCGGACCATGCCCATGGCCATGGAGGGTGGAAGGGAAAGCTTGGAGGACAACAGCTCGTCTTGTCGGGGAGAACGACCCAAGAATTCCACTCGACCCGTCTCCAGGTGGTAGATGCCACCCTGGATGTCCAGCTCACCCTTGCGCACCAACTCACGAAGGGGTTCGCTAAACTGCAACAGGAAGTTCATGCTGTTGAAGACGTTCACCTTCACGGCATGGCTCACCAACTTCTCTTGGGGCACTCCTGGGCCCAAGTCGTCACTCGCTTCCTTGGCCACACTGGCCAGGCCCTGTAGCAGGCCTTCCAGCGCGCAGCCAGGGGCTTTCACCTCGCCGAACGCTTGGTAGGTCGCGGTGGCGCCAGCAATGGCACCGCACTGCGTGTGTCCCAGCACCAAAATCAGGCGGCTCCCCAGCTTGCCGGTGCAGAACTCCAGCGAGCCAATCATGCTCCCCTCCGCGTGGGTACCTCTACCGTGACTCTTTGCCCAATTTCGATCCACAATTTCTGTAATTTTCTGTGGGCTGCAATTCAGCGGAACTCGGGGTGAGAGATCTGTAAGGGATGCAAAAGATTGTAAAAAGTGTCAAAACATGTCGAAACATCACAAGCTGTTTCGCATTCATTCGCTCAAACAAGGTTATATGTGCCCAGCTACAAGTGTTGCCCGCATTCCTCAGCACAAACAGCTCTCCGGGCGTGGCATCAAAGACGGTGTCCACCGGAACACGTGAATCGGCGCATCCGATGATGGCACTGTGAGGCGCTTGGTTGTACTTCACCAGGGCCTTCCTCATCTCGCCAGAGGTGGTGCCGGCCGTCACCGCGCCAGTGGCGAAACGCTCGTTGCCGGCCTCCGTTGCCCCGAGTCAACAAGGGAACACAACAGATGAATCTTGATGCATCGCAATATATCTTCATCAGTTGTCACTGACTGACACTTGAAGGAATTCTTCAATCGGTTTTGGACAAGACTGACGACACCTCACAGCTTTCAGGGATACGTTGTGCTAGATTAGGTGCACTAGAATGTTTGTCTACCCAATCATGGGGTCTGCACGTGACTTGTACGTGCCACTTCCCCACTCACAAGATCCCAAAATACCCTCGGAATCCCTCGGAATCTGTCGGAATCCCTGGGAATCTGTCGGAACCTTCAGCATCTTCAAAGCCGCATCCGATGGAACACGCTCGTCTGCCGCTGTGCGAACACCATGGAGGCCACGACTTTCTTTCTCCATGGAAGTCATGGAAGGAGGGAGGGAGGTAGTGCTGCTCAGCAGCTCACTTTGGACTGGAGACTTTCCAAGGAATTCCACCTTTCCCGTCTCCAGATGGTAGATTCCACCTTGGAGCTGCACTTGTCCAGACTTGACAGCCTCTCGGATACCGCTACTAAACTTCAACAAGAAATTCATGCTGTGGAAGACGTTCACCTTGACGGCATGTGCTGCCACTTCATCCGAGCTGGCACCAGATCCCAATTCGTCTGCTGCTTCTTTGGCCACGGAGCCAAGGTCTTTCAGCAGACCCTCCAAGGCAGAGCCGGCCTTTTTCGGCGCCGGCTGGGCATCCAAAAAGGTCTTGGTGGCGCCGTAGATGGCTCCGCATTTGGTATGGCCCAGCACCAAAATCAGGCGGCTCCCCAGCTTGCCGGTGCAGACTGCTTGGTCACTCGAGCGGAATTGCGACCCGATGTTGGATATGTCAATGCATGCAATGTTTATAATTTATATGCATTGCATGTATTGACATCAAACATCGGGTCAAAATCTATGAATGTATAAACATGCATGTACACGGACGAATCGACAAAATCATGAAACGCCAAAGTCATCAATGTCACTCTCACAAACAAACAAAGCTGAAAATGTCTGGAAAAAAAATGTATGTAAAACTGAACTGAGCCCAGGTGCAAGTGTTGCCAGCGTTGCGCAGCACAAAGATGTCACCGGGCATGGCATCAAAAATTGTTTCCAACGGAGCACGCGAATCGGCGCAGCCGATGATGGCAGTGTGGGGGGCCTGACCTTCATCCACCAACTGGTGCCGTTGGACGTTCTGAGTCTTGGAACCCAAGGGTCGTCCATCCACAAATCGACGATTGCCCTCTTTCAACAGCTCAAGGGCATCCTCAGGTGCCATCGATGGGTCTGCCGTGGTGCGAACCTTTCGTACCTCGTCATTGAAGGAGCATGTTGATGTTGCAGATGTCAGGGCATCGGCGATCTGAGTGAAGAAGCTCATGGTGGATGCGAAATGCAACTGGTTGTGGCGAGGGTTGATTTGAACAAAAATGTGCTGAGAAGCTCTGCGATCAATGATTGTCAAAATAATTCTTCGCAACAATCACATGTGCCAAGCAAACCAAGCGGAAGAACCTACTTGCAGTGAGTCTGCAGCATTTGCGAACTTCAGGTCCCTTCTCACTACCGCGGCTTGTTTACAGATTGTAGTCGCGTCCAACGCGGCAACATTTTTGTCTCCGCCTAGGTCTCGAACATTTTGGTTAGCTTCTCCGTAGATGTGCGCGCGACCGGCATCAGCTCTTCCAGGAAGCGGTTGGCATCAGCACCACCACCCTGGCCGCGAGTCTGAGAGTCCCCAGGACTGCTGTTCGCAGTCAGTGGAAATGGAAATGCCAAATCATGAAAACCATGGACTGATCATTGACAAATTCTACCATCAAATCAGGTGGTCCACGTCACATCAGGCCTGATGGAAGACCAGCCAGCGTCCCTCCAAGAAGCAAAGAGACACAGAAGCGCCCAAGGATTCCTCAACAGCGCAAGGATCCAGCACCCACTGGCCACCTGAAAAAACAGGGAGGCAGCCTCTGGGCAGCCGCTTTCGAAAACTCGTGGAGTCTCGTAGGGTACCAAGATTGCAACCAAGACCCCGAACTCACAGAATTTGACCATCAAATTTGGGTTCCGAATTCTGGCGCACACATCTCTGTTCTGCTGACTCGCACCTGGCATACGAGCAAAGGTCACTGGCAGAGGTCTTGCCAGAAGCACCAGCCTTCGTGCCTGGCCCAGAAACTCAACAATCGGAGTGTTCAAAGGGAAACGCCCTGCGTTGAGCCTGTTGAATGGGGTCCAAAACCATGCATCATATACTATAAATTACCATAATATACTTTTTGCTTGTTCGAAGGGAACCCACCAACCGATGCGAAAAAGAACATATGCGGCACTCAAACAGTGATGTTTTTGGCCCTGGGCGGCAAGGGCATCCTAAAAATGAACCTGAAACAAAAGAAACAAATCACCACAGATTCTTGCACACTACCATGACTTTGGAGATCTGGATGCCTTTGCTCCAAATGCAAACACATTCACAAAAGAAAAATCACTTTGTGGTAAAGGTTCTCTAAATCTAAAGCAGGCGTGCAAGATCTGTCTGCGCTGCAAGTATGATATACTTCTGAATCTGTGTGAAGGTACTGCTTGACAGACAGAAAATCCACCCACCTCCGACACGACGTCCTCAGCATTTGCAGGTGCAATGGCAAGACGTTCTCCCGCCTCGCCGGCAGTGGTCGGTCAGCGGGGTGGGCCACTGCGCCCAAACTGAGCCAACCCGAGCACACCATGTATGTATCCAGGGATGATGTCCGTCAAACAAACTTCAACCCTCAGACTCACATGCCACCCTCCTGATGAACGTTGATACAAAGCTGGCACAAAGTCACTTTGCTATGCTTCAAAAATAAGGCCGCAGCGAACCCACAACATTTGTCATTTTTAGTGCCAAACCTTCTAATTTGGAGAACCAATAACTTTCAACCATACCCAGTTGTAACTGGTTTTGCCTCCAAACCGATGGTATCCCATTTCAGCCGGTTGAAAACATCACTTTCTAGATTCTTTCATGACCATCAAGTAAGGTCCGTGAACCCATTTCCAAAACATGGTGGAGCGGTTTCCCAATGTGTATACTAACCGTCATTTATGCTGACACCATTTTGGCTGGTCAAAACTTTACCAATATGTATATATATATATATATGTGTGTATATGTATATGTATATGGATAGATAAATATATATATATATATACAGAGAGAGAGAGACTATAAATATATATATATATTCGTATAAATCCAGCAGCTTTCACCAACGCCTCTGGCCCCAGAGTTTTCACCAACGCCGGCATCTCTGCATCCTGCCGCTGGGAGTGGATGGAAGTTGGGTGAAACGGATGACTGGTTGGGATCAAGAGGTGTGATTGATTGGTGGTTGTAAACTGCCCAAAAAATCCAGTGTTTGTCAATATGGGATCTCCATCCCTACTTTTTTCGGGATGAAAATAGGAAATATATCAATGACACCACCAACATGATAGAAAACCAACCTCATTGTACTTTTTCCTGGACCATACCCTACACCCGTTACATTCGACCGTGACAAATATGACCGTGTACAACGGCGCCGGTCTCACCACCTCCTCCCATGGCCGCTCCTCCAATGCAGCAATGGCTGCTAAGAGGCAAAGGTCAAAGGCATTGCCGTCGTAGTTCAGACAGACGATGTGGACATGAAGCACCCACGAAACGTCTCCTGGATGCTGCTCAACTGGGCTGGGCTTGTTTGGAAAATATGACCCACCTTGAAAGTGAATCTTTTGCATTTCTCACCAAAATCTGTAGGAGATTCTCCTCCAAATCTTCTGGATGGAAACTCAAAAACTCGGGATGGAACCAGTCGATTGTCGTGAAAAGCAGCTGGTGACCAATGAAGCCATGGCTTGTCGGTTCCCGTATCTTCCCACCGGTCAGGGGCACCATCTCAAAAGTATTCAGCAATTGGGATACCCGTTATACCAAAATTGAAGATATGAATATGAAACCACCAATCATTTTACCGGTTTGTCCACTCGTACCCTCGTTTTTGGTGGGTCAACTCCACTGTTGCTGGTGATTTTCCCATTTATGGCTGGCAATTATTGGGAAATCCTCCATTTGGGTTGTAAAAAATCAGCTTCCGCTACCCCCAGCGCCAGCAAGCGGGCGCAGTCTCCATGGCACAGCAGCTGCTTTGGATCAAAGACAGAGGGCAAGTTCAGCACCTCTGTCAGCGTCTTGGACAAGAAGGACATCTGTCCCAACCTCAGCAGGGGCAAAATTTCAACGGATCAGTAGATTGATTAAAGGGACAATCTACGGGTTTCTACATTGGTTTTCATGGATCGATGGGGCATTCCAATGTACGGTGAAAGACGGAAATTGGTGCACACTCAGGAAACCCACGTGGTTTTTCCGATCAAATGTATGGATCCTCCAAATGTTAACTTCATCAATTCTTGGCAAGTTTGCTTGGTTGTTTCAACCTCCGTGAAAAAACATCAAAGGATATGAAAGTCAGTTGGCATCACCGTCCCAAGTAGACAAGTAGGTTGCCAATTACAAGATATTTGAAATAGTTGAAACCACCAATTATATCTTCAGCACCATATGGATCCCCACTAGTTCCTCCATGGTTGTCCATTATATCCCCATTATTTGGGATCCACATTATGTTCCTAGGCATTCAGCAAGATGATTCAAATTCGCCCATATAAAGGTGGTTGTTCATGGTCAACGAACCCTTAATAAACCCAAACATTGTTGGCGGAGTCACCGTTGGAAGCAGTCATCCTATTGTATTCCATTGCATCTCGATAAAATCGTTGGTTCTACAAGTCAGTCTTGATGCTTAAATCATCAGTTATAATATTTAGCAACCCCCAGAAAGATAGAAAAGTCTTTCCAGGATGTTCTAGATGCTATTTACTTCATATTTTCAGGTTTACAACTTTTGTATCTATTACTACTGGCCGGATGATCCCACTTAGTAATTGGCTAATCACCATGATTATGAAGTCTCCTGGGTGGTTTATCCCATATATGCACATATATATATATACGTATACATAAATGGTTGTAACTATGGTTACTAACCACTTACGATGCATGGGATTATCCAGATGATCTAGTATGACATGGGGCTTACTAATCAGTTGCCGATAGATAGGTAGATAGATAGATAGATATAAAGTGGCATATTATACCCTCTCGTAAACAGTTTGCTATTGAAAAACGGTCATAAAAATGATTATCATAAAATATATAGAATTGTTATTTTCCAGCTGGTAAATTCTCAGAGGGTCAGAATCGCATTGTATCCCCAGAAACTCCCCATTTGTTGATGCTTACGCTTCGTTAACCCACCATTGAATCCCCATCGCCGCGCCACGCCCGGTGCTTCTCCCGGAAGAGCGCGGAGCAAAGCGGCGGCAGCTCAACGGAGACTTCGATGCGACCCAGCTCTTCCTCCCAACTTGGGACCCGTGGAAAACCAGAGGAAAACCAGAGGAAAACCAGAGGAAAATGGTGATTTCATCAGTCGTCACCATGATTGTTTCAATACGAAAATGTTTGGTCATCCATGATGGCTGGATGAGAACTGGGGGTACCCCCATGACCTAGGAAACCTCCAAATGGGGATTGACTACGGGATTTCACCATGGAAAATGTGGATTCACCATGAAATCTGAGTTTCTGAGACGAGTTTACTATGATTTGTTTGTTTTTTTGCCATCAAAATGTGGATTTAACAATGCAAAATGGTGATTTCAGCATCAAAATCGAAGCTGACCGTTGACCATGAAAAAAATGCTGACAAAATGGGATGAAACCATTAAAACATGGACACAACTGATGAAAACTTGGATTTCAGCAACTGAGATGTGGATCTAATCATCAAACATAGGGACTAAATCTGAAAAAGCAAGTAGGGTTTCAACTACCTTGGATTCTAAGCAAGCAACCAGCCAAACAACCAACTGAGCAACCTGCCAGCCAAACAACCAACCAACGAAGCAACCTGACAACCAGCAATCAAAATTGCCCTACCTAAAAACAACTATGAAAGTGGGAGAAAAAGAACATTGCCTTCGGTAAAAACAACATCTCTTGTTTTCCACTTTCTTTGGTTGTTTCGGGTAGGGTAGGCCACCATGCTGACTAACATCGAAATGTCGCAGCGCCTTGAGAAACTGGGCTGTGACCGCCAAGTTTTCGAAAAAGGATCAAATTTCTACGACTCCCTAAGCTACAAAGAGATTGGTCACATCCACCAAAAAAAGATCCAATACTCAGCCAAAAATTGTCATCAAACTCCACAAGAGGAAAACATGCCGCTCTGCCCACTGAATGAAACCTCCATTTCTTGCATTGCAATTCTTGCCGTCAGTTGTTTTCACTGGAGTTTCAGATTTCACGGCTACATGTGTGCTGGTAAACTGTCAGACTTCAAAACATGATTATGCACCAACCCAAAACAGTCCGAAACATTGGTCCATAAAGTGAGATATTTTTGCTGTTTTTGACCCATGTTTCATTTTCGGACCCATTCCATCGCTTCCCATACCCTTTCCTGATCCGGACTCAACATGGGAGTGTTTTTTTTCCCAGCATGCGAGATGGTGTCCTTCCACATGCCATCAATTTCCAATCTGAACATCACCATCTGGCTTAAAAAAATACCATAGTTGTCAGTGGCTTTTCACACCCCCAAATCTCATCCAGTCGTCACGGCCAGGCTTCCAGCTCCCCACGCACGCCACAAACCACACTGGAGCGGCCCAGGCGCAGGGAGGCTGAGCCAAGGGCTGATCCTTGGAGGTTTTGAAGCGGAAACGAATGGGATGACATCCACCAGAAATCTACCAATTGATGGTTTGAACCATGAAAAAATGCTGCATTTATGGTGGATTTATGGTGACTTATGGCCAGTCGCAACATACATTGATAAAACATTGGATAGCAAAAATGTCGAATTGAACCAAAATTATGAGTTTCTTACTCATAAAACCAAGAACGGGATGATTGGGCCTTTGGAAACCGATTCTTGGGAAAAATCCTCGAAATATGCTGACACTGTCCGAAAAAATTGAATATTTGGCTTGTGGCACATACAAGTATATTCAGACCAGATAGAGGGACAATTTTTGGCCCTAAACAAGCCAGCGTATGGACTGCACCATTTTGAAACCCTGCCATGATGTGAAAATGGGTCAAACTTCAATGCCTAGAGAATAGTTCACTTCTTTTGGATTCTCTGGGTATTGATTTACCCTTTCAGATCTGGCGGAAAAAAAATGTGACCCAAGCACACATTGGTGGTGAATCACTCAACAAATGAAGATTCTCTGTGTCGAAATTGTTCGGAATCAGAAACAGGCGTTTCTTTGTTTGTGTTCTTTGGGGGTTCCTGGTAGTAGATGAATAACCTGCCACGAAACCAGGTAGAGTTCTCGACAAACAAAAATCAACATGGGTGCAACAGTGATGGCTGCAACCAGAAGTTCTTCAAAGGTTCTATATCAATAGGGAAACAGGTTGATTTGGGATCAGTCCCCTCTTTACTTTGGACTTAGCCATCGTGACCCCATTCACATTTGTTTCCAGTTCAGAACACCAAACAAAAGAAAGAATCGCATTGCGATGACAATTCTAAATGAATAAATACCATCCATATTTCAAAACTTCACACCTCAAGTACTGCATTTTGATAGCTATGCAACCGAGCCCTCTAAAGGTGACCAAGCAATTTCAATGATGCTTGAGATTCGCCGGTGGCAGATCCCTACCATGATGGTTGATGTGTGTTTGTCCAAAAAAATGACTGGATAATGATGATTTTCCCCATTATTATGACTGTTTGGAGGCATCCCCCATTTTCAGTCTCATATTTTTTTTCAGCATCATATTTTTAGTTATATAGTTGTATACATATATATATATACTATGTATACACACCTGGTGGTTTCATAAAATGGGGGTACCGCCAAATCATCCTAAATTAAACATTGTATTGAAACCCGTGCTGACTTGGGGATCCCCCATTTTAAGAAACCTCCATATTTGGCCATAACTATTTCATGGCGAATCCTCAAGACATCTCCTGACATCTCCCGACCACGTCACCCAGGGCGCGCCGTTGCAATTCCGCCGATCTCGGCTGCCGCAGGCCGCGGCCGTCCGGCCGAAGCCCGTCGGCCAGGAAATGGCGATAGAACTCCTAGCCGCGGCGAAAGCACGGGTCCAGTTGACGCGAAAACAACACGGCCAGTTTTGAAACTATACATTTGAATAATTTGAATATGGTTTTGACATTTGAACATTGTATTTTCCATGGCAAGGCCTCTGGATTGAAGCGCTGCAGAAGGTCCGCATCCATGGCGCTGGATACTATGCACTATCTGAACATTTGAGGGCAAGGAACACATTTTTCGCCAACATTGCACGAAACTCAAGAACATAAAATGTGTTCAAATAATCATGATGACATGCACAAAATTCAAACGTCCACGGTGTGCCACATGCTGAAAGAATGTGAGACATGTACTTTTGAGCCTCCAAACACCGTGCACCAGCGTTACCGCAACTGGAATATCCCTGAACCAGCAAATGGCGAACAAAACCCGAAAACCGATGCGAGTTTTGGCCGACATACAAAATTCCACCACATTTGCATGTATGTATGTATGTATGTATGTATGTATGCATGTATGTATGTATGTATGTATGTATGTATGTATGTATGTATGTACGCACGACAGTATGCAGGTGCGAGCGGCAGGGTTGAGTCGCAGGGTTCCCGTTTCTGCATGGAATCGCTGCCTGAGGGTCAAGTCATAGCAGGGGCGCTTTAAGTCATAGCAGGTTGATGCTTTCCCGGCCGGAATCGCCGCGATTTCCACAGTGCCCTTTTACAGGTTTCGTTGTCCTTATATTTGTATGATATGGGGCGTGTCACCACCACATACTTCACCATGGAATCGCTGTATATGTATGGATAAGTGTGTATGTTGGAATCCAAGAATTCGCATCATAATCAAGTTTCTTCAATGTCTGTATTTGGTGTTTGGAAGTCTTGGACACCATGGAATCGCTCTGATTCAAGCAGCTGTCTACCGCAATCCTTTTCTCACAAAAAACAACATCAACTAAATGAACATATCCCAAAACCATGGTTCTGAACATGCACTTCCGCACGGCACACGCTACAACGCTATGACTTAACACGCGATGCTACGAATTGCCCCGGGACCCAGTATGTAGGCATGTAGGTATGCATGTATGCGGTTATGCGTGTGTGCATGTGCGCGTGTATGCGTGTATGACTGTATGCGTGCACGTATGCATGCATGCATGAATGCATGCATGGATGGATGCATGCATGGATGGATCGATGGATGGATGCATATATCTACAAGGATGCGGATGCGGATGTGTATGTGTATGTATTTGCATTTGACATGTACATGTACATGTAAAATGTATGTATGATGTATATATTTGTGCGTATGTATGCGCATGTGTACATGCAAATGTATTGTGTATTATGCATATGTATGTGTATATGTGTATGTCTAATTGTACCTATAAGTACGCGTACAGGTATTTTCTTGGTGTCAGTGTGTATGACATATGAATTTATGAATAAATGAATGAATGAATGAATGAATGTATGAAAATGTGTGAGAAGAATGTATGAATGCATGAATGCATGAATGTATGAATGCATGAACATATGAATGCATGAATGCATGAGTGCACCAATGAAACAATGAATGGATGAATGAATGAATGAATGAAGCAACGAACAAACGAATGAATGCAGGAATGCACGCATGAATGTAGGTATGCATTGATGTGTGCAAATATGGACCAAATATGTATATATATATATATATATGTGTAAATATTATGTATATATATATGTATGTAAATCTTTAAATATATTTATGTATGTAAACAAAAATTTATATATATATATATATTTGTAAATAACTATATATATATGTAAATAAGTATATTTATATGTATGTGCGTGTGTGTGTGTGTGTGTGTTTGTTTGGGATAGTGTCTGTGTGCAACTTGTTCGCATGTGTTTGTGTGTGTGTGTGTGGGGGGTTTGATTGCGCAAAAATGTATATCTTATGTGTATGTATTTTGGCATGTATATCAATATTCATCATTCAAAAGAGAATGCTGCAATACTAATTTGGAGATTACAAAAATGAAACAATGAAATAGTGTAGGTACGATGTGATGCCCAAAAAATAGAGAAGAAAACCTGAATATAGTTTTCAAAAAATGATGCAATGGTCCTTTTCCAAAAATGTTACATGATAAAAGCATAATATATCAAAATGAAAAATCATACAATATCATATGGTTTTTGAGTGTTGGAAAATATTTTCTACGTCGAAACACGTAAATTTCACAATGTGAAATACGTACCGTACAAGAAAATTGCAAAACAATATTAAATCCTTGAAATGCCGAAATCATATTTTATAAAAAAATGGATAACGGTTTTTTATTATCTAATACAACATAAATCCCCGAACAGCCACAGACATATAGTTGTTGCGCAGAAAGGAAAGGTTTTTATGGCCACATACGAGTAGGTGTTTCCGCCACAATAAAGCAAGTCGCCAAATCCCGGGACAATGAAGTACGCCAACAGGTTTTTTGGGTATTTGTGTTGTTTTTTCTTGGCTGGTGTGATAACTATTCTCTGGTGTTCCCCCATGTTTTTTCAAGCATTCGTTCCATCGTTATTTTTTGAATCTCAGTTGAAAGAAATCAGAAAACTTTGGGCAGCTACAGTTTCTGCTTTTGGTCTTGGCGGTTGAAGAGAAGGCAGAGACACCACAAACAACGCCGCAAACAGCACCAACAGAAGCCCACCAGGTGATTGCTGCTTTGATACAGGCAGCCAATCACGTGGTTCAATCTTCAGATGTGTTGAAACAAACCCAACAGCAGTTGGTCGCTCTGCAAGCTCAGGCCATCCCTGTCACTACACCTGCTCAGCAATCTGGAAAAACAATGAAATTTTCCAATGCTGGCAAAATCGTTAGAATGCTAGACCCAGTTACAGCAAGTGGAGTTGACGCAGATCAAACATTTGACCAGCTTTCCTAGCGAACTCAAAAGCTTGGTTGCGCGCAGCAGATGAAAAAAAGTTTCGTGATGACACGCGCCGCAGGAAGCACATATTGACAATGAGATTGATTTGGATGCGGCGCCGGATGAAATTTCAACTCGTTCACATGACTTGCAAAGCATTTTCGCTGGATTTCTTCGAAATAGATCCCTCAAAGATCCAAAGCCCTTGAGTGACCGTAACAGCCCTGCACAGCTCTTGGAACTATACCTGCCCCACACAAAAACCTCGATGGATGGCGTTTTTGGCAGCTATCAGTTTTCACTATCAGCTAAAATGGGTCTCTCTCCATGCAATAAGGACCTTAATCCTTCGAAGCCTTCGAAGGGACCTTAAAGGGCTTTGAAACCTTTCACGGCTGAAGGCTTCAACGAAGGCCTCGAAACCACTTGAAGGCACCTTCGAAATATTTTTCGAAGCCCCTTCAGGTACCTTCAGGAATCAATTGAAGGGTTGTCGAGGAAGTCTTCAACCCCCGTTACAGTGCCTTCGAAGCCTTTCGAAGGGGCTTTTAAGGGCTTCGAAAGCTTCGAAGGAGAAGAAGAGAAGAGGAAGAGGAAGAGAAGAGGAAGAGAAGAGAAAGAGAAGAGGATTCGAAGAGGAAGAGAAGGAAGGAAGAGGAGAGAAGAGGAAGAGGAAAAGGAAGAGAAGAGGAATAGAAGAGGAAGAGAAGAAGAAGAAAAGAAGAAGAGAAGAAGAAGAGAGGAGGAGAGACGAGGAAGAGAAGAGGAAGAGAAGGGGAAGAGAAGAGGAAGAGAAGAGGAAGAAAATCTGAGGATTCATGTGAAGATATGAAGACGTGATATTGTGAAGTTTCATGGAAAAATAAGGAATAAGAAGGAAGAAGAAGGAAGAAAAAGGAAAAATAAGGAAGAAGAAGGAAGAAGAAGGAAGAAGAAGGAAGAAGAAGGAAGAAAAAGGAAGAAAAAGAAGACACACTTCCTGCGACGACTTGGACAAGTGACGTGAGACTAGGGTTTTGGGTTTCAAAAAAGCAGTGTTTTGTTGTTTGGCAGACCGCACGGCCACCAACAACACACCTTTGCATACTTCCTGAGACCACTTTGACAAGTGACCTGAGACTGGGAGTTCGGGGTTCAAAAAAGAATTGTTAGGTCACTTGTCAGAGTCACTTCTTGTTTGGCAGACCTCAATGCTTCACCAACAAAACACTTTTGCACTTTCTGTGAACACTTTGACAAGTGACCTAAGACTATGGTTTCGGGTTTCAAAAAAGCAAAGTTAGGTCGCTTGTTTTTTTCGACGGAACAAAGCACAACTCAGCACGGGTGTTGCTCTAGGCCTGTCTTGGACAACACCCAGTATAGTGCATGCAGTGATAGCATCTAGCATACGACGAATGAAAAAAAAAATCTTATGGTCCGCAAAACCTTGTAATAATTGCAGTAGTAGTAGTAGTAGTAGTAGTAGTAGCAGTAGTAGTAGTAGTAGTAGTAGTAGTAGGAGCAGTAGCAGGAGTAGTAGGAGTAGTAGGAGTAGTAGTAGTAGTAGTAGTAGTAGTAGGAGTAGTAGTGGTAGTAGTGGTAGTAGTGGTAGTAGTGGTAGTAGTGGTAGTAGTGGTAGTAGTGGTAGTAGTGGTAGTAGTGGTAGTAGGGGTAGTAGGGGTAGTAGTGGTAGTAGTGGTAGTAGTGGTAGTAGTGGTAGTAGATAGTAGATAGTAGATAGTAGATAGTAGATAGTATAGGAAAAAAGTCAAAGTTAGAATGCCTCGACGATTTCCAAATGTTTATCCACTGGAGATAGAATGACGCACGGCCACGGCAGCCGGTTTTACAGTTAGAATGCCCTACACTTAGAATGCGGTCCGGTCCGTGCTGCTGATTTCCGCAGTTAGAATGCCTCCCACCTTTTTTGTTGATTTTGTGGAACCCTTCGCACCAATCCCTCACTTAGAATGCCTACCCATCATCAGCTAATCATTAGCCCGATTTTCNCCATAATTCACAACCCTTCCCATCCAATATACAGTTAGAATGTGGCTGGAAGTCTTATCATGCTCTCTGCTTTTCAGTTTGTTTGCTTTACTGATTTTCCGCTTCTCTGCTGCTCTGCTTCTCTGTTTAATTTCAAGATTTTTGTTTCTTAGATAAATTTTAGAAACATTTTATCAACAAACCCAAATGAACCCTAAATAAACCACAAAACAACATCCAAAAACCTAAAGCAACCCCAAGCAAACAAACAACCCCTAAATAAGTCTGAGTCTTGCCCCTAAAAGGCGAAAATCAACCTGAAGGAACTCCTGTAAATATGCAGCAACCCAGTTAGAATGCGGCCCCACCATTGGTAGTAATATGTAGTAATAGTGTCTGTCTTTATTAGTATTTTGCAGGCAAATTTGAAATGAAGTTAGAATGCGGTGTTTGAACAACACACAAAAGCACGATGTTACACAATTCTGACGGTATATGATTGCGCGAAAAGCCTCAGTTAGAATGCCTGCCGTTGATGGTTTGTACTGTATTGACAATTGGGACCACAAGTTACATATGTATAAAAATGCCCCGAAATGGGGGGGACCTTCCCGAAATGTAACTGCAATTTCTAGGTCCCCTCCCCCCTATTTTTAAATGTATTCTGAGTTTTGTGAAGGACCCCCTAGGTCCAAAAAAAGGCTTCGGACGATTACATCTTGGCGGCGGGGGGTACCTCTACGTATGTTTACATTCAAGATATAGTGGACATCTACCTGAAATTAATTACATCCGTACCTGAAGCCACAAACATGACTCATGACTTTATTATATCTTTTACTGTCTGGTTTGGGCACCTTCTGCAAGGAATTATGGACCTCAGGTATATGATGGCTGCATGCGTTTATTGTATTTTTTACTGTCTTGTTTGAGGACTTTGTGCAAGGAATTATGGACCTCAGGCATATGATGGTTACGACCTTCAGCACATAAATATACATTTTTTTGAGATTCAAGGATTTTGCCAAAATTTGCAGGAGATTATGTATCTTAGCTACCTCTATACCACATGTTGAAATTATCAAAAAAGTGTAGAATGTATAGGCTTTACAAGCATTTAGTGGTCCTACGAACTTTTTCTTTACATTGTGGTTTTGTGCAATTCCGCAGCTATTTGAAGACCCTTAGACCATAATTTTACATGTGTTTTGAATTTCTTACATGTTTGACGTGTTTTTTTGAAATGTAAACTTACATTTTGAAGGTAACCCCCAAAAAACCAGGGTACCTCTAAACCAGGGTACCTCTAAATGTAGATTTTACATTTAGAAGGCAAAAAAAATGAAAATGCAATCTTACATTTAATAGGCCCTCCGCCCT
>BGPT01000391.1:316450-331038 GCA_003297045.1 Symbiodinium sp. clade C Y103
TTACATTACATTACATTACATTACATTACATTACATTACATTACATTACATTACATTACATTACATTACATTACATTACATTACATTACATACATACAGACAGACATACATACATACATACATAGATACACAGATACACAGATACACAGATACACAGATACACAGATACACAGATACACAGATACACAGATAACCAGATACACAGATACATAGATACATAGATACATAGATACATAGATACATAGATAGATAGATAGATAGATAGATAGATAGATACATAGATACATAGATACATAGATACATAGATACATAGATACATAGATACATAGATACATAGATACATAGATACATAGATACATAGATACATAGATACATAGATAATTACATTACATTACATTGCATTACACTACATTGCATTACATTACATTACATTACATTGCACTACACTACATTACATTACAGACATACAGGCATACAGGCATACAGACATACATACATTTTACAATACATTATTTGCATTAATCACATGAATTACGTTACATTAAACTAAATATCATTACATTACAACACAACACAACACAACACAATACAATACAATACAATACAATACAATACAGTACAACACAATACAGTACAATACAATACAATGCATCGCAATGCAATGCAATGCAATGCAATACAACAACATAACATAACATTACATTACATTACATTACATTACATACATACAATACGTATATAAGTTTTGTATCAATGCCCGAACACACACGCACACAAACAGATGAACTGTGCAAGAGAAGTGATCTCTTCTCCTCGTTGTGCGTCGGGAAAATGTGACTTGACGCAACGATGGCCATCTGGGGTCCGAATAAGGAAACTGTTTCTGAGTTGGTCGCTGAGCGACCAGAGCCCAACGTTTATCTACTTGGCAATGGGGGTCCCAGTCAGGATGGGTGGGAGATGAAACATCTTTGAAACCTAAAGGGCAAGCATTGTATCTTAAGTTATTTGAGTGACATACTATAATGATCTAGAGCAACCCAAAAAAATCGAAGAATAAATAACAATCCTGTGAACATACCGTATTTGCGCCCAATTTTTTCATGTTTTTTTCTATCTCTTTTGACCTTCGTCTCACACCCACGCCCATCTCCAGTCACGGTCCAATCATAGCGACTGATGCTCGGGCATGCTGACGATGAGCAGAAGCCAGAGAAGTAACGATCCCAGGCGCAAACACGCTGCCGAGCTCTGGTAGACCAAGGCCTGGAACGATATATTTTTTGTTTGGGTAAATCTACAATAATCTAGGGTTACCAGAGGTTGAATAGTAGATCACCAATAATCATAGTAGTAAAGCAAAATGATTATTTGGATAAATCATGATTGTTTAATCTGGGTGAAGTGAAAATCTACATATCCCCTAGGGGATCCTCCATATTTATAGCCATTTCCTGCACATTTCTTTTGCCTGGTAAATTTTGATATTTCACGAACCTGAAGAATTCGGCCGGATCATTCCCCATGTGTAAACCAGCATTCCAGTGAGGTCGCAGTGAGGTTGTTGTAATTTTCCCCGTCGAATGACATCCTCAAGTCCCGACATGTAGGAAAGATACGGGAAAGATATGGGAGGGTGAATCAGCAATCACCATTGAACTGTTTGCTCTTGAAGCTTCTTTTTGGTGCCCTCTAGCTTCATCAAGTGGATCAAGTGGGGAAATGGGCGATGCCACTGATGCTAGAACAAGTCGGATAAAGCCATGATCGGTTGAGAGAATTTGAAAGTGGCTTTCGAAAAATGCCATGAAATCATAAAATGCCACTAGTCGACAAAAGTCATCCTTGGGTCCTAAGTCATATCAAGTCATCAGGGGTCACTTCGGTGGCCCTTTGCTCCAGAGCGAGTCATTTCAACATCCGACGCGCGGCAGACTGCTGTTCATGACCAAGGCCGAAGCATGAATGTCTCTCCTCAATAACTTGGCAATCCAAGTCTTGGGGTGGAGGAATTCTCATCACTGGGAGGGTTGGCAAACTCTAAACATGGAATAAATTGAGTTTTTCATGTTGATACGGGAAAACTCGGGGAAACATGGGAAAACAAGAAATGACCCAAAGCCTGCGCGCCCATTGGTATCTTTTGACCCAACAACCAGGGGTACACTGGAAGCTGGGAATCAGCGTGAAAAAGCACATTTCAGGAGATGCCAATTCCACATGGGAAATCATGGGGAGAATGAATCAAAATGTTTGACTCCCGTTTGTGGGCCCTGAACCCTACAGACAATTTACCCGAAACACACCCTCCAGTTCATCATTCTCCTATACACTGCAATTGACAAATGGGAGCTCTTCCCACGGGAGTTAAATAAATATCTTGGTAATCCTCCACGTGCGGCCAAAAGATCAAAGTCCACTTTTTCACCATCCAGAATTCACACACCATGGTCCCCTATGGCCACCATTCAAAACCATGTCTCGTTACTGGTGGGGATTCCCCTGGATTGTGATAATCCCCAATATATTGTAACCATTTGTAAGCCCCTATAATCATTAACCAACAGGGGTTTGGCAGTCACTTCTCAGTTCACGTCAGAACCCAAGAAGATTCAACGTTTTCCCCACAAGATTTGCTACTCAGGCGCCGGCAGGAACATGTAGATGGGTCGCAACAGGGGACTTTGCCAGTTTTGCGCCCGGACCGCAGCCAAGCCATACATAGCCAGCAAGACCAGTAGCAAAAACCTTAGCAAGGTAAGACCAGCGGTATTTACGACCTCACGCAGCACATTATAGTTATAGTTGATATATATGGCCAACTACCACCTTCAAGGGACAAGTTTTCATGTTCGTCAATTGTGCATATAGACATGTGGATTTAGGCATATCGCAGAGATGATACGTGCGCAACAGGGAAAATCTATTGCGGGGTCTGAATTCTTGTTCCGCACAGTCTACACCCAGAATATGAAAGCAGTTGCCTTTTACGGTACCCGCATCCTGAAACCAATGTGCTGGGGATCAGTGGTTCTATTGTATGGGGAAAGAATCTTTCTACGTAGACATATGTGCAGAATTTTTTTTTGGTAAACAGGTTTTGGATAATCATATTAGCCGATAGGGGTTTGGCACTCTGATTATAGTTCAGTAGCGAGAAGTATCAGATGACACCGGCTACTTGTGATTGGATTATCATGACATTTCCCCGCAGATTGAGCGACTCACCCTAGCGCCGCTTCAGTGCGGACTATTGGGACGGCCGGTAGAGTCCGGTGGTAGAGCGCACGTCCATCAGTGCAGCTCGCTACCCGGGACCACCCCGGGCAGACAGGCGGGCCACTACTCCACCGTCGCAGTCCAGAAACGGAGAGCTGGGCTCGGCGGCAAGCTAGGGAGTGGTCCGGAGAAACCTCCCTCAGTGCGGACTATTGGAAAACACCGGAAAGATTACAACACCTGCGGGAAGTGTCTCAAATAATTGCCTGACATGTTGCAGGCAAAAATTCAACATGCTGGGAAATGCGGGGCCGAAAAAGAATCATCGTGTCCACTGAACAATTCCAGTCAAAAGCTGGTTTGTTTTTTTTTTTAAGTCATTCCAACTGTAAATATCCAATATCTACACAAATCCTGGTTTAAAAAAAATACTTGGAAAATTTTCCGAGTTGCGGATGGTTGTCATGGGTAGCATCCCCACCATCATCATGTCAACCACATCATCATGATCAACCACGGATCATCAAGTAGCTGGGAAGCGTCGATTCGGGAACATGTGAGTTTCTCTGAGGCGCGAGCCCCCGTTTTTTTTCGGATAAAGTGGCTTCCGTAGACACCCAAGTAGTGTCTCTGTTTCCGCAGTTTCGGGGCTCGATCTTGGAAAGCCCTTGACAAAAAAGAGCACATGCAGGAGCAGTTCTGAAAGATGAGGTCGGCAAAATGTGCGCCAGAATGCCGAGAGCTCGGTTTCACAGAACAAAATAGCCTAGAGTAGCAAAAACGTCTCCATTGCCAGCGCTGTGTGAACACTGTCGGTTCAGAGAGTCGGCGAGCGAGCAATGAGCCACCAAAAAAATCAAGGACCTTGAGCGTCCGAGCTCGCGTCCCAGTGCCACGCCCACTCACCACCTGTCCCCTCAAGTGACTCCGCCCAGACACACCTTTCTGACATAGTTTCTGACATCTGCAGTTTGGACGGATGCATAGGGACGAGCATTCAGGCGGCTGCCTGGCAAGCTCCCCTGTGATGCTGCATGCTGTGTCCTTCCCTAAGTGCAATTCAGGCAGGCGTGCACGACTACCCTGCTTCAGTCCTCCAAAGCTAAGCTCAGCGCCACTTTTTTTGGACAAGCTGCCTTCTTTTTTTTTTGATGACGGATTGTAGGCCCTACCGTCAATGGACACCTTTCAGAAGGCAACTGGAACAAGCAGCCCACTCGGCCCAAGCCTTCTTCAGCTGAGTTCCGCCAATGTGCCTCGCTGCAGCCCCCAACCACTACTGGTGAGCTCTTCCCTGGGTTGCCTGTGGCAAAGGCATTTTTTTTCCGTGGCAGCAGCGACGTGTGCTGACAGTGACCTGTCACCTCGGCTGGCAGTCGTGGCGCTTACGGCACGTGGCCTGGCTCGTCGCCTGTCAGAAAGAGGTTTCTCTGGACCACCCCTAGCTTACCGCCAAGCCTAGCTCTCCGTTTCTGGATTCCGACGGGGGAGTAGTGGCCCGCCTGTCTGCCTAGGGCGCCTCCGGGTATCGAGCCCAGGGCTGCACGTCGCCTGTCAGGTCGCTGCGTTTTCTGTGGTCAGCAAGACAGCTGGCAGACAGATAAGCACTGCAGCACATCAGGGGCAGAAGGACCTGTTGCCCAATGGGTGTGGCGTTGCTTTCTTTAGCCAATGTGGCTGAGACGCAAGATTTGGACGTTCAACTCCTCCCAGGTCTGCTTTGCTCATTTCTTTTTTCCGTCCCTTCAAGCATGCATGAGCTTGGCAGCCTGATGCCCTTGCCGAGCACGTCTTCCTCACTCTAATTACGGCAAGGCGTGGGCGTGAGGCACTGATGGTCCAGCTGAAGCACGTTGAATCGGGCGGATTGGGTGCGGGGCTGAAGCAACAACACAGCTGCTGCCCCCAGGAAACGTGCGACAGGTTCCAAGCTTTCAAGCGATGCCACCAAGACGCCCGAAAACTCAGTCTCAGTGAAAACTTCCCAACAGGCGTGGCATGATGTGGCGGGTGATGCCTGCCGAGCGCTGATGCAACGGATGTGTCATCAGGGGCCGGGCTGTGGCCTGATGGCCATGGGAGTAGACTTCATTCAGAGCTCACGGTTGGATGTTTGAATCCCGGCACTTGACGGCAGACAGGGATAACAGCTACCAAGCCCCACTGTTGCCGAGAAGCCGCACAAGCAACGGATGTTGATCAAAAGGAGGTCTAGAAAGGGCTTGCCAAGCAAAACGAAAGTCAACATCACCAAGTGCCACGCTTGACGCGCAAACCGCAGCGAGGTCACAGGCGCGTGGACCCAAGTGCGGATGCCACAAGCGCCGTGCCTCGTCAAGCAAGTTGTGTGTGGGATTGTTTGTGTGAGTCGCGTGTGGGTCAGCTGTTGCAAGTAAGCTGTGTGTGAGAGAGAAAGTCAGCTGTGTGCGAGTGAGCCTGTGTGTGATGAGGCCGTGTGTGGGTAAGTTGTATTTGGGTGAGTTGTGTGTGGGTAAGGAAGTTGCGCGAGTACTGGAAGTTGTGCGTGACTAACTTGTATGTGGGTAAGTTGTGCGTGAGAAAGTTGTGTGTGAGGACATTGTGTTTTGTGGGTAAGTGGTGCATGGGTAAGTTGAAAGTTGTTTTTGATTAAGTTGTGTGTGGGTAAGTTGTGTGTGGGAAGTTATGCGTAGGTAAGTTGGTGAATAAGTTGTATGTGAGTAACTGTGCGAGGGCGGTGTGAGTAAGTTGCGCGTGCGCAAGGTGTGAGTAATTTGTGTGTGGGTTCGTTGGGTGTGGGTAAGTGTGTGGGTGAGTTGTGTGTGCGGGACGGGGGCGGACGGGAACAAGAACCCCACAAAGATAGCGGGAAAAAAGAAACGAACAAAGCAGACCCGTTGAGCCTCCAAGCCTTTGCGTTTCAGCGACAAGACCCAAAGAAAGCAATGTCGTGCCCATTGGGCAACCATATCATACTTGTATGCGGGGTTGGCTGGGGGAAGACGGGCTGGCATGGCTGCGCACGGGAAAGCATGAGTGACACCGCGTCACTCCTGGCAAGCGGCCCTGCAGCTGGAGGTTGTTAAATGCATTGCAGCAGCTGCGACAAAAAAACTAGATTGCAGAAGCTACAGGGGAGGTAGGTGGGAGGCAGGGCTTGGCACTCATCCATCCATCCCCAAGCCATCCACTCATTCAGGCGCTCATTCCTTCATTCAGTGATTCATTGAGCCATTGATTCAACGGTTCACTGATCCAATGGTTCATTGACCCACTGGTTCATTGCTTCAACCCATTGATTCATTGGTTGGTTGACTCAAGCTAGGGTGTGGTCCCGAGAAACATCTCTCACCGTTTCATTGACTGGCTGATTCACTGAATCATTGCTCATTGATTCATCGAGTGGTTGATTCACTGATTCATTGACTTGTTGATTCATTGATTGGTTGACCCATTGCTTCATCCATTCATTTCTTTGTATCTTCATCCCTTCGCTGATTCATCGTTTCATTGGTTCATTGACTCATCGACTCATTCATTCAGTTGTGCATGGTTTCTTTCATGTCATGTCATTGGTATCAACAACCATTAGCTCATTCGTTGATGCACCTCGCAGCTTCAGCACTTCGTTGCTTCTGCATCTCAAAGATTTTCCTGTAGGCCATCTTCTTCCTGTAGTTGTTTTACTTCTTTCGAAACTTCCGCCCCGGCATGGGCCGAGCACTACCTGGTACTATATGTTACTACATAGTTAGTTTTTACCAAATTCCCGATGTTCTTCCGGATGTCTTTCAAGGCCCCTTTAAACTTAACCAGAAAAAAACACGCGTAGCTTTCAACGTTGTCAGCCAGCAGCAGATGCGAAGTCCACTGAGCCAAATAAATCCTCAGATCCCGAAAATAGCCCGTTTTTCCATCGAATGAAAAACTACTTGGTTGACAGGTTTATATTATAGGTTTCCCCACTATGGGTTGTAAATCATCCCCAAAAACTAGGTAATATAATTCTCTATGATGACCAATCAATCAAGGTAATTTGAGGAGCTCATTTGGTATATCAACTGGTCACGTGGGAGTCACCCTATGCCACAAGCCTGCCATTTTTCGGGTTGGGAAGCCACCCCTTTCTGGTTTTATAAAATCAGCTCTCCCAAGTGAAAAGAACATGTTGAAATTTAAAATGTGTCCGAAGTTGGGAAAACTGTCACTTGGGACCCGTGATATCCCAGTCACAAGGATAGTTGCCGACCGGTTCAGAGGCGAAGTCGACTAAATCACACGCCCTATACAATGACTTTGCACCCCTCACCCCTCCCAATTCGATGACCGGCACAAAGAGAATGGAGCCACAAGGGAGCCTTTCACCAACAGGAAACTGTTGAATCATTTGGGATTCCTTGGGATTCATTAGGTATCTGCAGCAACCAATATCGGGATCAAATGAAACCAGCTAGATCCAGTTCGGTGTGTATGAGCCACAGCACCCTAAAAATCTGCCAAAACCTAATGGATGATCTTCGCACTGATGGGTTGTTGATGATATTTCGGGGGTGCAGTGCCCAGGGCCAAAACTTTTTTGGTGGTGGCACCCACTTGATCTATTCTATATCAAGATACACCCACGAAAAGGACAGAAACAGCTCCTTCAGGCAGCACGTGCGAATTCAAGCTACTCAAAATTTCTCTCTAAAATCAACTTTCCCCACCTTTACCTGAAGATACAACCAGTCGGTCCAGTGCGATGCCCAGGACTAATCCGTTTCTGGCCGCCACGATTCACACTGAAAAAGGACATCCACTCCTGCGGCGGAGTTTGTGGGTCCTCTCTGCCGGGCTCTGGGTGGGACCCAAGAATAAAGTGTTTATATGGCCCATGCCTTAGACCCCCCCCCAACAAGGTATACCTAGGAATAGTCCCCTGGAACAATTTCTTAAGGGAAGGACCATGTGTTTATTTTACTGACCATTTCTGAACCAGAACATGTGCTTCCTTCGCAACTCTGCATCCCTGAGCCAAAAAGCTTTGGGACTAGAAGGGCCACAAAAATCCCTTTCAAATGGTCACTTCATTGACCGTAAACATGACCGAATCTTGTTGGACTAATCACCGGTCACAACGTGAAAGACATGGCAAGCAAAATGATGTTTCCTTGAACATGCGATAAAAGCTTGGAACAGGAAACAAGTTGGACGAAAACCCGACCAGAAAAAAACGCGTCCCGGTTTCCCAATCGTCAGATTCTCAAGTCCATGCCCCAAGATATCCAACTCTACGATGTGTCCAGGGTGGTGATGTGAGCTACTGACAGTATTGGCTTGATGGATCTATCTGGGTTTGTCTGAATATGTGGGACCTCCAAATCACCCAAAAATTGTCATGCAGAACAAACAAAATAGGGAAAACAATTGTTTTGGGGGCAAACCCAATTTTCAGAAACACCCATATTGGCTAATGCAAAGATGATCCCCATGGGTGTCCATTAAAAAAAGCACTCACAATGGCCAACATTCAGAACCAGTGTCATCAAGCGTCAATTGTTCAACTATATTTGGCTTGAATCCAGGTTCTTGTTGGTTGACGTAGTTGATCGTACTTTTATAGGTAACATATGGCTATGCAGTCCATACATATGTACATGACTTGTGTTTGCTTGCCTATACCGCCTATACCATCTGGTTATTGAATATAGCTATGGAAAATGGCCCATTTACAGCTGATATTCATGATGATTTACCCATGACAAATAGTGATTTTCCCGTTCGCTGGCCGAGTCACGAAGATCTGATAACACCACAAGGCTGTGAGATCCTGCAAGCCAGGGACCCAGAAAAAGGATGGCCCCATGAGATTCTAGATAGGTTTAAGATGGTTTAACCTTTCAATCCGCCAAAACATGGAGAGTTTAAGCAACAGAAATGCCAGAAACATAGCTAGGAAAGTTGGACTTCAACTCGTCAGCGCTGTGATTTGGTAGCTGGATATGTCTGCAGCTGGATCGCTGATGAACCAACTTGCAACTGGGAGGGTCAAACATGGAAGAGAAAGGGAAAAAAAACTGATGGTAGTCTATTCATAAAAAAAAGGCAGACTGGGAATGGGTATCATGCTTATCTCCAATCATTGCATGGGTATCTTCCACTGCCATGCTAGGATACACTAGCACCATCACTTCCGTCTTATCTCCAATCAAATCCCGACAGCACCATCTTCTACAGGAATGTTGGGAGGTGTCGGTTGCTTCTTGCCGAACAAAAATGGGAAAACACCAGAAAAAAGAACCGCAGCACAGCGTCACCATTGGCTGGTTCGTCCTCCGTCTGCTTTTCGAGAAGGATGCAGGTGGCCAGAAACTGCGAGAGGTTCCCTGAAGACCCATTCACTCCTGAGCAGCGTGAATTCTATAGTTGCGGAGTTGATTCTACCAGCTCCACTAAGGGTTGTGGTCTCGAAGCATGTGGAGTTTGGTATGCAACTCAAAGCATGAAGTCGTTGTTCAAGTATGAAAATGGCGGCCTTGTTGTCTGGGACATGTTTATGCTGTCTGCCCACTTTCGGTTGGTGAAACTCCTAAATGATCCCACCATGGTTTCTGATGTTTAAGGACTCAACCGGGGGGGGTGGGATTCGTTGCTGTCTCAATTTTCAGACACACTCATTTTTCGTTGATGTTGCTTATTAACCCATGATATATCTCATTATATTCCCATGATTTGATTCCATGTCAGCTTGAACATTCTATAGAAATTGGTATAAAACTAGGTTTCTCCATGGTTTATGGTAGATATTATAAGTATATATATAGTTCCGGTTTATAGTTCCCAACAAACATCCCCCGAGCCCCAGCACCGTGGACGTCCGAGCATCGCACCAAGGCCGAGGCAATGGGGCCCCGCTGACCCAAGCGATTGGGCCCCGTGGCGTGAATGCTGCTGGGAGGCTGGTCGCCTAGCACCGGTTTTGGTGCACTGGGGCCGAAAATCCAATAAGTATAGGATTGATTATGATGGCTATAGCTATAGTTTTTTGGGATGTTATAGGTTATAAATACCAACTTGGCTAAGTTAGTTTATAAATAAGATCCTATAAGTAAGATAACTATATGACTTATAGGTGGTTTTATCATCTTATATCCTATTCTCTATCCTATTTTCTGACCTCATCCAATAGTTGGTGCAGTTGTTCACCGGATAAATCACTGGATTATGGGGAAAAACATGTACAGACAAACCCGCTTGGATGGTTCCAGTTGGGAACATGTTTGCAACCGGATGAATCATCGTTCCTTGGCAAATGAAATCCACTCTTCCTCGTAGATCATGGAATGTGACCGCTTGTCGCTTGAAGATTTGAGATTCAGATGGGTGCCTGTTCTGGCTTTGAACTGACAAAAACCGCAGTTTGGAGAACAAAACAAAACAAACCGATGAGTTCCTGACTGTAACTGGCTTTTGCTCTGTACCTTTTGACCTTTTGGTTGTGTAGATCCAAAGTGAATTGCGGCGCAGAGGCCAAATTCACGTGAGTTTCGTTTCACGGTGAATTCACACAACATAGGCCAATAACATGGGTTCCCCAAATTATTTGACTTTGGAATACATGCGCTTTGGTTCAATCATAGACTCAGGAGATCTTTTGTACAGGGGTCTCCTTGTGATCCAGTACCCTTGTGAGCTTTTGGAGGTGGAGACCCCACGATCATTCCTGACCATGCTTACTGGATATATCATATATACAAATGTATACATATATGTATGATAATGTATGCATATCATATATATATATATATGCATACTTTTATCATCTGCTATGCTTCACCATGGTGTATCCCATGTTCATTATTCCTTCTGATTTCTATTGGCCATGCAACCATCTAGTTAGTTAGTAACCCTTCCTAACAGTTCCTATAGCTAGGTTATACATGGTTATACATCAATCTATTTCAGATATCAAGTTCTATCCCGAGAATCTGTTGGTTAGATCCCCGTGATTATTGGGTGCATTCCGTAGTCCTGTTCGATCCGTAGTCCTGTTCGATCATGTTGGATTCCCGATCCCTGTCGGTTCAATCCCAAACTTTTGTTGATGAAACCTGTGTTTGTTGGGTAATCCCACATGATTTCTGGTCAATTTCCAACTGCTGCTTAAATCCTATCAGATTACCATGTTCATCAGTTGAATCAGTTGAATCCTGTACACTTTTTGCTGCAGGAATCCCAATTTCCGCTGGTAGAACCACCATTTTTGCTCGATGAAATCCACCATTTCTTCGAACAAATCAGCTGCACCCAAGGTGCTTTGCAAGCAGCTGCTATCGCTGCCGGGGCTACCATCATTGAGGCGCTCGCGCGGGACCGGAGATGTTGAGTGCGCACCACCTGAGGAAGTCAAGCCGCAGTCAGTAGCTGAGTCAAGACGCACATGACTTCGTAAACCAATTTGGCTTGATTAGGTTTGATTAGGGGGATATAACGAACTATACTTAATGGATTTATAAACCAGCAAACATCTCTGGCCTCAGAAATTGTAGCTAGCAATGGTGGATTTTACCTGACAAACATGGATGTTCACTAGGATGATGTGTTTGGAAGTGGGATTCGACCAAGACTGAACGCGACCCTCCAAGAAAAAGATGATGGGCTCGCCTAAATTGGGCAATGATATAACGGGACAGAATGGGATATGAATATGCTTCACAAAGGATGATTTTCAAAAGAGAGTTTTAACAACAAACATAGGGCTGGGAAAATATGGGAAATATCTGGGAAACGATGGAAACACAGGATCAATAAACCTCAAAGAGGGATGAAAAGCAATGTTTGACCCCAGCCAGGGGTGAATGCCAAGTCGCTCATGGCCGCGGTGCTGCAACCGTGCTCTTAGACGGACATGACCAGCTTTTTTTATCTATTTGACTTGAAGTGACTGAAACAGCTGCACATGTCTCTGAGACTTCCTGCAGACAGCTGGTGTTTTTCTTGTCCAAACACTCGCGCACCCGCATTGTGATGTATCGAAAGTACAGTTCAACGGTTTTGAGCCGAAGCAGCTTCGGTGATTCACCGGTGTCTTTTGCGCCTTGCATAGATCGTTCAAACGGGCGTGTCTCAAAATGGGTATTTCTACGGGAAAAACTGAGACATGACAAACCCACATTCTTGACTACTTGTGGGCAACAGACAGTCTTGGGCATTTGCAACAAAGACATCCTACTGGACAATTCCTCTCCATGCTGCAGAGATTGAACACCATGCTCGCCTCTACATCCAGTACTCAGAATGTCGCAATCGGGTCTTTGGAATATCTCTTCACTGAGTTAAAATGCCACATGGCCCACTCTCAATCACAAGTTCTTAAGTAGCCTCAGTGACCCAGGCAATAAGCTCCAAACTCACTGTCAATCTATATATCTGTCGTTATCTATCTGACTGTCTAATCTCATTTGATCTAATCTGATCAAATCTGATCTAATCAAATCCAATCTGATCTGATCTATCTCTCGCACATTCTGGAACTAAATAACCAGCCAAAGGACTAAACCTATCTATCTATCCTACCCTTCCCTACCGTATCTTGTATTTTCTTTTTGTATCTTATCTTTTCATACTACATTGATCTACCTTGATTATGTGTATGTGTGTGTGTGTTTGTCTCTCTCCCCCACCCGGTTTCAAGGGGAATTGGCAAGATTGGTATCTCTCCTGCATGATACTCCAGCTGAAAAAACCATGCTAATGGAAAACAACTCCCGCAAAGTACAAAGGCTCCAGGAGTTTTTGTTGCTGCTTCCAATCCCTATGTTTGCTGGTTCAATCTCCTGTCTGTGCTAGGATTCTGGCAGCAAAAGTGTTCTTTCTGGCTGAAACGCAAACATGGACAGCACGCCTTGGCAGTGGGCGGGTGGATGTACCTCCAGCAGCTGACCGGCCGATCTGAATTGGGATTGAACTGCTCAAACTGGGGATTTTATCACCAGATATGTTACTAGATATGAATGGATATGATTGGTTTGAGGCAAGATCTAGAGGAAACTCATTGGCATTTACCTTCAAAGTTTGTGGGTCCCTGCACACAAATATCTGGGACTATGTTCCCACTGATCAAATCCAATATGATTTAACAGCGACAATTTGGGCGTTCAAGCGTCCCAGGAAACCTGGTTCATGGAGAACAAATGGAGATATGAATAGGATGGGAAATGATTGCTTCTTTTATATTCTAAAGCAACAGCGGGATCTAGCATCACTATGATGATAGACGGGCAGTCAAGATTTGGGTATTTCAAGAATGGAATGGTCAACTAGTCTAGGGGATACATTACCAAAATCTGCGCTGCCGCGGGTGCAATCATGTCACTATATCCATCCTGACCCTTAGTGCCATCATCATTCTGCCCTCCACAACGCGACCAAAACATCAATGGGCAGGACTAATCCATCCGTGCAACCACCAACATACAATGGAATGTGAACACCATCTGGGTTTGTCTGAAAATAGGGTACCCAACAATCCCTTGGTTTTCATCATATTCCCCTTTCAACGCATCATTTCGGGTAAACCCTATTTTCAGACAAACCCTGAAAACTATCTCAACATTGATGTTCCTCGCTCCAATATCCGTGTTTTTTCGCATGATTCAACAGGAATTCTTTGGAGATCCACATGCTGGGTTGCCACAAAACAGGGTACATCGTACTCCCAAAACAATAGTGAAAAGAATCGGAAAAATAAAGATCATCCATTGGAATTGGGGGTAACCAGGGCAACCTGTGTTCAAACAAACCCGTTTGACCCTCGTGGTGTCTAACAATCATCTCGAACGCTTTCGCAGCCGCCCCCTTGTGGCACGCTTTGGTCAGGGCCGGTCGCTCATAGGGAGCCACTGGTTCAGCTGTGACCTAACACCACGCCCCAGATCGCCCCAGCATTTTCCCGTCCAGAAACAAGAATGCCCTTTCGGGACAAATAGTGGTTGGTGATATTTGGCGGTTTGAACCCATACAAAATCTGTCAGTCAATTGGGCCCATCATCCCAGTTATGATGGAAAATAGGAACATGTAAAATCATAGAAACAAGGTCATACCAACCAGAGTATGTGTGGGATTGGGCCGGTTTGGAGGCTTCCCCAATCCATCGAATTTGTCATGATCCTCATGTCACCATGTTGACATCGCCAATTGTGCTGGGGAACGCTCCTGGACAAATCATCCAATCGGGGAATTATGAATTCACACATGGCAAACATCTCCAATCACCGTGTTGAAGATGGAGGAAAGAAGAAGGACATCTACAATTATCGAAGGAAGTTTAGAAGTCTATACTTCCGTGTTACGGAGCAATTCAATGTCTAGCACTTGATTAGCAATTCACTTGATTAGCAACTCACTTGAT
>BGPT01000392.1:27415-40071 GCA_003297045.1 Symbiodinium sp. clade C Y103
TAACCACTCGGGCAAACTGATTGCTGGCGGCAGTGATGGTTCGAACCCATCCGCATTTGCGTGCAGTGGATCTTAAGTCCACCCCCTTAACCACTCGGGGCAAACTGACTGCTGGCGGCAGTGATGATGAGTCGCCCAGGGAGCAGTCTTCACCCCCCAAGCGAAGCTCTGAGTTTGCTGGATTGCCAGACCTACTTTTCGGGCAGCCTNTCCGAATCCATCCTTCCGGAAGAAGCAGCACACCAGGCACGCATTCCTGCAGTACTCCAACTCAATCCTTCCCTCGCATCTCCTTCCCTCACTGTAGCACTACTCATGTCAGCTATCCTTCCGGAAGAAGCAGCACACCAGGCACGCGTTCCTGCAGTACTCCAACTCAATCCTTCCCTCGCATCTCTTTCCCTCACTGTAGCAGCAACTCATGTCAGCTATGGGGTTCAAACCCACGCGCACTTGCGTGCAATGGATCTTAAGTCCACGGTTCGAACCCCATAGCTGACATGCTGCTGCGGTGATGGAAGGAGCCGCTACAGTGAGGAGTTGGAGTATTGCAGGAATGCGAGCCTGGTGTGCTGAAGAAACAAACTAAAGGTGCCTTGGAGGGATCTGGCAATCCAGCAAACTCAGAGCTTCGCTGCGGGGTGAAGACTGCTCCCTAGACGACTCATCATCACTCCCGCCAGCAGTCAGTTTGCCTGAGTGGTTAAGGGGGTGGACTTAAGATCCACTGCACGCAAGTGCGCATGGGTTCGATTAGGCTGCCCGAGAAGGAGGTCTGGCAATCCAGCAAACTCAGAGCTTCGCTTGGGGGATGAAGACTGCTCCCTAGGCGACTTATCATCACTGCCGCCAGCAGTCAGTTTGCCCACGTGGTTAAGGGCGTGGACTTGAGATCCACTGCACGCGCATGGGTTCAAACCCCATAGCTGACATGAGTAGCTGCTGCAGTGAGGGAAGGAGATGCTACAGTGAGGGAAGGATTGAGTTGGAGCACTGCAGGAATGCGTGCCTGGTGTGCTGCTTCTTCCGGAAGAATGGACTCGGACTGTTAGGCTGCCCGAAAAGGAGGGATCTGGCAAACCAAGGCGACTCATCATCTGCTGGCAGCAGTCAGTTTGGCCGAGGGGCTAAGGAGGTAGACTTAAGATCCACTGCACGCAAGTGCGCATGGGCTCGAACCGCATAGCTGACATGAGTAGTAGCTGCTACAGTGAGGGAAGGAGCTGCTGCAGTGAGGGAAAGGCTGACCTCACCGCAGCAAGCTCCTTCCCTCACTGTAGCAGCTGCTCATGTTTCAGCTATGGGGTTCAAACCCATGCGCACTTGCGTGTAGTGGATTTGACTGCTGGCAGCAGTGATGATGAGCCCATCATCGTCATCTTCACACCCCAGCGCACTTCTGAGTTTGTTGCTTTTCCTCAGCACGTCAGGCAACACATCCCTGCAGTGCTCCAACTCAATCCTTCCCTGGCCGGTGGAAGGGTCGCTGAGTGCATAGGTGGCAGTCACTGCGTCCGCGTGTGCCCATCTCCTGATGCACTGGCACACAGCTCCTTTGCCGGACCCAACGACATCACTTGGTCCCACTGCATCTTCCTCCCATGACTGACAATGGAGCTTGATGGGCGTCGCTTTCCTGTGATAGCGCCACATGTATCAGTGGTGCCAGAAGCAAGAATATGTGTCAAAAGTGCCTCCTATTCAGAGCCTCTATAGCTCAGTGGTAGAGCGTCAGTCCTGTAAACTGAAGGTCTTGGGCTCAATCCCCAGTGGAGGCTGATTGTGCAAATAGGGGTAGGATTGTACAGCCTGGAAGTGAGAGTTACATGGAAGAAGCAGCTGTGTGATGGCAGGGAAATGTCTTTGAAAAACCTTAGACTGCAACAATTCAGTATACAACTGTTGCACTGGTGATGAGATGCCTTACACCTTTCTAGGTGATTGAGCATCAGAGAACTGAAGTGCACACTTGTTGCATCGCCATCTTCACTGCAGCGCACTGTCCCGTCCATCGTGCATCCGTCATCAGTGCACGGTCCATCGCTCATGCATCACCTCATCACTTCACATCACTTCACTCATCAGCTACACCATCCACCAACCATCGTCCACGCATCCACCATGCATCACGTATCCACCGCCCACCACTCATATATATATATATATCCATCCAGCTCCGTCACTCATCAATCATCACTCATGCAGCATCCGTCGTTCACCAAACATCCGTCATGCATCCATCATCCATGCAATCATCCATCATCCACGCATTCATCCCTTGTCCATGCACTCATACATCCATCATCCAAACAGTCATCCCCAATCCGTCACCCACCATCCGTCATTCATCATTTAGCAATCATCTGTCATTCATCCATCATTCCTCATTCCATCACCCATCATCCCTCCACAATCCATCATTCTCCATCACCGTTCATTCATCTACCATGCATCACTCACCCATCATCTGTCACTCATCCATCATTCGGCATTTTGTTCCATCATACATCCATCACCCCGTCATCCCTCCACAATCCATGATCATCCACCATCCATCATTCATCCATCACCAATCATTCATCAATCATGCATCATTCATCCATCGTCCCATCATCCATCACTCATCCATCATTCATCCATCATCCATCACTCATCCACCATCCATCACTCATCCACCATCCGCCACTCACCACTCATCCATCATCCATCATTCATGCATTGTCTAACTAACTCTTTTCCGGCGCCACAAAGAGCGGTTAAATCCTGTTGTCTTTTTGTTCACAGAAGTTGCTGTGTCTCCCCATCCCCCCATCCATGGGAGAGCTCAGAGCTGAGTGTTTCAAGTTGTTGCCTGATCCAGGCAAAGTGGGTGACCCGCCCCAACCAGCCTTTTTACTTGCATGCCCTGGCTCAGTCTCTCAGGCCGATGGGGGAATCCAGACACGGATATTTTGGATGGAAGAAGATATTCAAATTTCGTGGACATTTGCGTCCTTTGGGACCAACGCCGTAAGTGTATCGCCCCAGAGCCTTTGATGGAGAAGCAGACAGAAAGGATACCTGAGGCCCAGTTCAAGGAGGAGGAGCTTGAGGGGCGGATGAAACCCTTGTCCGAGAAGGAGGCTAGAAAGAAGTATCCGGGTTCGGTTCTACGCATTGCTGCCCAGGGCATCTTGGAGAAACCGGATTTCATTGGATCTTCCGCACGGGGTACCCCTCAACAACGAAATTCGTGTGTGGAGGACCGTCTAGAGAATCCTGGGCCCAGAGAGAGCTTTCATGCGTTATGGAGACGTCCATGGCAGCTGGTGAGCGTGTCATCTTTTCGGTGAACGCGGATATCTCGAAAGCTCATCGCAGGGTCCGCGTCAAGCAGGAAGACTGGGGGGTTCAGGCGGCCAAGTACTCATCCTCCTCCAACCGTTTGGCTAAATTGTGTTTGCACTTTTGGCGTGTCTTCAGCAGCGTTCTGGTGGAGCCGGCTGATGGCTTTGCTAGGTCGCCATACTTCGAATGTCCTTGGAACAGCTTGGATTTACATTTTGGTTTTCGTCGATGACGTCCACATCGCTTCAAGTGGCGAAAACCGATGGCGTTCTATCTGGAGGGTCATTGCTGGGCTTGAAATGTTGGGGACACCATTCTCGTATAGGAGGCTTCACGGCGGCTACTGGCTCGATTACTCCAGGTTCGAGGTAGGCATATCTAAGCGACGGACTACCTGACTCATCAACTTCAGATGGATGGCTGCCGGCACACACCCGAAGGTACCAGGAGTTCCACGGCAGATTGGGGCGCCCTCTTTGGCTATGCGTCGTTGGCTGCAGTTGGCAAGTCTACCACACTTAAGATGCCAGAAGCCAAGTTAAATGTGAATTTTGATGAGATCCAAGGTGATGGCAGTTCAATTTGCTTCTTGAAACGAAAACTGGTCAAGACAGGCGATGGTTTGATGATTGTGCCTGGAACGACAGTTGAAAAGATTGTGTCATGCTTTGAATCTCAGTTTGGAGCTGCCAGACCTCAGAAAGTGCCTGCTGATGCCTCAATCCCAAATGCTGACACTTCACAGCCTTTGTCAGCAGTTGATGGAAAAGCTTTCAGGAGTGTTGTTGGTTTGCTTCTTTATGCTGGACGTGACAGGATTGACATCATGTTCACAGTGAAGGAGTTAGCTTCTTACATGGCCAATCCAACTGTATGCAGTTTGCAACGCCTCAGGAAACTCATTGGATATTTGAAAATGCAGTTGGTAACTCCTTGTTTTGGAAAAGGCAAGTTGAAGTCAGGAGGGGAAAAGTTCTGGATTTTAGAGTGCTTCAGTGATGCTGATTGGAGTGCCAATCGAAAACACCGAAAGTCCACAAGCAGTGCTATACACTTTGTCAACAGCAATTTCTGCTACTGTTCATCACGCAGCCAACGCGTGGTATCCCTGTCCTCGGCTGAGAGTGAGCTACCTAGTTTAGTCTCTGGATGTTCAGATGCAATCTACATTCGAAAGTGTCTCAGCTTTCTGGTTCAGGAGGAGATAGAACAATGGCAGTTTACAGACAATAGTGCGCAAGAAAGTTGGTGTCGAAGCAAGGCGTTGGAAGGATTCGACACTTGAGTGGCAAGTTGCTTTGGGTGCAGGACTTGGTTTTGAAGCAGGGCATTCAGATTGGTCAAGTGGCAACCCAATGGAATTACTCCGACATTGGGACAAAACTTCTGTCAAAAGCCAGGATGTTCATGCTGTTGAATCAAGTTGGAGCTATGGATCCAGAAACTCGAAGTGCAATCGGCCAGGAGGAGTTTGATGAAATTTCTGCAAGGGAAAGTGGGCAACAGCAGTTGAAACGTTTTACAAAGGCGGTGCTACGCATGGCAGCTGTATGGGGTCTTGAGCCCTTTACCTCCCATGGCGTGGATGCAACAAAGGTTTCTGGTGATAGTGAGATGTGTGATTCAATGGCGATGGTTTCAACAAGCAATGATGGAAATTTTTGGCTATGGTTTACAGTGGTTTTTTATGTGCTTGCTTTGGCTTGGTTTTGCAGTGACAGCATGTGTGGTGGTTCGAAACTTGCGCAAAGACGTGGAGAGTTGCTGGAGTCAGGTTGCAGATGAGGACCGCTACATGACTCAGGTGGAATCTCGAGTGATGCAGCTTGAGATGAAATGTGAAACTGTGAAGGAGCAGCGCACTGAGAATAGCAATGAAATAAGTCTGACACATGACTACGCTACAGGGATTCACTATGCAGTGGTGGAAAGCGGTGGTTTCTTGCGGAATGGTCTAGGCTTGACACATGACCAGTGGATTCACTTGAATACGTTGGAGCGTGCAAACATGGTAGTCCATTGCACGATGGGTTCTGGTGACTTCATGCGATTGGTCCGACAACGCACTGGACCACGTGGATCTGCAGAAACTACAGACGATCCGAGAGCAGCGCATCAACAAGGAGAGGAAAGTGAGTCAGAAGAGAATGATGTGGAGATGGAAGTATAACCTGACACAACAAGATCTACAGGATACCGAAGTGTGACTGACATGATGTCGGTTTTTTCAGCAGGGAACAACGTCTTTGCTAGGACGATGGTGACGTGCGAGATGCAGCAGTCATTCAAAACTTGATGCTGGAGATGCTTGAAGCAATTCATACTGGTATCATGAGCAAATGCGTGGAACCTTTCAAAGGAAAATCTCTCAGATGTTTGAACAGCTGATGAATACAGCCATCAGCCAGGATCGATGGCAAAGTGCAGATCGATTCCAAGCAAGGCATACGGCTTTTCAAGGATGAGAACATCACGAATTTTCACCAAAGATTTCTGGAAGTGATTGCATGGAAACAATTGCCGTGCAAGCACAAGGGAAAGATCAAAAATAGTGGAACGCAGAACCCCGCTCAGCATTCCTGGGAGGAGTGCGAAGATTTTGCATGGCCACTGGCAAGGATGACACAGCACAAATCAACAAGAGTGTGTTGATCATTTCACTCGTTTGTCACATGAAAATCATGTGAGACTTGCCAGGCCCTTTTGGCTGAAACAGTTGTCGCCCGCTTCGCAAAAACTTGAGTGACCTTTCAAGTTCAGACGATGAGGACGCTTAATTAGGAACTAAAACCTGCCTGTTTAAGATTCCGCCACACAAAGTGGCTTGGAAAGGCGGGGTGAGAAACTTTTGCACGTTTGCTGGCATTTGGATTCAGTGTAGTATCTGTTCATATCATAGATTGTGCATAGGTGCAACACAGGCTTTGCATGTTTTGCTTCATCTTCACTTGTTTGCACTTCAGTGGCCAAATGGCTATGATCAAGTGTAGAATCTATTGATGTCCGAGGCGTATTGCATTCAAGGAAAACTGTGAAAAACAGACTGACAGCTGTCGCATTTCCAACTATGTCTTGGCATATGGCATTTGAGCCTTCTTGGAAGACCAGGGATTACCAGTGGTCACCACACCATTTCCTAGTGGTGGTTTTGAAGATGCCCGCTCCATGTGGTTTCCCAACAGTCACGCAGGGTCGCCAATTGCCTTGGGTTTATAACCCTTGAATCCGCGGGAGTTTTCCCGTGTGTTTGACATCAAAACTGCCTTCGGAATGTCACATGTACTCAGAGTTGGAACACTTTGGAAATCAAAATCCAACATGCGGGCGTGCTTCCCAACAGTGACGATTATGTTGAGGAGTGGTGGCCCTGCAAATCCATTCTGAGGTAAGCAATGGTAAACATATGTCAGAAACATTTGTTCAAACGGTTTCTTGGTAACCAAACCAGCTTCAAAATGCAAGACCTTCAAATCAACTTTCAAAGTATCTTGGGGGTTGGTTTAGGGCCCTACCCTGCTGTAAAACGATGCAGAACATGATCGGGTGTGAAATCAATGGACGGAAAACATGTCAATTTTCATTTTTAAATGTTTTTGTCCATTTTGGAATAATAACATGTTGCCGATACAATTCAGTTTCCGTGATGTGCCATGACAATTTGGTCGAGATCGTTTTGTGTCATCTGATTTTTTGTGAGATGCCAGTTTCCTCCTTGGAAATAGGTGGTGTTGCACCTTCGGAGTTGGCTCTTGGGAATTTTAGCCGGACATTCAGTGTTTGACAGTGCCCGTTTCGATACCCAGTACATGAGGAGGCGCGTTCCTAGCACCAAACGAGTTGTGATTCCAACGTTGTCAGCATTTGAATTCAATTGCAGTAAAATTGACATTTCTTGGCATTGTGATTGCAAACACCGTGCTCTTATTTTTTTTTGTGAATGTTGGTTCGGTATTGTGTGTTTTTGTCGGTGTCATCAGAGCATGAATTCCATCGGTTTGTTTTTGAATTAGATTTGTTTATTTTTTGCGGATTCAGAACCATGATTTTGAATCGGGGAAATGATTCAGGCGCAAACAATGCCATCTTGCAAAGATCGGCAAGGCGAAACACCGAACCGTGGTCTTCTGAACACAATTTGCCATCAACACCCATGTCATGTGATTCCAGTTCATGTGATTCCTTTTTGGTCCGCTACATGACATTGTGTGTGTGTGCGTGTGTCTGTGTGCAACAAAAATCTCAACTGTTTTTCAATGATTTGCGTAGAATTTTTGTTTGAAGACATCAAAAACATTTGTAATTATGTGTGTAAACCAATGGAAACCAGGTGACGATTTTACTCCAACTTTGTTTGTTGGCCTTGCCTGGGCCACAGCACAGAGATGATTTGCGGACGAATTTCAACATGATACTCACTGGAAGTATTGATGTTCTATTTATTACAAAGTCATGAAATTGGCACTCACATGAGTTGATTTGCACTTGTCATATACACAACTGCATATCAAGACATCAGTTGCACAGGTTTTTGGCACATTCATTTTTGAAATTTGATCGTCGTTTTGGCGCGCGTGTCTTAACTGGATTGAGGTGTTCAATCTGTGAGGTGCCGCTGTGGGAAATGGTGATTGAAACCAACAAGGACCATAAACGATTTTGAATGTTTTTGTTTTTCCAGAATGGCATATGCCAACAAATATATGTATATATATATATTATATATATATATTATATATTATATATATAATGTATATAATGTGTATATATATATATATACATATGTCTCAATGAAACGAAGATTCAAAATTCAGGACTCCACACCACACTGACATTGTGATGGAGATTGTTCCATATTTGATACCAATTTCTATGTGCATTGATATGCAGCCCGTACCGTTTCACCACATCTGAAAACATATGTAGAAGGCGACAATTCCATTTGGCGGTCCTGCAAGTTCGCAATGTTATGTCAGATGGTTTCTGGTTCCCGTCATGCATGCCCAATTTATTGGTTGCATGGGTATGAAATATCATGAAACAAAATAATTTTGTTTTGAGGTTTCAATCACCCAACCGATCATAAAAATGCGTGGACCCTGCAAGAGTGCTGTGCACGTGTCAATTTTGTCGAGGCTCCCGCCCAACTTTTTTTGAACCGAGGGAATAAACAAAAAGTGGCAGCCTGAGCAAATTTGCAATGAATTGGGAGTAGAGCCATCGCTCTGTTGTTTAATGTTTGTTCGTTGCATGAAATCTTGGTACCAAATTGGTTGACAGGTTCCCATGTTGTTTCCGTTGCAATCGAACCGTTGTAATATTTTGGCAACATGCCGGTTTTTGGGTGGCCCGTATCTGCTGTATTTTGCCATGCGATTTTGGCCAAATTTGACGAACTCGGTGGATGTCACATGTTAAAATAATTTTATTGTGCCTGATGATGTTTTGTAAGTACTGGGAAATGCATGTCTCTTTTTTTTGAGTTCTTCCGGAGGGTTTGATTTTTGTTGCCAAGTCTTTGGGTTTTGGTATCCATCAGGTGATGTTGTGTTTGCAAATCCGACTGTGAGTTCATGGCAAATGCTGGAACGAAGGGATTCATGTTGCCAGCAATCAATTCAATTCAATTCATTGAATTTGTGCAGCTGCGAATTTGAGAAGGGGTATTGTGAGGTCCTACTTCAAGCCAGGGGTTATGAGCTGGTGATGTTCCCGTCAAAGGGCAAGGTGCCCTGGCTGGTCATGACCCTGCAGTAGGACGTGGAAAAAAATGCTAACATTTGCAAGAAAACAAAGGGGAAATCCAAGGAATGTGTTTTGAACCGTGATTTGCCCATAGAAACCAACATGTGGAGCGGATAATTACCTCTTCCTTTTTTGTATTGTTTTCACAATTCAGCAAGTAAATTCTGGATCTTGGTGCGTGCATTTTGGATCCCAAATGCTGCATTGCTGCCACTGCCTCTCCCATCGCTCCTTAGAAAGGCAAACCTGCCAAGGCGGATTGTTCTGCCTGCTCTGCACTCCACAATTTCAGTGCATTGTGTCAGGCTAACATTCATGCCATGATACTTAATCACATTGTGTATTGCTGTGAGCGAACGTTTTAGTCTCAGTTTAAGTTAAGAGTATACTGCAATGAAAGTGTTTTCTTTGTAATTTCAAATTGGATATAGAGTGGTTATTTTGCAACACAGCTGAAGTACAAGGTATGGACTGAATGATTATCATTTATTCAAGGGAATATGTCACTTTCGAGTAGATGCAAACCACTTCTGTTAGTCTGTTGCTTGGATTGCCTTGTCTAGATCCGTCTATTTTTTTTTCTGCGTTTCTTTTGAGGTTGTCTCAAACTGCTATGCATGGTCATGCAGCAAACATGGCCTCCAAATGGCCTAGGATGGTTTCAACATAGGCTCAAACGAGTTGCTTGCATATGAAAAAAACAATGAACAAAAAAAATGACAAGTGAGCTTATGCCAAACCTATGTGAAATCTCGTTGGCCCTGTAAGACTATTGTACTCTATGTAAGTGTTTCCATGCCAGGTTGATCCCAAATTTAGTTTGCCACAAAACCAGAGTCCATGTTGAACCCATGTGCTTATGGCCTTGCCTGTCCAAATGCTGATCGGACTTTCACCTACTGTATTCGGTGCGTTTGATTCACCTGCAGAGCCAAAGATGTGTCTATTCAAAGTGGGGTTCAGGGGATAAAACCTGGCCAAGGAAGGCCTGTCAAACACAAAAACCGCCTCAACACAGGCACACAATTGGTTCAACATCCTCAAGATGTCAAGCACAACATAGGCATCCAGGGTTGACATGGGTGTTGGGGAGATGGAATGTCTTGAATTGTATTCTACAATGACTCAGGGGATTGCCTCAAGACATCTCAAGACTCAACACCATTTGTATGTCCCCTCTGTATCTAAACCAGGGTCTTTTCTTACTAAAGACTTGAACACACTTTCAAACTGCATTTGTCTTTTGGTGCTTCAGATCATAAAACTGGATTTATATACAGTAGACTGTTTTGTTGTCAGTACAGACTTCAAGGCTTTCGCGCAAATATTTTTCTCACAAAAGCCAACACACAACCAGTTTCAAAACAACAGACATGTTTACCAGCAGAAACAGGTATTTCTCCTGGAAGGTCTTGACTTAAGCCACATCTTCTTGTGGAAAACGCATCTTGAGTGGCGCCCACCAGACGCAAAACACGGTTTTGTTTTTACCTATATCCTGTGATTTGATACTTGTACTAATTATGCACTTTTGCTACTTGACAAGCGCAGCCCGCTTGCTTTTTCCATGGTTCCATAGTTTTTTTGTGTATGTTGATTTTCTTTATTTAAGATTTTATTTTTCCCTCTTCTTCTTTATTTCCTTCGTTTTTTATTTCTTCTTTCATTTCTTGATGTTCCTTATTGCTGATTTCTTCTTATTTTTTCTTCTTCTTATTGTTTTCTTCTTCGGATAATTTTCCATCTTCTGATTCTTTTCCTTCTTCTTCTTGTTTTCCTTCTTTTTCTATTCCAAATTTGCTTTCAAATTTGGAGGGACCTTGCCGGGTTGATAGGCTTTTAAGCGACTGTTTGGCATTGTTTTGGCCTTGTTCTGCTGTTGCTGGTGCTGCTGCTTGTGCTGCTGCGGGCATGGAATTGTCTCCATCTGTGATTTTTGTTCTGAAATTAATTCATCCCCCTGGAAAAGAGAATATGACCGAAGGAAAATACAATTAGAAGGAAACCTGTAGGGAAGGCAAATTTGGGTGATAAGTTTGGAGTTGACACGGCGACAACCAAGATGAACAAAAACCAAATTTCATTGAGGGAAATGTAGGGAAAATGATTTTGATAAGGTTGCAGAGTTAGCCAAGAATAAACCTATTAGGGGAACGGAAGGGAAATAGAAGGTTTTTTTTTGCTATCATATCCTTTCACAAAATTGCTCATCAATTCTACGAAGCACTTTGTGCGATATCTTGCTGGAATTTTTGATAGCACCCTATACAGATCCCTGGATAATAACTTAGCACTCTATGGCTATGCAAAATTGAACATTCCTTGCACAATACTCATTAATACTCTGCGCCCACACCACCTGGGTCACCACTGTCCCACACTACACCTTTGACAGAAGCCTGCATAGCGCCCCAAAACCCTTCACTGTATCCGTGGCACAGCATCTTGCCAAAAAGACTGATTTACATTCATTCATGGACCTTCATCGAGGCAAAAAATATGCATTGTGATTGTGCATTGCTTCCTGGATTTCAGCTACTTATGAGATTTGCGGAACTCATTGGCACAATGAAGCGCTACAAATACATATAGAAACAATGCTTATGATGTGACTTCAGCTGCGTGATTTGCTTAGCTTTTTTCACAGGGCTAGCCCCAAGACTGTGCCTTTAGCGGCTTGATGTGAGTGAAGTCGAGCGCTTGTAGAAAATGGGATAGAATGAGGAGAGACATGTTTTTAAACATAGAAATATGGTGAGTATGCGTGCTGTGAGGACAGCATTGCAAAGAATACAAATTCGACACCGTAAACAAATGATTATCTATCAAATAAACATTTTCACGATAGAAGTGCTAACTTAGCTTGTGAAGTTTGTGAAAACATGTAACACGGATTTACGTCAAATCATCGAAAACGCGTTGATCGTGGAAGGAATTTTTCAAGCAAGCAACGCACATTCAAACCTCTTGAACACATGCATTTTTCATTTCGAACAGGTCCACTATTCCTTTCAAGATTCAAAACCACGTAGTATTTGTATGTATTTGCTCAAAATGCGTGGTGTTCCTTTAAATCACATCATAATGCCACCTTCTCTGAAAGAACCCGTTTGATTTCAGTAGTGCAGTCTCAATTGAACAACAAACTTAAGATTTGTTTGAACAACAATTAGTCATTTCAAATTGCAGTTTTCCTTTCAAATAGTTAAGTGTATACTTCCGTCATAAAACAATTCATTCCCTCAAAGAAACACGATTCGTGAAACTTACAACATGCAGAATTGTAGGGTTTCTTCCAAAATGATTCAGTATTCCCACAAAGAATGATTCCTCGGTTGGTTGAACTGATCCGTATAATTGATCAGGCAGATCCAAGTCACAACTGTATTTTGCGTATTTATCCCCACTGCATCGCCCTCTCCGCCACTACGATGCAGTTCAGCCTGGACTCTGGCATCCTTGAGGAGCTAAGGGATGAAAAAAGAAAGCAGAAATCAGAAAAGATGGAACTACCGGAGAACGACAGGGAGGAAATTCCCTATCAAATCATGGCAACACATGAAGGCTCATAAGCGAGCTCAGGAAGA
>BGPT01000392.1:42659-72094 GCA_003297045.1 Symbiodinium sp. clade C Y103
TCAGGATCCAAGTGGCAGGTGATACGGTAGTTGAACCAACTATGTTGTTATGCTATATACTGCAGCACAATTGCTCTTGTCAACTTACACACACACACACAAAACTTACTCATACGGCGCTTTGCGTGGCAGGCGTGGCAGTTGGCGACAAGAACCTTTACTTTGTGTGGCAGGCGGGGTGCTTGGCGACACGAACCTTCACTTTGTGTGGTNCAGGCGTGGCAGTTGGCGACAAGAACCTTTACTTTGTGTGGCAGGCGGGGTGCTTGGCGACACGAACCTTCACTTTGTGTGGTAGGCGTGGCGCTTGGCAACATGAGCCTCCACTTTGTGGGGCAGGCGCGGCACTTATGGCAGTCAGCTGGCTCTTGTGACGCGCTTGGCACCCTGCGAGCGCCGCGGCACTTTGCGTGGCAGGCGTGGCCCTTGGCGACACGAACCTTTACTTTGCGTGGCAGGTGTGGTGCTTGGCGACATGAGCCTGCACTTTGTGTGGCAGGCGTGGCGCTTATGGCATTCNTGGCCCTTGGCGACACGAACCTTTACTTTGCGTGGCAGGTGTGGTGCTTGGCGACATGAGCCTGCACTTTGTGTGGCAGGCGTGGCGCTTATGGCATTCGTACTTACTCACACACAACTTACACACACAGCTTACTCATACGGCGCTTTGCGTGGCAGGCGTGGCAGTTGGCGACAAGAACCTTTACTTTGTGTGGCAGGCGGGGTGCTTGGCGACACGAACCTTCGTGTGGTAGGCGTGGCGCTTGGCAACATGAGCCTCCACTTTGTGTGGCAGGCGTGGCACTTATGGCAGTCAGCTGGCTCTTGTGATGCGCTTGGTACCCTGCGGGCTCCGCTGCACTTTGCGTGGCAGGCGTGGCCCTTGGCGACATGAACATTTGGTTTGTGTGGCAGGCGTGGTGCTTGGCGACATGAACCTTCACTTTGTGTGGCAGGCGTGAGATCTTCATGGGAGATATANNTCACTTTGTGTGGCAGGCGTGAGATCTTCATGGGAGATATATGTTCATGGGAGATTTCTTCGTGTGATCCCTGGCCAGGTTTGGTTGCATTTGGCACCGCACCTTGGGAAGAAGGCCATGGCCGTGGTCATGAATCCGAATGTGCAAGTTCAGGCTACGGTGCTAAGCNAGGTTTGGTTGCATTTGGCACCGCACCTTGGGAAGAAGGCCATGGCCGTGGTCATGAATCCGAATGTGCAAGTTCAGGCTACGGTGCTAAGCGAGCTTGGGATGAATGTGTATTCGGTGGCCATTGTCTTTCCGCCTCTCATCTTGCCCTTTGTCGCCGTTCTGAAAATGGCTGTGGTCGACCCGAAAGAGGATGAATCGACAGTAGAGGAAATTTTGTTATCATCACAGGGTGCAAGTCTAAATGTTCTGACAATACATTGAAGCAACGATAGCAGGTTTTGGTGGCTTGATGGAATACGTTTTGAGGCCGTCTCCACGTGGCTGGTGCCACGCTGCGCCATTGGTCACCTCCTCGAAGCTGGTTGCCGCGGAGAAGAAGCACAATGTATCCTGGCCTTGCAAGTGCTGCTTGCATGAGCCCACAGTGTTCCATCATTTATGTTGAATCAAGACTAATTTTGCGTTTTTCAAATAGATCTTTAGGCGACAGGTGCGAGAAGAAAGGGACTGCCTATCACTGCAGCCGCGGCTGCGACTGGGACCTTTGCAAGAAATGCTATGAAGACATCAAGGAAGCTGGGCGTCAACTTAAGCTCCCCCAAACGACTAAAGTGGAGTCCACATGAGTACACAATAATAAACCCGCTCTCACCCCAAAGCCGCAGTAAATGGAACAGATCCACGGGGAGCTAGAGCGGTCGGACTGCAGATTCAGTCTTGGATCTGGCCTCAACAACGCAGCTGAGATGATTGTATTAACTGCAGTTGTTTCCTTAGCAATAACTGCAACTGTAGTACTTAAACGCAGTCTCCATTTTTGGAAAATCATTGTTTCCAGTGAAATCGATGATGCTATTGGATGCGCATTTATCATTGCCAGCTCAAGATTACAGTTTGTCATTTTCATGTTGAAATTGTTTGCAGAGAATTGCCTGATCCCATCACCTTATATAATCATGCCTACTTGGCCCCAATTGTCTTCATTGTTGCGAGGTGCACATGGAACCCTCAACGAGCGAAACGACACGCATCAAAGAGGGGACCATGAAGGCGATCTCGAGCGCTTTGTGACTGAGCAATCTGACTGAGTCTTCTACGCGCTACTTGGCTTGAAGTGGCCCTTGCTTCACGAAGTAAAGTGTAGTTGTAGTGGCTGTTATTGTGCTTGTAGTTGTAGTTGTTGTAGCTGTAGTTGTAGTTGCAAGTTGTAGTTGTTGTTGACAAGCAATGAGGGTGGCGATAGATATTGCTTGACCGAACCGGTTGAGCTGCTGTGTACTCCACGCGTCGGAGCTGCATCCACACAAGACTGCTGCATGAAAGGAACTAACAAACCAAAAACCCAAAAATTGACGAAAAGCTTATGTCTCGTGCAGGAAAAAGTGCCCGCGAGGGCGCAGTGAGATGTGTGTGAGCAAGGGAACTAAACTGTGAGGATCGAGAATCAACCTAAACTGTCCGGGTAAAACACCTAACCTATTTAAGAGTGTTTTGCCACGCGTAGCTGGCTTGCCACCTTCCGACCCGGAGACGTACCCCATTTGGGCCGGGACCTTGAGAGAGGGTCAGTGAACAGCAGGAAAAGAAGGAGAGGAGCCGAAACGCCAGAAGAACAAACTCACATAAGGTAGAGAACCAAAAGGAGACCCCAAACCATCACGGAAAAAGAACATGTTAAGTCTAGCGAGCGCAAGTGCCTAACACTAACACACATAAACTTGCAAACTGTCCGTGAGTGCAAAGAAGCATCACGCGCGCTAGTACCGAAAGTGGAAGAGCCCACCTTAGGGTCAGAGTGAAAGCACCCCGATTTCCCAAGACCAACTGAGGACTAAAATCGTTGACCAATAAAGTCCATTGCCCACTGGCCAAAGCCCAATGGAGACAGTCAGTCAACCGCCCCGGGTTTGAGCCGAAAGTACCATCAGAGAGAGTGACATTCCGCCAGCTTAAGCAAAGGACACATGACCCCAGACTAACAGGAACCCGCGGAGCGACGCCGATAGTCCTTCATAGTGAGGATGTGGACTTGCTTAGAAAAATGCCACTATGACTCGTATACGGCAGATATAGCGCGTGTAGCCGAACCGTCCTACAGGACAAGGCGTGTTCAGTGACAGTCATGCCGCTAACACAAGTGGACAGTAAAGTGAACAAGTGTACCGAAAAGCGCAGACATTACCTAATGTAGCCCTGGGTTAGGCCAGTTGCCCGGGTGTTGGCGGTGTGGAGGCCAGAGTCACTTTTAGATGCCCACCAAGTGATGCGTGCAGCAAACTCAGGCTCAAGAAAACGGAATCTCCTGTGGCTGCAGCAGGGCCGGATTCGCAACTTGGCTGAAGAATGGCTGAGCCATTTTCGGTCCAAGTCTGTAATTCCATTGATGGACGCGCCAGCGCCACGCAAGGATGGACCAATATTGGGTGGTCAAGCTGGACGGTGCCGAGCTGAAAATTGCCTCAGGATTTTTTTCCGGTGGTGAACAGTTCTAAATGTATATGCAATATGCATCTGTCTATCTATCTATCTATTTATTTATTTATCTAGCTATCTATAATCTATATATCTAATCTATCTATCTATCTATCTAGCTATCTTTCTATCAATCTATTTATCTAGCTATCTATACATCTATCTACATCTATTTATCTAGCAATCTATCTATCTATCAATCTATCTATCTATCTATCTATCTATCTATCTATCTATCTATCTATCTATCTATCTATCTATCTATCTATCTAATCTATCTATCTATCAATCTAATCTATCTATCTATCTATCTATCGATCTATCTATCTATCTATCTATCTATCTATCTATATATCTATCAATATCTTTTTATCTATCCATCTATCTATCTACCTATCTATCTATCTATTTATCTATCTATCTATCTATCTATCCATTTATCTAGCTATCTAGCTATCCATCTATCTAATCTATCTAATCTATCTAATCTATCTAATCTATCTAATCTATCTAATCTAGCAATCTATCTAGCTATCAACCTATTCATCTAGCTATCAATATATCTAACCTATCTATCTATCTATCTTTCTATTTATCTAGCTGTCTATCTATTTATCAAGCTATCTTTCTCTCTATCTGTCTATCTATCTATCTATCTATCTATCTATCTATCTATTTTTCTAGGTATCAATCTATTTAGGGTATGGGAATGGAAAGGACAGCTCAAAGTAATTGTAATTTCAGGGTTTCATAAACTAGGCAAAGTTCAATTTGGTCACTAACAGCTGGCTGGAGCCACACGCTTGGAACATCAAGGAACATCTACCGTTTCCTTTTGTTCCTGCCAATCTTCATGTTTAGATTTGCTTTGATGTTTGTCAGCTTGAGCAGGTATGGGAATGGAAAGGACAGCTCAATTGTTTCAAGGTTCATAAACTAGACAAATTCAGACAAGAGCATACATGTCACCTCTGAAAACCACCCTGCCGCCCCCCCGGCAACAGGGAACCAACATCTTGAACACAAAGGACCCCTTGCAACCGTGCTTCAATTTACATTCTATAATATATATCCGAGACACGACATATGTGTGGTGACTACTTATCCCAGGATGGATTGATGTGCAAGGATGTTCTAAGTTCTAAGCGTGAAGGGCTCCCCACCTATCTAAGTGGATATCATAGTATAAATCATCTATCGGGGAAATATATATCTGGAACACGATAATGTGTGGTGACTAATAATCCCAGGATGGATTGATTCCCAAGGATGTTCTAAGTGTGTAGGGCTCCCCACCTATCTACGTGGATTTCACAGTATAAATGGACGTTCTAAGCGTGTAGGGGGTGCTGACAAGGTGCTGATGTTCTAAGCGTGTCGTTTTACGGTGAGATATGTTACGAAAAAATCCAAACGATGTTCTAAGTCTGAGTCCGTCGCTATATACGCATATGTATATGCGTACACACTGCATATCTTTGTGTACGTTAAGATGTAATTTTCCAGAAGAAAACACTCGTGACCAACTGAGGCCAAAGTTGCCATTGCTACCGCCCAAGAAGCTGGGGACCACCGCAGGGCCACCTGGAGGTACCCAGTTCCCATCAGTTCCCGGCTATGGAGATGTTTGGACACTCTCAAAGCGCCATTTTACTAGGGAAAATGGTGATCATCCATTGGAATCGAGGGTACCCTAGTTTCAGACAAACCCCATGTGTTGCAATATGTTTTTTTTTTTCTGGCTATGAATGGAGGAATCCCGGGTACAAGTTAGTCTATTTAAGTCTTTTGGTTGTTTTTTTTGGATTAGCCTAGACAACAAGTCTTGGAAACCATAGGCTGTTGGTATACTCATGGCCACTTGACAGGATCCACTCCCATTGATGAACTACTGCCCCATTTACCTAGACCTTCCAATTGCCATTCAAATTTGGGGCATGATCTTGCGCAAAAGGTTGATACTTTTGCCCATGACATTTTATCCGACATTTTGTTACATTTTGATGGGTTCCCTGAGGGTCTAGAGTCTTGATAGATCTTTTGCAAGCCATGCGTCGGTTTTAGCTCAGGCCTTTCGAAGTTGGGGGGAGCTGCCAGCCGTGAAGTGCCATGGCCAAAATTGGTGCTGCTGAATCGTATCGGGTTAATGGCTTTGGGGGTGACTTGCGGACATGAATGGACCGATTTTTTCTGTTTGGAGCGTTGGGTGAAAGTGCTGCTCCTACTTGGGTCTCGAGAAACACAGAGGATTTTTTCCAAGGCCTTGCCCCTATCATGATTCATTACCCCGTCCCGGAGTTGATTATTTGGGCATAGGATGAGCAAACAAATACACCGCACCCAAGCTACACTCCTTTTTTGGCATCACCCCTTTACTTTATGCACCAGTACAATTATTGTAACGGGGCTACAACATGCTGCACATTCTTTGACATTTCAGGAGTTCTGTGACAACTCATAAAACATCATTTCCGCAGGCCTAGTATCCTTCAACGCTGCTTGTCAAGCACTTGGACTGAAGATTCGGCATCCTCTCGCCTAGGCCAACCAAGCCTCAAAACAGGGGGCCAAGTCGGAGTTCCCAAGGGCATAGGACCGGAGCAGTGGCTTCGAGTTTTTGAACTGATTGAAACCCACAGGAGACGACGCGTGGTTTCATTTTTCTTGTTTGATATTGTTGAATCGTATTGGGGATGATGATGCCAATCGACTTTCATATTCTCGGGATGGGTTGGAAAAAAACGATAAGATGACACTGCCAGATGCCACAAGCAGTCCTCGTTGTTTTCAGTGGCGATAAACCATGCGTTTCCTAATTACAGCAAACTCTTGACTAGCATCTTGCTGCTGAGCAGTTGGGTGAGTGTGGGCCCTTGTATTTTCCTTTTTTCCCCACCTGCCAGGTGAGGGTTGTTAGATTTTATCAGAGCTGCCCGCCCGCCGCCGCCGCCTCCTTCTCTTCCTCCTTCTCCTCCCGCTCCTCGCCAGCTGCAGATCGCACTGGGCACTGCCGGACTTCATCTGCCAGCTCCAGATTTTAGTGGGACTGCCGGACTTCATCTGCCAGCTCCAGATCGCAGTGGGCACTGCCGGACTTCAGCCGCGACTGCCAGATCTCAGTGGGCACTGCCGGACTTCAGCCGCGACAGTGGGCAGCACTGCCGGACTTCAGCCGCAACTGCCAGATCGCAGTGGGCCAGATCGCATTGGGCACTGCCGGACTGCAGCCGCGATCTCAGTGGGCACTGCCGGACTTCAACCCGTATACATGCCAGATAGAATGCCAGAAAGACTGTCAGAAGATATGCCAGATAGAATGCCAGAAAGAATGTCAGAAGATATGCCAGATAGAATGCCAGAAAGAATGTCAGAAGATATGCCAGATAGAATGCCAGAAAGAATGTCAGAAGATATGCCAGATAGAATGCCAGAAAGAATGTCAGAAGATATACCAGAGAGAATTCCAGAAAGACTGTCAGAAGATATGCCAGATAGAATGCCAGAAAGAATGTCATAAGATATGCCAGATAGAATGCCTGAAAGAATGTCAGAATATACGTCAGATAAAATGTCCGAAAGAATGTCAGATAGAATGTCAGAGCATATGTCAGAGAGAATGTCAGATAGAATGCCAGATAGAATGCCAGATAGCATGCCAGAAAGAATGTCAGAAAAAATGCCAAATAGAATACCAGACTACAAGCCAGATAGAATGTCAGAAGATATGCCAGATAGAATTTCAGAAAGAATGTCAGAAGATAGACCAGATAGAATGCCAGAAAGAATGTCAGAAGATATGCCAGATAGAATGCCAGAAAGAATGTCAGAAGATATACCAGATAGAATGCCAGAAAGAATGTCAAAAGATATGCCACAATGAATGCCAGAAAGAATGTCAGAATATACGTCAGATAAAATGTCAGAAAGAATGTCAGATAGAATGTCAGAGCATATGTCAGAGAGAATGTCAGATAGAATGTCAGAGCATATGTCAGAGAGAATGTCAGATAGAATGCCAGGAGGAAGAGGAGGAGAGGACAACTCTGATGAAATGGTCGCTAGATTTCATCAGAATTGTCCTCTCGTCCTCTTCCCTGCCAGAAAATTTTGCCAGAAAGAATGTCAAAATATGTGCCACACTACATGGCAAATAAAATCTCATTGTGGGGATCACTCGAAGAAAGTAATTGATGGTGTAGGCCTCGAGATATGCCTTAAACCCGGGAGTGCACGGTGGTCATGGGCACAACACCCTCCATCTTGGACCGACGCTGAAGTACATTGGTAGTTGGTCAAAGTTGTTGCCAAAGGACTGGACGAATTTTGATCAATTTTGTGTATTAACTTGGACACCCAATTGTCGCAGGGTCGGTAATTTTTGCAATGGCAAAACTTGGTCAAATAACTATGGTTTTGTGGATGCAATTCCCTGCTAAGTCGGCAGAATTCCTAGTGTGATTTGGTCAAATAGTTTGTTGGTCAAAATCTCCAGTTGTTCATGGCGAAAACTCCCAGTCTTCTAATTCTAGTATTTTGTTCTTTAATTCATGATAATTCATGTCAATCCCTAGTTTTATTTTTTTTGTATCTTTTTGTTTGTACATGTCATTCCAATAGCCAGATTTATTTCATTTTAATCCACATTTTAGTTTTTTTTTTAGTGGATTTAGTGGTAAACATGAATTATCATTAATCACCATATAAAAACATATAAACAACATGAAATCACAACTTTTGATGCTTAAGATCACCAGTTTCCTCGGTTTTCGCGCTGCAACTGGTGCGATGCTTCGAGGCCCTAGCGCTTTCCGCGCCCTGAAGCTACACCGCAGTCCCAGCCGGAGCCGCTCGGAGCCACAGCTTCGGCGGTGAAGGAGAGCCACAGATTTCAAAGGCGGAGAAAGGGGGGGGGACCAAGGGGATGCTTTTGGAGATTTTTGAAGATGTTGGATGATTTTTGGATGATTTTTTGACGATGTTTGATGATTTGGGACGACATTGGAGTAGTTTTGGAAGATGTTTGGATAAATTTGGAAGGATTCGGGTGATTCTTAGGAGGCTTTGGAAGATGTTTGAAAAACTGGGATGATTTTGGATTATTTTTGGACGAATTTGGAAGGGGTTGGATGATTTTCTGGAAGATTTTGGGACGATTTCACTTGATTTCACTGAGATACACCCAGCAAAGCATACAACATGTATATGTTTTTCCATGTTTTTCCCAAGTCAACATAGCCGGGATTTGAAATCTTAGACACGCGCAAAGAAAGGGTTGGGATAATTTTTCTTGAAGGACCCAGAAAAGTGTGACTCTTGTTTGACATACCTACTTTTGCATCCTTTTGCCGAAGAATACACTGCACCACCTCCAGAAATTGAGATTGAAGCCTGAAAGTGGCTTTGATGTTGAGAAACGACTGCCACGTTCAACAAGGTATGGGTCACTACAAACAAACAAACAAACCAACTAACTCCAGCACTATGTAGTCACTATGTTCTATTAATCTAAGCCCCCTACCATTAAACACCGCCCAGAAACCATGGTTTACCTAGTAGGGGATTTGCACATATCTTTGGGACCATACAATGGGCCAATGGGAGTGTGAACCACCCCTTGCCGCTGCATGCAGGTGTTGCCCAGGCGAATCTGCTGTGTGCAGATGGTAGCCCCTGCAGCTCAGCCAGAAAAGGAAGTTTGACAATAAGCAACTTCATGATTAATTTGATAAATCTAGACCATTCATGATTAATTTTGATAAATCTAGACTCTGTAGATCTCTGTAAGGTCAAATTTCAGAAGCAAGAGCCAGCTGCGGGGGGAATTTGGTTTCACACACTTCTGTGCCGGAAAGTGATTGAAATCGGGGCTCCAGATGTCCCCTTTTTCTGCTGGTTGCTCGCGCTCACCATTCTACCGTCATAACACAGTTCGCTTTGAGAGTGTTCTACATTTACTGGAAAAAAGCATGGTTTCCTGTGAAAATTCCCATAGAGCAGTCCCATGATCAAAGAAACAGAGATGGATACGTGTCAGAATTCAAGACTTTTGGCGCACTGTACTCAATTTTGACCTATCCCCAGATGCTGATTTTCCAAGATTTTCACGCAAACATGGCTTGAACAGTTTTCAGTTGGACTGTGGTCATAGTCAGTAAACATTTAGGGTGTGTATGAAACTACCGCTGGCTTGTGGTTTCAAGTAGTTTCTGAATATGTCCATCCATACCTATGATGATCCGGAATGGTTCGTATTTTGTGACTTTTTCTGATGGGTTTGACATCACCAACCAGAGCTGCACTTGTGAGTCAGCTGTGGCAACTGCATGGCGACTGCATGGAACTCGGATACCTCAGCTGATGAGTCAAAGGGTGCTGCAGGGAAGGCGGTCCGGACATGATAGGAACTCCCAAAGGAATCAGTTTATGCCGTGGTGATTACCACTGCAGTGATAGGTATGTTGAAGAGTCATTGGACTTTCAGAATATAGATACCCTAAGCAAAAGGGCCACGGACGATGATTTCCGCTTGGAAAGTCATGTTTTTTTGTGGGGCAGCGCTGTTAGATCTAAGGGGAGTGGTCCAGACACCCAACCATGCCCAACCATGCCCAAGACATTGGCTTGTCAGTGGCTTGGTGCATCCAAGTCTTTTTTGAACCTGGAAGCATGATACATATAGACAAAACATGACAAACCAATATACAGACCAGCCTCACCAGAAGTCAGACGTGCACAACGGTGAAGAGCAGGGACGTCAGCATATCACAAAAATCGACTCAAATCATTTGAGAGTGGACTGTTTGAATTCCAAACTGAGTGAGTTTCGGAGGTTTCTGATGCTATAGTGACTTCTGCATGCCTCGAAAGTCCTCCATGTCCTGGAAGTGTTGTCTTCGGATATTTTGGGATAGACATAACAAGATGGATCAACTCTGAGCTAGCAGAATATAGAAGCTGCGCCATGGCTCTGTGGCTTGCAGTCATCCTTTTGCAATCATCCATTCTTTGAGATTCCACAAGAAACATCCGCTGAAACAGGAGCTCCAATGCCTCGCAACTATTGAAAAATCACTGTAGTAAACCCAATTTCATAAACCATCCCCCAAATCTTCAATTTTATGGGTGCCATAAACCATCCCCAAGTAGGTTTATATGGCAGCCAGGGTTTCCCACAGTCGCCCAATGCATGGGTCATCCCATGGCCCCCCTGGTCCTATGGGCCGTTTTCCTTGGGGCAGCAGCTGGCGACTGCAGAAACTGCGAGGATGTGGGGATCTTGCAGGTTGAACAAAGCAGGCTGGGGCATCCCAAATGACAACCATGAAACATTGGGATTTAGCCATGAACAATCGGATGATCAAGAAGGATTGGGAGGGAAACTTCGCAGGAAACCATGGATTTTACCATCAACCAAAGTGGTCCCCTTGAAGTTTTCCATAATTTTTGCAATGAACCAAGAACGAGCGCTGGGAATAAAGATGCAGAAGCTCTGGAGTTGATGGTTTCAACCAATGTGGGATTTCAAATCACTACCAAACAAGACTAGGGGATCGGAAGACAGCCCCTTTTCCTTGTATTCAAACTGTGTATTTAAAGTAAATCGAATTATGTGAGATTTACAGCAGCAAATATGAAATGGAACATATCCCCTAGAATCTGTGTTTGGGTGATGTGATTCACTGTTTTCCCCCCATCTTTCTCCCCGGGGATGATGATCTGATCCCAATTAGACCTGGACCCCCAGGCCCCGCAGACCTGTGATTGTCGACACTGACATGGATACCGATGACCAGATGGCACTGGCGTATTTGCTGGGCGAACCCTCCATTGAAGTGAAAGCCATCACAACCATTGCAGATGGATGGTCGAGCCCCGGCATCAAAAAAGCAGCCATGGGTTAGAGTTCCGATGGTCCTCTCACCATCCAATGGCAAGTCTTAAACGAAAACCCACCATTGTAAGAATTTCGTAATAAGGATGTGATTACCATACTCCATATACCATGCTTTGACACCCTGGCACACATGAATGGGAGGATTAACATCCATGTACCAACTGTTGTGATGTGAAGTCCAGCATCTCCGGGTTCAGCAAATGACCCATAGCCACTCAAACAGAAATTGAACAACTTTGCAAAGGCTTTCAAAGATGTGATCTAAAGCTGAAGGTGTTGGACAGTGTCACTTGCACCACACTAAGTCTTTTCTACTCTATTTATATGTATGATGTATTGTAGAACCGTTCAAGAGTTTGAATATTTTCTACGAGTCTTCCACGCAAGAAGGCACCACGGTATCCCTATCATTTCTTTGCTTCCGGCAATTATGTCTCGAAGAGTGTCCCTTTCAATGGCACGTAGGCATTCTATTGAATCTGATGTTGTGTCAACCGATGTGTTGACTGGACTTTCGATACCCTGAAGTACAAGTCAAGTTCTCAACCATTTCTTATGGGGGTTTTCGCAAGAGCATCTTCAAGCCTTTTTTGGACACAGTTTGTCACATCTTGTCTCAGTTGCACTGGCTTATTCAGTCCTTGTAGCATTGAATGCAGACTGTGGTTCTGGTCGGTCTTCCTACACATGCTCCTTAGACAACCTGACAACTATTGGGTAGAGTGAGCAATATTCTTATAGGTTGGCAGCTATAATCTTTGTCGTTGGCAACAAGAACTTCAATCCCAAGGTCAGACGATGTCGTTCAGGAATGTTTAGGAGTCATCATTGGACCAATTGACGGAGTAGTTTTCCGATGCTCGCGTTTTACACTATATATTGTATTACGTGATTCATTTTCGCCCTAGTTGGGATGATGATGATGATGATGATGATGATGATGATGATGATGATGATGATGATGATGATGATGATGATGATGATGATGTCATTATATGTCATTATATGTCATTATATGTCATTATATGTCATTATATGTCATTATCATGATTATGTGATTCTGAACATGGTTATCCCTTCTTGACGCTATTCCCCTCCCCAAAGAGCCAAGGAATCAATGGTCGGGGGTGCAGAATGCCATGCGCCTTACTCAAGCCTGGGGTCAGCCCGACATCCCTGCAACTTGGCAGCTTGGGTGGCTCCAAAAACAGCTTTGTCGGGGGTTTTGACGGGAACATACTTGGAAGGGATAAGCCATGTGGTACTGGGTTTTGCTTAGTCGGAGAGTCGAGGTATCATTCCAGTGCATTGAAATTGATAGTTCATAGATTATGTAATTAATTATGTCAGATAATTTTGAATGTGGTGTTGGAGGGTAAATTCCATTCAAACTGAAGGAGTGGCAATATTCACAGCTTCAAAGTCATGGCTTCTTTCCAATAGTTTGCTCTGGATGTGATTTCTAGTCCCTTTGATCTTTTCAAGAGCAGCAGTCCGTTTTTGTAAAGGAATCCCATCTACCCAAAAAACAAGGTAACACGCCTGCTCAGTACTCGGGGAAAATCAATCAAAATTGAGCTTTTAACATGGTATTTACAGTGTTTCGTGTGTATCAGCATTTAAGGTCATGAAGTGCAAAAGTACGCAAAACTTGTTTTTCATCAGATTCGCGTGGCATTCAGTCTTTTTTGTTGTGTCGGTAAACGAANGTATCAGCATTTAAGGTCATGAAGTGCAAAAGTACGCAAAACTTGTTTTTCATCAGATTCGCGTGGCATTCAGTCTTTTTTGTTGTGTCGGTAAACGAACTGGAATATGTATTCCCACAGGCGGGGATTGATGACTTTGTCATTTCTGTTTTTCAAGGAATGAGGCACGAATTTTTTCAGCCACATCCAAGTTCTATCTATGACTTGTGTGCCAGCCAATTTGGCTTTGCCTTTGACCTTGCATTTCTTTGTCCATTCGGACTTTTTATGAACTACTGAGCGGACACTGAATCGTTTTGATCTGTACGAAGTCTTCGCAGCTTTTCGCCAACCTTGACATCCATCAGTGTAGAGAATGGAATTAGTGTTGCACCGGCCAAGAAGACCAGAAGAGACGATCTCCGTGGAGGACTCCGTTGGAGGCTTTCCATTGCCGCCGACCAAGGTCAAATCTGCTGGAGCTACTAATAACTTTCCTGACATGGATTGCAGAGGTGGAATTTCTAAAAATATTGGTGGGGACTATGAAGGGTGATCATGAAAGTGTTTGAAATTTGAAACATCTTTTTTTGATTAAGCAGATCCCAGGGACCATCACTTCTCTGCACCACACCGAGCACCCTGATGTAAAGCAGGAAAGATGTTGGCATCTTCTTCCGTGGGTGATCTTTTTTCCATTGCTGAATCAAAGAAGCAAAGGCATGGGATTTGGGTCCAATTCTAATGGATCTCACAGAGCTGCCATCGCATTCGACTTGCCCACGAAGTCTGAAGGTCTCACATTGCAAGCGGCCAAGACGTGCCTCATGTTGTCGAAGAGAATCATACAAGCGAGTCAATGCTTTCACTCCGCAGCCGAGCACTTTCGCTTGCCTGACAGGTCCAGGTGTCTTACCACTTCCAGTGTGTGTGTAAGCTGTCACTGCAGTATAAACTTGCTGAGGAGACAGGCCGCGGGATACACTGGGTGCGAAAACACTAGACTGTGTGAGACAATTCATCTTGCAGCGGCATTCTTCTGCTTTGCATTGACGATAAACTTGCTTTGTCACTCTTTGCCACACGAACGGTTCGCTGAGGCGACCCACGTCACACGTGGGACAGCGGGTGATTGTCTTGAGGTAGCCCAACTGCTGCAAACGCTTGACTGCTTCCAGTGGACAAACATCGCAAATGCCTTCTTTTCGTTTCTTTTCCAAGGCTGCCTGTTTTTTCCTAGCGGCAGAGTTTCCCGAGTATGCATTTCTTTGCTTTTTTTTCCAAGCTTTCTTGCTCTGCATGCCAAGTCTTTTGGGTTTTCTTCCTGCTTGTTTCTGCTTAACTTTCAACTGTCGTCTCATCTTGCGAAAGGCCTCCGCTCCAGGCAAATTGCAAGTCAGCACGGAGTGGCCTTGCCGACCACATAGTCCACAAGCCATAGCGGCCAAGCGTGGACACACACTTCATTCAAGGGATGGCTTTGCCAACTTGGGCCTCAGCCTTCTGACAGACACACACAAGCCACGCGACAGAGGAACTGTGACACTGGTCCGGCTTTCAGAACATATAAATAAATATATATATATATGTAGATATTTATCTAGATATCGAATTTGATAGATACATATGTATATATCATCACAAAGATAGAAATAAAAAATCACAAAGTGCAACGGTGGGGACATGTCAGCAAGATGCAGCGGATTAGTTTCAGTCGGCGCAAAACCGTGCAAGAATGTATGTGCCATGTCTCATCCCTGGAGCTGCGCAAAGACAAGAACACCTTTTTCTCAGGTGGAGCAGATCAAAATCACTTCATGCGCGGCTACCCCGCGCCAAGGACGAAGCGAGACTCTGGTAGTCATCTTTCATATTCTGCGGAAGATACCTCCAAAGGTCCATGTTGAAATCTTCTTTGTGCCAACATCTTTTTTCGTTGGACTCACGAAACTGGAACCATCTTGCACAGTAGAGAACCAACTTGCCATGCATGGGTCCAGAACGCAAGAGATGCGGCCGAAGCTTACAGCCGTGCTTGGGGCACCGTCCAAAGGTGCTTTCCTGACCCAACAGCCGCTCCCTGCGACGTTCGTCTGCTTCTTTCTTTCGTTCTTCTTTTGTTTTCCTCAGACATTCTCCTGCACAAGCAGCCGGGGCAGTCACAACGGATCTGGACACTAATTCTTGCAGCCATTCATCTTCTCCCTGAAGCATTGCAGCAATCGTGGGATCTCGAGAACTCAACTTTGGTGACGAAACGGCTGCCGCACATGGGACGGAACCTTGAACCAACTCATTCAGCCAGTCTTCTTCCCCCTGCAACATGGCAGCAATTTCGGGATCTCGAGTAGTCAATCTTGAAATTCTTGTCATAGAAGCACAACGGTTCTCAAACATTTTGGCGCGGTCCAGCATGCCGACAGGCGATTGACCAGTCGACGAAGACGGACATCCATGAAGGCTTGCGTTGCGTTTCGTCCAGTACCGTAGCTTTGCCTTTCTTGCATGAGGACTGTCTTTGTTGCCTTCTTCTGAGCGACACACAGATAGAGATTCCGAGTCAGATAGACATTTGACGTCCTTTCTTTCCACATCTGATCCAGAATCCACATCCATGTCGATGTGCGTAGACAATGGTCGCAAGCGGTCTCCCCAAGCATTGGAAGACCTTACTTTCATGTTTCAACGAGGACAAAAGAGGAAACATAGAGTACCATTGGAGAAAGCAAGCCCGCACCCCTTGGGAAATCAAAACAAAAAAGCTACCAGCAGACGGAGGCACGGTTCTTCAAACATAGCTCTTTCTGCCATACGTGCAGTGTCCTTTGCAAAAATGCTTTCCTCCCAAGGCTTCAACCACGAGGGCGTGAGCAAGCGACGCCACTGCTCCTGAGAAACCTCGCATCGACTAGCCCAATATATCGCTAAGCGATGAGACAACACCTTCAAGGATGCTGCAAGCTGTGGTGAAGGACTTGCTTCGCGACGCTGAAGTCGTTGCCATGCATCTTGAAGAACCTGAAACCCAACGTCCAGGACACGCCATTCAACATCGGAGCACTCCAAGATCACGGTCTGCGTTGCAAACATTACATCATCTCCACGAGCTGGAGCGGTCAAAACCTGACGAATTCTTAGCAACATGGAGACATTTGCATTCGTCATGCGTAGATCACTTAGGTCCCCCGAAAACCATTTGGGATAAAAAAACAGAGACTATGTGCATGACATGAACTCGGTGGACATCATCTAAGAAATGCAAGCACTGAGTGCGCCAATCAGATAGCAACGGAGGAAGAGATGCTCCAGCAATGCGAAGCCAAATGAGCCAAGTCAATGCCAAGAGCAGCCGATCAGTCACCATTGCCGGCACATGAGTGAATTAGAAGCCGTGTTGCGTGAAACTGTTTTTTAATCACATCCTTCTTTAACCGCTACCTCTATCACCTCTGTCATGTCTGTCAAACGCCAAAATAAAAATGAATGACTTCACGTGGAACTCGAGCAAAACAAAACCCACAATTGTGTTGATATTCTTGTGCGTATGTTGGTTCATATTCATGTTCGCTTTTCAGAAGACATAGCAACATAAAACATTATAAAACTACTATATTATATATACTCGGAATGTGGATCCAAGACCCAAGTCTTGCTCATCTGACGCCCCCCGCACCACGGTTCTGAGTCTCCTCGCCTGAGATCAGGCCAACGAAAAAAATACACATACACCAACATATATACACATATACATATATATACATACACATACATACATATATATATATAGCACACAGTGCATCATCAACTTCCTTCATGATGTTAATCAAAGTACATGTATATTTTGATCCACAACAAAGTAAACAAACTAAATCTGTAAATCAAAAAAACAACAACCATATATACACATATAGATATATCGGCATGGAGTTGAGGTGTGCAAGACTGACTGGTAGGACGCCTGTATACCCAACGTATCATCAACGTATCATCAACGTAGCATCAACGTAGCATCAACGTAGCATCAACGTAGCATCAACGTAGCATCAACTTGACCGCAAGACACATGAACGTTATTGCACCCCCCCACCCCACCCCACCCCACCCCACCCCAACCATCAACGTAGCATCAACGTAGCATCAACGTAGCATCAACGTAGCACCAATGTAGCATCAACGTAGCATCAACGTAGCATCAACGTAGCATCAACTTGACCGCAAGACACATGAACGTTATTGCACCCCCCCACCCCACCNCCCCACCCCACCCCAACTCCACACCAAGATGCCTCGGCCAAAAACACGCACCGTTGCCGAGTACCGAGAATACGTGACACCAAAAACAAGGAGGCTACAAAGCCAGTGTCTGAAAGGGGAAAGGGAAGACAGTACTGTTTGGGTCAGACTCCAAGATGACATGTGGACGAGTCAAGACCTACGGGGCGTTGCGGGACAATCTTTTGGGGGGTTAACATCTTTTTGCCCCAGTGATTTGGTGTGAAAAGCAGCCAGGGTCTTGTACCATCCCCAAATGCATAGTATTTGTGACGGCCACTGAGAAGTTCTTTCACCCTGGATCACTGGGGTTGGGTTCTAGGAAGTTGAGTTTCGAACCCATGATGTAACTCACATGAATGTTAAGTTGTACATGATGGTATGACATATCTATACATCACCTGGTCCTTTACGCGCGTTCTTTTTCAGATCGCTGCAGCTGGTAACGGCGGCCAGGTGGCATATTCGACGAGGTACAATGGCGACACACAGCTGAACAGGATGGAACCGAATGACCTGCCAAATCCATCCCTGCTACCTGGCATAGGCCACGGGGGGGAGAGGACCACCTTGTAGAACAGCGTACAGCGTAAGCATGCCGAATTTCTTTCAGCCTATATAAGACCCACAGTACTGTAAGGTGCCACCCTGGTGTTAACTGCTGGCGAAATCCCAGAGAACTCTGAAATTCTCGCAGACAACTTCCTCAGCGAGTTCGTGCCGCTGCCCTTCAATGTACGTCCTCCAAGTTGGATGTATGCCAGCAGACTCATTCGCGAGACTCTACGCAACTCTGAGCACAAGGTGGATATCATCGAGTTGCCTGGCTTGAGGATCTGATATCTTCGTGGATCTTAGTTTCAAAAAACTGAGGGGTTCCAACGATCCACACGGGCGTATGTCTGGAAATTTCTATAGGAAGAAGTTGGGAAGTTTCGTCCGCTGAGCCTCAACAAGAACTTCATTCCGAAGTAATGACCTGCAAAAACCTGCACGGAAGCATGCACATTGAACTTCTTTGTTTCCCACAAAACAACAGATGGGATACACATATGGTTGGTCTGAACCCCAAAACCCATGGTTTATCACCATTCTCCTGAAGGAAATGGCTATAGTTGGGGACATACCTTATTTTCAGACACCCACACACCTTTGGCAGTCCAAAATGGTCATGGAACATTTCCCATTTAAAGTTGATTTTCTCAGCTACAAACCTCCATTTACAGTGAATTTCCATGAATTTCCCATAGTTTTCCCATAGTTTCTATCATTTTCCCATGGTTTCTATATAGGTGATTTCCCAGCTATCCATGTTCGACGACACCGGAGGGTGCTCGCAACGGATATGAGGCTCGGACCCCTCACAAACCTGGCACAAGTCTTGCAAGAGGAACCGGAGCTGTTTCGGGAGAAGGTGCTACCAGCAATCCAGTGGGGAGATGTGGGGAGTGTAAGCTTTTCCCTATGGAAACCAGGGATTTCAGAAGGGTTTCATAGGGATTTACCCCGTGTTTCAATAGAACCGCATCCATTACACCATGGAAGTCTTTGTCTTGGACCCTGGGTGCCAGTTTTCCGACGTTTTCCAGCATGATCAGCCAGGGGAACCTTGGTGCTAGGGTGAACATGTGCGAAACGAGCAGACTGGAATGACGTTTGGGATAATTATCATGTTATATAATTCAAAACATTAAGTGGTATTGTATTGTATTGCATTGTATTGTATTGTACATGTATTGTATTGTATTCCTAAATTATATTGATCATATTATATTATATTATATTATATTTTATTATACTATATTATATTATATTATATTATATTATATTATATTATATTATACTATACTATATCAATCTATATTATATCATATTATATTGTATTGCATTGTATTGTATTGCATTATTTTTTGTATTACATACAGTATATTTTGTTTGTACTATATCATATTGTACTGTACTATATTGTATTATGATATATTATATTATGTTCTATATTATAGCGTACTGTATTATACTATATTGCATTATTACATAATATTAGTTTGCTATATTACATTATATTACATTATATCGTATTAAATCATATTATATTCTAGTATGTTCGAGTCGATTTTATAGTGCATCATAGTCTATTATAATCGATTGATTTGTTTTAAATACAATTATGTTTGCATCTGGGATATTTCATGGCTTGATACTCAGTTTCCAGCCAACTTAAATCCGAACTTCTTGATGTAAAAGCTGTTTAATGGAAACTAGAATTCCAACATTTACCTCCTATCCATTCCTCCTTTTTTGATACCTGTTCTATTTATGGAATAGGGTGGATTTATCTAGTTTTCAGTCTCCTCCAACCGTCCAATCCATTGAACATGTCAGGTTTGAACCTCATTATCCTCACATTTAGTCTGCACAAGCCGCTATTCTTCCACGACTATCCGCACAGCATCCCAAGTTAAAGTCCCCACTTAAATCACCATTTGTGACTTAGTCATCTAAACAAAATCTTGATCCATCTATGCCATTAGCAAATCAATTCATTTTCAATAAACCCAAGAATTTCTATTTCTGAAATCCGGGTGGATTCTCCTGTAACCATTGCCATAGAAAACCATGAAAGTAGATCATTTTCCTAGGTTTCCCCATGGATTTCCCACATCTTTTTGTATATTTACAGGCATCCAACCATCCCCAGCCTCCAGGTTCGTCGTCTCTACATGTCCGGCGGCCAGATCGTAGGGCGCCGGGAGCCCGGTGCCACGGAGGTCTGGCCCTACTCCTCCGGGCCAAGCGGCACGTCCTTCACGGGCAAACCGGAAGGTGCCGCCCGTTTTTCCATGGGAAAACGCGGGAAATCTGATGCTAAGGTCAGAACTTTGGGGGATTTTTTTGTTGGGAAAACAGAATCTATCGGGATAGGGAGAAAACAACCGTTGTTTTTTTTCAAATGGTTTTTTGGGGGGTTGGAAAGCTTCAACTTGCTTGTTTTCTTTGACAAGTTTGATAAGCTGTGACAGCTCCAGATTCACAGGTACCGCGTGGAACATCTTCAGTGACCCTATCGCGGCCAACAGCGTTTTCTCCTTTGGGGTGCCTCTGGTGATTGGCTCCAGCGAGTATGAAGATGAGAACCAATTTTCCACGCCACTGGGTTGATGAAATGAGGGTCAAAACATGGTAGAAGCATCTAACAAATTATAACAAGGGGTATAAACCATCATAAGTGGGGTTGAACATCCTTAATTGGGAAAGGCATTCATCTACTTGCTGTTTGTGGGGAAAAACAGGGTACCAGGTTTTGATCAATATCAGAATGTTCATGGGCTGTGAGTTTTCAGCAAGACCTATCCATATAGATTCTTGATGTCCCTGCCTTGCTGACTCAGCAGGGCCGGGCCATGTCTCCAGCCACAATTCCTGATGGTTTATTTAAACGCAAAAAAATCTGGCAATTTTTGTGAAGTTCCCTGGATGCTGTTGCCACAAACAACGCCGTTTGCAGCCGAGGCAGCCAACGGTGAATCAGCACCCATTGCCAGTTCAAGTAGATCCTAGTGTTTGTGACTCCACTAAGCCAAGTCCGGATTTTGTTGGTCAACTGTCATGCCCTCCTATCAACATCACACAAACGGATAGAATATGATAGAATATTGGGGGGTTGTAGCTGCTCCGACACCATGATTTTCCAGTGATGTTCAACATTGAAATGTTCGACTGGCGGGATCTCTGGACTCAGCAACTGGTTAGTAAGTGGTGGAAGGTGAGGCCCCTCAACGATTGCTAAGTGGACTTAGTGCGCCTGGTTACAGTAACTATAGTGTTGTTATTGGGGATGTAACTATACTTACCTTCTGATTACTTGACATAGCTATGGAACATGGCCCGTTTGCAGATTCTTGCTGATGATTTGCGATGATTTATATATCTCGTCTATTACAGAATCATTTTCCAGTTCGCTACGTTAAATTACCAGAGGGTAATGGGTTCAAAAACCAGCAAACATCCCTGGCAGATCCTGGCAGTGGGAAATCCACCATTGATGATTTCTCCAGCTACAAAGGTCCATTGAATAAATGTTGAGTTCGGGGATTTCCCATATGTTTTCCATGATTTTCCGATGCATTTCCTTCCATGGTTTATAGGGAAACCAACTGGGATGACCTTCACGCGAATGGGATACACCAGGAATGACACCAGTTTCATCCCGGCGTCATGTCCACCGATTGTCGCAGAGTTCCTGCGGCGTGCGGTCACGATGCTGCTTGGAGGCAGCGATGGTGGAGAGATGGGTGAAGTTGAGGAGCTGGAAATCAAGAAACGATTGGGATGTAGTTGTAGAAATGCAAAATGTGATAAGATTATAAGTGTACTACATTACGCCTTACTGTAAATTAGCATCCAATCTGTATTTATCGACCATCGATCTCATTTCGGATCAGTGACTCCAAGGTCACCACTTTCTGAAAGGTGTGAGTGTGTCTATCAGCAGGTTTCTAACTGTAAGTCAATGCTGCACTGAGGCTACCAGTTGCCAACAACGAGTCAGAGACTGGGCAGCGAATTCAGATTATAGCATCATGAATCATAACTTTATAACCATTAGTAACCCCCAAAAAGATAGAAACGGCCAAATTTATTATATGATACAATATATATATATACATATATCACTATATGTTGGTAGGATTTGTGCTTTACATAATCATTTTTTGGTTGCTATATTCTTAAACTTCCACCTAAAAAGATAGGATCACAATGATCTGTTCTGATGCGATTGTCTTTGTGAGATAAGATACGATTCCTAAATTGATTCCTATAGAAACAATGTCAACGAAGTACTCGTAGGAAGAGAATTGCAAGATATTCTGCTACCTTGATGAGTATTCAAATATAATTTTTTGATGTGTTGACCCTCACGGTCAGGAGAGTGAGTTGAAGTACTGGGATGAATCCCTTGCAGTACTTGCAATTCAAATGATCCGACACCATGGTCGTGAACATGCGGCCGTGTGCAAGAAGTGGGAGAGGAGAGTTGGGGCAGCATGGACCACGGTACTGAGGCTGATTGAATGGTTTGCGGCAGCCGTGAATTTTCCTATCCTTTCGCATGCCTTTTACAGCAGGTGTATTCATGTAGTTGCAACTAGCACGGTTTGTAATTAAGTCATAGTACAGTGGCTGAAGCAATTTCTGCGGTTGGTTGTCCATTGAAAGCATCTATCTCCAGGGTCGTTGCTGATTTTCTCGTTGTTCGGATGATCCAACCAGAAAGTCCATGGTTTCTGGAAGATGTGAATCCTCCATCTTCATTAAAGATATGTCGACGAATCGACGTGATCCCGAATCGACGTCATTTGGCAACTGAATGATGACCTAAAAATGTAGAGACAACTGCAGCTATATCCCATCGCTGGGTCACAATCCAACTGATAGCACTGCTTACCTAGTCTTACTGTGATGCAGAAACAACTCATTTGAGTTATTTCAAGTTTAATATTAAATAATTCATTAGATAAGAACCATGAACCCACATCTCAAAAAACGGGCTCCTTGTGGCTCTCCAACCTCGTCCCCCGGCTCCGACATCGCGTTTGAAACCGCTGCCGGCAGGAAGCGCTTCGCCGTGATGATGGAGGCGGGCAACGACCCCACGGTCTCGGGCCGGCGTTATGCGCGGCTGCTGGAGAACAGGTTCGGACAGTCTGCTGTGCAGCGACTCGGGTGGCGATAGTGGTGGCTGGGGCAGGGAGTGCCAAAGAAAGGTAGCCAGCTGGATCCACAAGAGGAAACCATCCCCAAATTGCCGTTGATTCTTGGCATTTATTGGCTACTACGTATACTATTTCGTCAAATTTCTGGACCGATTTTGGGGATGAATCTGGATTAATTCTATCAGGGTTCTGCAATAGGGATGGATCAAAATTGGGTGCATCCAAAATTGGATGGTCAATACTCAAATGACAGATTCCCTTGAATTTTGGCTCATACCCGGATGAAAAATAGAGGAAATTGCCGACCTAAAATGTGATTTGGGGCAACAAAGACACTAGCAAGTTACCATCTGGTTGACCCAGCTGGTATATTGAATGGCTGAGGGTCAGTGTGACTGGTTCCAAACAAAATTGGACTGTGTGTACTTTCTTTGCTTCCCCATTTCTTAAGCCGCGCAGCAAAGTTGGCAGCGACACACAAAAACAAGGACCTTTGGTTTCCCAACCTTTTTCAAACATTCCGCGAATCGGCAAACCGATGGCCCAGGTGTGTTGAGTCCAATGAGACCGAGTTCAAAACGGCCTACTATTCTGGCATTTGTGGCGTTTACTACGAGGCACCTCAGAAAAAGCACCGACATTACTGAGTAAAGAGGGGCCCAGAAGAGGAGAACCTCCTTTTTTTGGGGATTGAAATGCTTAGAACAACCCTGAATTACCTGTTTTAAAGGGTTGGAACTGGCAAAACGTGCCGACTGCCAACCTGTAGTAGATGATCCATTCACACTGCTCTGGATCCATGTTCGAAAAAACATATATTATTTGGAAGATTTTCGAAGAAATACAACGAACATCAACAGACAACTCCTAGTATACCAGATTTAAACATGGACCCAGTTGGATAGTTCTGGTGGCCAGAGTGCCACAGAAGTTGAGCAATTCAAAATTGACTGTGGCAAAAAGCCTCGGTACTTTGACGTATCTCTGCCTCTTTGGCGCTTTGAAACAATATGAAGTACTCCAAGTGCTGGCTTGTGGGTTTGGATGCAGTGTGTACCAGCTTGTTATGCGGAATTTGTTTTGAGTTGTGTCAGTGTTTCTTTTTTTGCTTCGTGAGAAAGGGGACCCGATGCACACCATGAATCCTTCGGAGGCGCGCGGAATGTGGTAAGATTTCACCAGGAAAACGTATGATTTAAGAGGATTTCAATCAAGAGACACGGGGTATAAATGCGGTTAAACGCGACTCTTCCATAAATTTTGCAGGCCCTCAGCTATCAGTTCTGACAGCCGCATAGCTTCGGCCAAGGGCCAACTTTGCCCGAAAAAAAACTGTCCCCAAGTGGTTTCTCTATAATTTTCCTGTATTTTCCAGGGGTGCCTAGTTTTCACCCCACAAATCAAATCCACTGTATAGCTCCAGCTTAAATCACTTTAAATCCAGTTATTTTGTCGGTGAATCTTTCCGTTTTTTGTTGACGAATTCCCAAAGCCTCAACTTCAAAGGAACTGATATCTATTCAAAGTTGAGTTATGTGAGATTTCAACCAAAAGGCAATAAAATCAAACGCAGAAATTAGGCCAGATCTGGCTTCGCCATGAAGGGATTTCCATCAATGACAACTGCAGCTGCTCCTGGCCATGACCGATGCCGTTGATGATCTCTTCTCCTCTGACACTGAGGACGGGGGAGCAGTGCCAAATGGGTGGTGATTTCGGCATGATTTCTTTTTGGAGTTCAGCACCAAACCAATGGAACTTCACCAACAAGTTCAACAAATGGGGGGATTTTGAGCAGACATGGTGGTCTTTTTGGAGCATCACCATGATGGGCCACCCCAGGTTCCTCCGGTCCCCCCCTTGATCCCTGAGAGGATGAGGAAACCGCCCAGCTGAAAGCCCAGAAGAAGATCGAGGCGGCAGCTGCACACAAGGAGGACCATGGAGGGTCTGCTGAGATGCCGATATGGAGACCGGGCTGATGGTGGTGCCCTGGTCGATAGCTAAGTCGCTTTAAGGAAGGAATCGGTCAACTTAATTTTTTCCCTCTGGCTGAATGTCCTTACAGGTCAACTAATGTAACTTGTGTTTTATGGCGATTATAGTGGATGGGGGTATAAGGGGTTATAAACCAAGAAACATCCCCGGAGGTACCACCTCGTATCCCCCCGGACTCGCTTCGCCTGGAATGACTGGTGGGTTGGCATTGAGTGATGACGGTCCTGGTAGGGAAACGGTAAACAGTCACTGGATGTCATGAGAAAATAACTACAGTTCGCAGGAGAAAACACTGGGAAATGATCCAAGCAGTGGGATGCATTGATTTTCAAACTTCAAGCATTGAAGTAGCACTGATAGAGGGACTTGGACGTGGCCCCATGCAGCAAAATTGGATAGCGGACACTGAACCCCGACAGGAAAACCAATCATGTGCTGGAGTAGAGTTTCCTTTTTCTTTTGGATACCCCTGTTTGCTGGCTTTCGAGGAGTGCCCACTGCCCCTGTTGGTTGCTGTTTCTTGATGTTATTTGGAATTATACTTGTACTTGCTGGTTTCGTACAAAGCTTTTACATTGCATTCCACGACAAGCAAGGACGAGAAGCCCTCGTACAGTAGATGATCAAGACACCTGGTGAAGTTGGGAATGTGACATTCCATTGTGAAAACATTTTTAAATCCTCCATTCAACAGGGTTGCTCCAACCCACTGTAGAATGTTATATACTGTACATCTCGAGCTATCTACCATTTTTTCAAAACGTCTCTGGGGGTGGTGAGGGAGCAACCCTGTCAATATGTGGATTGAAATGGACTTAACATCAACATCTCTTCATGGCATTGGACGAAGCGTCCAGGAAGGCAATGATCTTCTTAAGAAGCAGCTGGTCACAGAGGCCAACAGCTGGGGCAGAGAATGCCAGCGACCCACCATTTTTGGTCATCTGTGAATTTGTCATAAGGGGTTTTCATGGGTTTTCCATAAATTGGGATACCCCAAAATAGTTGGTTTAGAAGGGAACATCCCAATCTAAAAACACCTTTATTTCAGGAAACCCCCATATGAGATTTGTATATATTTGTTGTAGTTTGAAGATGCTCATTTTGGTGTGTTCAATGGTGATGGATCGATGGGTCACGATGATTGCAAGAGTTTACCCCAGGGAACGTTCCTAACCTAGGAACAGCAGTATAGTAGTGCGTTTTTTCAAAGAGAATCGCAATAGGGGGGTTTCCAATCCCTAATAGCTGGATGGTTTATTTCATGGAAAATCCGATTGAAACATGGATGATTTACAGTAGGAGTAGTCCTTGATTTTGGTTTGTCTTCAAGTTTGAGAAACCTGATCGTTTTCTGGACGGCGGATGGATTTTGGGTAGAAAGACAATATACTCGTAGGTAAAACAAAGAAGGGCCCGGACACCACCGAGTTTGCTCGCTTCAAAATCACACAGTTCACTCACATCATTCTCACATCTAATTTCGGATCCATGTTGACGCACTATGATATCCCATCTATATACATTATGTACCGGTTTAATTCTCGTTTTTTTTCCAGTACTTGAATTATCTTGGCTAGCTCAGCAATGCCAAGTGGGATCTTCGTTTCGAGGCGGAGCAAAGCTACCGGAAGGCGCTCTCGTGCATTTGGGCGCTCTACCGACGCAGGTCAGTCGCTTGACCGATTTCCGGTTGGGACGGATCCTTGGCAGGGCCCCAACAGGAAGGGCCTCCCTAGATGCCACTAGGTAGTTAAGTTGGCTTATTGTTTTCGCCACCTCGGATTTTGATGTGTCTTTTTGGTGGATATGTCATGATGTATGTCTATAGATGTCTATATATTATAGGAAAAAAACAATTGGGGTGGGCCCTTCTTGAGTGATGTTTGGTGGTGCGATGAGATGACGAGCCATTCGCAAGGTGTCCATTGCTACTGAACATGGCATCCATTGGCTTCTTTGAAAATATCAGGTGTTCCATCCTTTTGGGATGTGTTGGGATGGTCCAAAGCTGACACACACCTTTCTAGTCTTCATTTGCACTCCTCTTCTTGGGATTCTGATTCAAACTTGACTCAGATTTATACAACACTTTGCGTACAAACAAAATACATGCATGTAGTATATGATAGCATGTGTATATATATATATATAATATACTACTATATAATATACACATAATTATAATATATATATATATATACACATAATTATAATATATATATATATATGTTTCAGTCTTTCTTGAAACCACTAAGCCCGGTCCTGCCCAGGTAGGAAAGGCTGTGGAGCTGGGTCAGGCCGTGGATCTCAACTTGGCCTTGTGCTACTTGAAGTTGGAACGCTCCTTGCCGCCACGGTTTTTATGCAGAAATTTTGGCTGGGAATTGGCCATGGGAATTTATGGGAATTTATGGGAATTTCTATGGGATTTCTGGGAATTTCTATGGGATTTATGGGAATTTCTATGAGATTTATGGGAATTTCTATGGGATTTATGGGAATTTATGGGAACGGACCTCCAATTTATGGACATTAGAACTCCCAATCGAAGGGAATGAACTCTCAATTTGTGGTAATTAATGCCAAATTCATGCCAATTCTGTTGGATTTCAAGGGCACATGCACCCAATTTTGTTGGTTTTTAACGAACTTGACACTGGAAACCCAATACTTATGGCGATTTGATGGCCGCGGGAAGTTTGTTCGCTTGGAAAATGTCACAAGTGTTGCAACCCCGATTGCCCAGTGGTGGTCCCTTCTCCAGTTTTCTCATGTTGGGAATCCAAAAACTTGTGCCTCCATGAGGCCAAGAGAACGGAATTTGTCCCTTGTTCTACTGCTATGGTCACACTTTACCAATCAACTAGGCATAGTGTTTGGGGGGTTACCACTTGGGGCCAAACTACATGCGATGACCGGACTCGCTATTGGATCCTAATCAAGGGTAGCTGTACACCCATTGGAGTTGAATACACATTGGCAAGGCAACTAGGTCAGCTAAGTCAAGTGGAGCTTTTCCTGCCATCATCAGGACCTCCATCCATTTGTTCGATTTGCATTCCCATCAGATTTGCGCCTTTTCGCACTGCCCCAAAATCACTGCTAGGATCTGCTAGGTATATGGGGTTATTTGATGTGATTTGATGGATTATAAACGAAACCAACAAGGGAACCAGCCCTGAACCAGTAGGGTTGGGAATGACACAACGCTCAGCTACAGTTGAGGTTATGATTCGGCAAGACGCTGTGCCAGCCGTGTGCTGGAGGTTGGGAATACATGGGGGGGGCTGAGAGTGCTGCACATGAGTGAGCTTCAATCTTTGGCCCAAGTTCAGCAGGCCTCTATGGCTTGGGACTTGCTTCAACATGTCTGGCTTTGAAGCGCCAGATTTTCGCGGGTTTAGTTTGGCACGATCCCTTTTTGCATCTTCAAAAGTGTTCTTTTTCCCAATCTTGACTTGCACGACCACGCAAAACATTGCAAAACCATTACTGTAAAAAAACTTGGTAGATCAATTTTCATCTTAGGGTTCTTTCTTCAACCCAAGCTGCTTTGGAACGGCCATGCAGTTCATTCCCTGTTGAGCCCCTTGCGTTGAGGTGGACCCGGAGAACAGCAAAGCGCTGTACCGTCGGGCCGTGGCGTTGCGGAGCTTGGAAAGGGCGGAGGAGGCGGAGAGGGATCTGATGATCGCCTGGCAGGTGCGGTTACGGGGGGAGGATAACTTGGTGATGAGTCAAAATTTCAGCCTTTATGGTCTTACTGGTGCTTAGTAGGGAAGGGGAATGACCTATAATAACTATTAATAATCATCCCATTCCCCCATTCCCTACTAAGCACAACTCAGTTTATGGTGGGGCAAACTGTTAGTTTACCAGAGGGTAAGCCTTTATGGTGGGACTACAGATTTTTATGTATATCTTAAATATGAACAATCGAATTATTAGAGTACCCGGTTTTGTCCTATACCCATTTGGGGAAGATTCTTGGGGGGAATGGGGTATGAATTTCATGTGGGCAAGCCAATGCCGGCGACCAAACTTGTGGATGGTTGGAATCGGACCCATAAACATGGTAACACGGATCGTCGGACCCGTGTGTTTTTGACATCCATGTGTCAAAACGCCTCACGATTTGAGATTTTTCTCATAACCAGTTTCGACTTGAGACGACGAAAAGTTGCAAGAGGTCCTTTTTTTCATCTCGCATGTCGTCATCGGTTGTCACGCAGACTCGTTG
>BGPT01000392.1:72105-85259 GCA_003297045.1 Symbiodinium sp. clade C Y103
CGGGCCAGTGCGGTTCTTCATTTGACTGGGACAATTTTTTTTGAGGTGGTTCCAACAACGATCAATTTGTTGGGTTCCTGCAACCTTGGTCTTTCCTCGTACAAGGGGTTACAGCGTAGTGCATGTTAAGATAGTAAAAGATGTTATAGCGTAGTGCATGTTAAGATAGTAGAAGATGCTATAGCGTAGTGCATGTTAAGATAGTAGAAGATGTTACAGCGTAGAGCATGTTAAGATAGTAGAAGATGTTGTAGCGTAGTGCATGTTAAGATAGTAGAAGATGTTGTAGCGTAGTGCATGTTCAGACAGTAGAGGATGTTTTAGCGTAGTGCATGTTAAAATAGTAAAATATGTTATAGCATAGCGCATGTTAAGATAGTAGAAGATGTTATAGCGTAGTGCATGTTAAGATAGTAGAAGATGTTGTAGCGTAGTGCATGTTAAGATAGTAGAAGATGTTGTAGNCGTAGTGCATGTCAACAGAGTAAATGACGTTACAGAGTAGACTATGTTGACGTAGACTATGTTGACGTAGTCTATGTTACCATAGTAGAAGATGTTACAGCGTAGGGCATGTTAAGATAGTAAAATATGTTATAGCATAGCGCATGTTAAGATAGTAGAAGATGTTATAGCGTAGTGCATGCTAAGATAGTAGAAGATGTTGTAGCGTAGTGCATGTCAACAGAGTAAATGACGTTACAGNGGACGTTATTACCCCCCCCCCAAGAACAGAAACAGGAGCATGCACAACAAAAAATATGAACGCCTACACGGGTCTGAGAATACGTGTCACCATAAACATGGTGAATTTGGGGATGGTTTGTTGTTTGGATTTGGTTTCCGACATGATACGATATATTACGATATTATACGTATTTTCCTTATATTTCAATGTTTGTAACTCAATACATCACCACTTGGAAATTTCAGTCATGATTTTGGGGATGGTGATACCCTCTGGTAATTTCAGATATGGAAGCCGTGGGCCGTTTAGTTCACGAAGTTCGATTGCTTTAATGGTGATTTTCCAAAGCTATGTGAAATTACCAAAGGGTAGGGGATAACAAATTGGGATGGGAGGGGGGGAGGTTGGGGGTGTGGAAGGTTTGGGGCTGGGGGCATGATTTGTTGGCATTATGTTTGGGTGATAGTTGGATATGTTTGCTTGGGGGATGGGAGTATACTACATATATTTCCAGTTTAGGTGATTCAATACATCACCATTTGGTGTGTGGAAACAAGATTCTCTGTGTTTGAGAGACGCAGATGGGGACATATGGGAAAATGAGGGGTTGAGGAAAAAATGTAGAAATGGATAGAAATGGGTAGGATCATGAAATCATGGCTTTGGCATGAACTCAGGGAGATTATTGGGATAGGGAAAACTATGGTGTGGTGATGGGGGTGGTTGTGGAAGATTTCCAGATGATCCAACAAGAGTGGAGCTGTCTGCTACGGGGTGGGGGGAGATGCGCAGCAGGAAATGGGAGGGCGACAACGAGGAAGGTGGCTGTTGGGGTGGGGGAAGAGCCCAACTACCCGAAAACCATTGTCAGATTTGTCAGGTTCGAATGCTCAATCTCCAAAAGTCTTGCAAATCATAGCTCTCCACTCAGGAGTCTTTCCACAGCATAAAACTGAAACGGCAACATTTATTGCGAAATTATGATAAACCATGATAAACCATCGGATTGTGCGGTACCCTATTCCCAGACAAACCTACCTGGACCTTCACAACGAATCTCAAGAGTTTCTGCAGGTTTCGAAGAGCCCAGAAGTTCGGCGAGAACTTTTGGCCCTGCGCAAGCTCCGGGGCGAGGATGGGCAGTATGGAACTACCAAGTTGGCTCATGTTCTTTTTTTGGCCCGGGGGTACCAACTTAATTAAGCCATTCAGAGGTGTATGCGTGGTTTTGCTTTTACAATGAATCGCTCCATGATATTTCATGCCTGTTTGTTTTTAAATATATTTTTTGTATTTGTTTGTATGAGATTGTCAAGATTATCAACTCCTTGAAGAAAATAAAGGCTTGTTGAATCATATATTATCAACATTGATAAGTCATTTATATCAACCCTATGATTTATAAAGATATGTATTTCGTTGCCTCTGTTGAAGCATTGACGCAGCCCATTCCGCCACGTGCTGCCGAGCGCCCGCAGGAGTCGCAGATCCCTCCGGGCTTCTTCCAGACCCCGGAGGCCCCGGAGACTGCGGTAGAGGAGTCGGACTGGGCAGTGACGGAACAGGTGCAGGACGCGTTGCAAGAGGCGTGGCCTGGGGATGGTGCGAAACCTGGGGGAAATCCTGTGATTTGATTATTGTCCTATACATCTTGTATGAAATCATGCAGAACGACAGATTGACCAGCGGTTGACATTGCCCACACCATGTAGGGTTATACAGTTAGGTTAGTTCAGTTATAATGAGGTTATAGCCGGGGTGAACCACCAAGTAATTAGTCGGCTAAGTTGGTTTAATTAATGGGCACATCCAAGAATCAAATTAGGACATGCGATGTGGGATAAATAACCATCCCCAATTGGACTATCACGTAGGAACTAAATGTAACTATAGGGATTATGGTAGACATGATATGTCTAGAGTTAACGGGGGTTAGAAGCCAACTTACAAGTGGGATGGAAGCACATTGTATGTCCTGACAAGGGAGGGAGATAAATAAGCAAGATGGGCTTGTCCAAATGGTGGGCATTTCAATGGAAAAAACGATGATGGTCCGTTGGAATTGGAAGTACTTCAGCCAAACCCAGATTTAGAATCTTACACTAAGTATTTGAACATAATTGAAGCATTTTTCTCAACAGCAGAACATTTTTCGGATTTTTTCCGAGCAAAGGGTGAAGAGTTTGCCATTCTCAAATATGACTGGAAAGCCTTGGCGGTGCCTGAGCCATCTGAGCCATCCAATCAGTTTCCAAATTACTGGCAAACTAACATAACTATGGAAAATCACCATGTTTAACGAACTAAATGGGCAATGTTTCCTTCCCACCAGCCAGGCGCAAGGCTTCCTTCAGGCCATCGCCGAGCGGAAGATCGCGTGCCGCAGCGCGGAGGAAGTGGCGGCCCTCTGTGCCGCGGCTGGGGAGATTTGGGAAATGGTTCCAATTCCATGAGGATGATGAGGGATTAAGGTGGTACACCCAACAATAAGACTAGCAGATAGCCATAGAAATGGTGATGACTTGGGGTTTCTTGAAGATGGGGATGATCTGGATCTCTGGGATGACTGGATGTATGCGGATGGGTACATGGATGATATGGGATATATCAGCAACATGATATTTGGGTTTGGTACCTGAAAGTGGGGATAGAATGGGGTTCATATACAAGTAGCCGAAGTAAGGATGATGTGTGGCTCAATTCCATCCCATCGATCTTGTTGTACAACCTCAAATCACCTCAACAAGGGCACCGAAAGGATGAGATCCAATACTTGACCGGTGACTCAACTTCGACCATACCTGTGTGGCAACGCACTCCACAAGATGAGAGGCATCACGCATACAACAGAAGTCCCGGGATATCACGTTTCAACATGTCAGGTGCGCATACTTGTGTGAGAACGCACCTCGGGGCAAAACAATCGGATGATCAATTGTCGTGAACCCAAGCTAATTGGAGGTTTCCTAAAATAGGGGTACCCCCAAATCATCCATTTTAATGGGATTTTCCCTTATAAACCAACCATTTTGGGTACCCCCATTTATGGAAACCCGTCCTGGATTCCCAGCGATTTTGGGGGGAGATTTCGAGGCGTAGATTTCCTTTGTTATTTCTGGTCATGACTGGCCATTGAAACCACTTTTTGTTGGGGGGATGGATTGGTATGATGGTTGAAAACTTCAAGATGGGTCATGCCCACCAATGGTCATATCATTCATGGATTACTGAATGGTTCTCATGTTAGAACAACAACTGGTTCCATTTGATCATTTCTCACCACTTGGTGATATGAATTGATATGACCCAATCCATGGAGCCAGTTGTTATTCTAATACACCGATTTCCATAGACACAGGATATGCCGACTATGAATAGTCATGATGTTCTGTACTATTCCGATTCCTCCCAATGATATTTCCTGGATTCATGTACTGGGACTTGTGGGATATCATTCGGAGGAGCAATGTGAAAATTCCAAGTATATCATGCCCTATGGAAATATCATTGGCCAATTATGATATTCCCTAATCAATCCATGGAATATGATTTCTAATTATTTTATTACGTATCTACTTATCTTAGGAAATAATGTGGAACACCCGCTTATATTTACTTAGAATTACTTAACCATATAATCAACGGAATATACATACGGTAGGCCCAATTACATGATTTTAGAGTATATGGAACACCCAATAAACTATTGATCATGCAATGTAATGATGTACAGTAATAGATGGTTCACCCCATAAATTGATATATCAAGAGTTAGCCATTGATTGCCTAACCTCACACCTATAAACTATCCATGTCTCCGGATTGATTCAAGGGAAAGTCTACAGGAAAATCCTAAGTTTGTGGATTAGAGTCCTGCTTGCATGTAGATGTTCCCTTTATTCACTCCCTTGATAATCATATAACAGACGGAAATCCCCACACATTTTGATATGTCAGAAGAGTTCTCCGCAGACTATAGACTATATATAATATCACGCCAATAAATTACAGACAACTTAGATAATCAATCATCCACGGTTAATCATAGATTAGGATATAGATTATATAGGAGTTAACCCTAGATTTCCCACTGATTGGTGGTCAAATCCTTGTTTGTTTAAATCCAGCATCACTTAAATATGTTTTAAGAGCAAACCACAGGATTATTTACAATATCACACCTGTTTTATTATTGGTGAACCTTAAATCCGCCATAAATGATCTATAGTCATATAACTAAAGTGGTTAAATCCACCATACATCCTCTTGATTTTTCTGCGGTCGCTCTCCTGGAGGTGCGCAGGTGGACGCCGTGGCCCAGCTGCTACCAGACGTGAAGCGAGTCATCCAGGAAGCGAAACTGGTGCCGCCACCGGAGGCTGGGGAGGCCCTTGGGTTGGCAGCTGATGATCTGCGAAGCATGAACAAAATACACCTGATTCATAGGTGAATACAGGGAGTTGTATTAGCTAATTAACTATGGGGATGATGATCACCGTATGGCAGGGAAAGCGTTTTCAAGCAACTGGTATTTCATGAGATGGGGGATAGGAGTGTTTTTAATGGCTCATGCGACTTATATCATCTTACATATGACTACAAGATCTAATAGTTGATCATCGATGACTATAATATTTAATAAAGTTGAGTAAATTGGTTGATCGTATATCTTGTGACTTATAGGATATGGATGATTTTACTAATCCAACTATATTTTACTTGATTATATATATGTTTCGATATCTTATATCACTTTTATATCTGAGTATGTATGATGTGCGTTAGGCAATATAGGAATTCATGTGAATATTACCCTCTGGTGAACTAACATAACTATGGAAAATCACCATTTTTCATGGGAAAATCCACTATAAATGGCCATTTTCAATAGCTATGTTAGTTTACCAAAGGAAATCATTCCCACATGGCCGAATGATGACAGCTATTTTCAGGTCAATGAGTTGTCATAATTCAGTCATAAATTGTATGTGCCCTGGTCAAGAGTTGGACACTATACCCATGTTTAGGTAACAAAAACGAACTATAGGATTAAGTAATATGACGTATAGGGCAATATGTATCATTTTTCGTAGTATTGTATATTATATACCTATATATTTCACTTTAGTTTGGTAATATAGGGTTCGTTGATTTTTATGACTTATAATTTTTTGTTAGATATGATACAAGGATAAGTCCCTTTTTGGAGGATATACCCCTGGCGAACAAGCATAGATATGGAAAATCATCAATTTGAATGTGTAATTGTAACTCAACTATAAATGTTTCATCTACCATAGCTATGTCAAATTATTTGAGGGTATGTCATCTATGGAACATTATGGAACTATCAGGAAAATAGACCTTTGACAGTCGTTCTAGCCTGAGCGATACGCGGCGATCCTCAGGCCAGGTGTAGGGGAACATGTCCAGCTTCCAGCTAGGATCATCTCCCTGGCAGGGCCAGCAGATGCCACTGGAAGTGAAGCTCGTGGAAGTTGTCGATTTGCTTGAGAAACTTGGAGTTACAGTGCTGGGATACCATGGGATAGCAGGGTAAACCTTCAAATTCACGAAGGGTCGGCACATGTTGACCTCTGCATCGAGATATATCATGATATATCAGGCTTCGATATTTCATAGTATTTCAATAGCATTGGCTGAATTTAGGTTCCTTTAAAACAGCGATCAACAGCTCAGAAATTGGACCCCGGTGCACTTGTCAGAAGATCCCTACCGCTATGGATGGCTGGCCCCCAAAGGAAGATGTGCAGTGGCCTGGAGTGGTCCTTTCGGCCTTTCTTCAAAGCCCAAGTGCCTGGGCGGAAGCTGCGGGAAGTCCCCAAGTGAAAGGGAACCAGGGAACCCCATGGAACCCCAAGAAAAGCGGAAACGTCATTTACTCACTACAAAATATAGAAATGGTATCTCTTGAGTATTTTTTAGGGTGGTGCTATGATTCAAGAGAAATTGTTGGAGCCAGCGAAATCCCTGGGATGCCGTTGTTGATGAGTTTTTCTTGGGGAGAGGACACATAGGGACACCAAGCCCTTAAAAGATCTCAGGGACGCATCGAAAGATATGCCCAGGGAGGATTTTCCAAGCATGGATAGGGCAACTCGTCTCACAGCTCTAATAACTGACTGATATAGGCTATAGGAGATTATATAGGAGTGTATAATAAAGAGGAGATCTGCCTTTTTAAGATCTGTCACTGCCAACAGCGGAACTGCAGTTTACAGCGGGTCAAGCTCATGAAAAGGACCCACCCTCTCGTCCCCCGGTTTGAAGAGACTCCCAATAGTCCAAGTCAGAGCAGTGGTTTCTGCGCTGCATGTGCTTTGTATGGCCAACTACAAACGTTTTTCCCAATTGCCAAGCAAGATGTCTGAGGTTTACAGTGCGTAGCATAATCCACCTCGTTTTGCTCAGGCTGATTTTGCTTCTCACTTGCCATAACTGCCATAACATGAATGCTCCTTTAACACGCTTCAATAAGGGCTCCAAACACGAAGAATGACCAACATCCGCGCACCTTCACATTTTTGTTGGCTGATATATCCACAGTTACTGCCGAAACAGATCGACCTTCCACCAAAAATATGATGGGCACGACTTTCCGCAAGTCCTTCTAACAAAGCAGTATTTTCCACAATCGCATTTTTCTCTCAGAGTGTCTGTTTGGAATAGCATGATGAACAAGTATAAGAACGCTGCCATTGAACATGGGATACACCAATACAGCAATGACTGCGGTATCCTCCAGTTCGCTGATTTCCCAGCTATGTTTGCTTCCGGGAGGGTATATTCATTAATATTCCACAATATTCCATTCATATTCCCATTACTATTCCATTAATATTCCATTGAGATCCCAATCATATTCCATTCATATTCCATCAATCTTCCATTCATATCCCATTAATACCCCCATGATATTCCCATGATATCCCTATTAATCCCTACTACACCACCATTCACCTTCCCCAGGAACGCCGCGAGGGCGAGTTCCGCAGTCTGCGCGTCTGCCGTTGCTTCGAACCGGGCGGCCTGGATGTGGAGCTGGTGCGCTGGGGAGATGCGCAGGCAGGGGAGTTCCGGGAAGTTGAGGGAATGGTGAAGATTACATATTTGGGTGTGACAGTGTATGACAATTATATAATCATGCATACAAAAAAAGTATATACAGTGTATATGATATATATATATATTATATATCTACATATTGATGTTACATGTTTGTATATGTATATACATTATTATATATGTATATACATGATTGTATATGCATATATGTATTGTTGGCCCCTTTTCATTGGGGAATAGTGGGGATATATTTGATACGCAAACATTTGGAAGCCAGGTATTGATTATTTATGAAGCTGAGGATCAGACAAGTCCCTCGATTGCTGTCGGGTGCCATTTCTTGGGCTAAGGTATCCAACATGATGGAGAGACTCTGATTGTCTCACGTATTCTTTCCAAAGTGATGTGGTAGACCGGCAAAACCCTCTGGTAATTTAACATAGCTATTGAACGTGGCCCATAGAAATAGTTGATTGACCTATGAATAATGGTGATTTTCCATAGCAAACTGTTAGTTTACCAGAGGCTAATATCAACACTCCCCAGTTTCACCATTTCCACTTTCGATCGGTTCCAGGAAGCCACCCCAGAGAACTTCGCCGCCGCGCTCTTCGGAGCTGGTGGAAAGCCGCGCAACGCGAGCGAAGCGCAGTGGCAAAGAGAAACTCAGCTGCAAGTCTCAGATCGGAAATGGCTGGGGGATACATAGCTAGCATTAATGGTTGCTCATGTGTTTCATTAAATAGCTATGTTAAATTACCGGAGGATAACGACTATTGAGGGTATCATTCTCTGGTACATGAAAAACTGGAAAGTCCCAACTTTTCATGGGATTTTTCATGGGATTGTTTTGTGTGAGAATCGTCGACTGAATTGGGTGATGTTCCAGCCAGCCAGCTTAAATTATATACACTGCTGTAGGGTAGTGAGGTTTGGCTGGAATATTGTAGCACATGAAATGTGGGCCTTTCCTGATGGAATTGTTTGTATAGGAACATTAATGATGTGACTTCTGATTCTCACTACAAAATTGCAGCCAGCTATAAGATGCTATAAGTCTTTTTTCACGCATCCAGCCTGCAGGGCACCATCCCTGGTGTGATGGTGAAGCCAAGCAGTTTATGAGGATGTTTTATCAGATATGTTTGTTGATACGTGGCAATTAAGGGTGCAGCACATTGGTTATTGGTGATATTATTGGCATCGCAACCCAGAGATGTTCAGTGAATGAGTAGATTATGTTGAAGCAAAATGTACATATGTTAAATCCACGCATTGCTTAAAACAGTCATTCTCCCGAAGTTTTTGCTGCACATGGATTCTAGCCCATTTAATCATCTACAACCATGATCAGCTTCACTAATGGCTCCCAAATTTCCGACCCCATTCACCGTGAAAATCATCCTCCAAGACTCCCTGCAAAGGAGCTCTTCCATCGTATCTTTCTGACAGATGCCAGCAGATATGTGGCAGGCGGCACGAGGGCCGGGTTTCCCATGGCCCAGGGTACCTTTCAAAAAATGCTGATGGATGTAACAGGAAAAAACAAATAGTTATTTGCACCGTTAGGTATTTAGAAACTATGAATGAATAGAATTGAATAGATGAATGGATGAAATGCTTAGATATAACGCTTTGTATATGATATATATGATCCAGGTTTGTAGGCTAATATATACACACATTGTACCCCGAATTTTGCAGGCAGAGGCATGTGCATCACCACGACATGCATATCTTCCATGCCCCATCAGGAGCTGCATGGCTTTTGCTGAGGGCTGGCATGGCTGGGCCATTGCGATTGCAGCATGAGGGACACTGGGCACATCGCTTGGGGTGTGTGAGTAACAACCAAGCATCATGGAGGGTACAAGCCATAGTTACTCAACTAATCAACTAATAGACATGGATATTTTAGCCAGTTGGACATGTGATGATGACAGCGTTTGGATTTTATTAGACAACAACAATCACAGGGAGACTTAAGCATCAACAATGAGAGTTTAACCATCACAATCGGGGCTTATTGAACCAAAGAAGGAAATGGTGGTTGCTTGGTGTTTGCACAAGAGTAGCACCAACTGGTTTCAACGAAAGCAGTAAATACTAGTATATGTATGATGGCAACAACCAGGGCTTCCTATTACGTTCACTTCAAATCAGTCTATTTGAGTGTGTCCAAGACTTACTCCGATGTGACGTGAAGTCCCTGATGGCCTGAGGTACGGAAAGGGGTGCATCCCAGTTGGTAAGTGACGTCATTTATCCCGCCAGTGTAACTGGGCTATTTTCCATATTATATGAGGTTATACATGTATATATATATATATACATAGCTAGGCTATTCCATATTATTATCCACTTAGCAACCGGGTCCCGCACTCTGGAGCAAAGCAATAGGTTGCTATTGAAAAGCCACCATACAAGTAGATCATTTCAAAGGGACACCCATGCATTTTCCATGTTTTTTTTTGGATGTTTTTACTGAAGAATGAATCCCCATTTGCCAGAGTGAATGTTATAATATCCTAAAAGAAAACACATGAACATCGTCATTAAATCACATCAAATCCCATAAAACCCAAAAAAAGTCATTAAATCCATGATGCTGAGGCCGCGACGTAGTGGAGCTGGGCCTCGCGCGTGGCATGTTCTTCGCGCCGGCGCAGGCGGAGGGGCCCGTGGAGGTCAACGGAAGGACTGCGGATGCTCGGTCAGTAGTGGTTGATCAACCCAAGAATATGAAGATAGAAATCTTTCGAAAATGATGGGTTTAAATGATGGGGATGGGGATGGGGATGGGGATGGAGGTGTCCTAAAATAGGGCTACCTTCAAATCATCCAAGTCATGGATGACCATGATTTAGTATTGAAACCTATGGTGACCTGGGGATCCTCCATTTCAAGAACCCCGCATATAATATTGTAATAGCAGGATGATATGCTAATTAGATCTAATTACATTGCAAATGGGATATTATAGAACACCAATAGATTATGGTGTTCTTGGGTATTACTACTGGGCTATATATTTTTTCCTTGGGGAGGGGATTATCAATTTTCTATTTGTTGACAGGAAATGAATGGATATGATGGTCTATTGAAAAGCTAAAGTCTTGTAAACTTAGGGATGAAATCTCAGCAACATTTTGTTCAAAGTTGATTCGTTCATACCAACCCCTGCGTGGTTGGTTACATGGGAATTGTTGATTGTTGTATCACCATCGATGTTGACAACAGTCAAATACATCCATTTCACAACTTAGCATCAAAATTCCAAAGGGGCACCCATCAACTTTGGCTTTTCAAGACGCCAGTCTGGTGGAAACTTGTTTTGACTGCGTGATGGATTGATTTGTTTGTGCAATCAAAATGGACCACTCTTAGCATCCCAATATGATTTGAGACCTTGAGTTCTCATAATAGAAACTCTATATATAGATGCATACATTTATATACAAATATAGATATAGATATATAACCCGAACACATATCATATCCCAATCATTTGCGGTTCTGAAGCCACTTCCCAGCTTGGCCAAGGACAAAGCTTCGGCTTCAAATGATGCCTTGGCCATCTGCAGCGGCGCAGATCGACGGCTGGTGGTGGTGCCATCCTTCGGGTCAGTGGGCATCATGCACCACTGGCTGCTGCTGAAGGTGGGGGACAGCTGGTGCCCTCATCGCTGTTGGTTGATGATCCGGAAAGGGAGCGTCAATTCTGTAGGCCTATCAGCCCAAGCAAAAAGCCGACTGGGGGATAATTACACAAGTCAACGAGGTCGTCAGCCAGGTCTTAGCTCTGAAGTGCTTTCAATCTGCGTTTCAGAAAATGCTCAGATGTTCAGAGATTTTCAGGCCTGGCAAGTGCGGCATTTTCATGCATTAACTCATTGACCAACTGTGCTTGGACAGATCAATCATATGTCAAGTCCCGAAGCTTTAGGATCCCAAACATCACCAGTGGAGTGACTTTCTGGAAAAGTTGATCCAGGAAGTCTCCCAGATTGGATGAAGTTGATGGGAACAAACCATCAACGAAGCAATACTAAGCAACCAAAATTGGGTCATAGTCATCCACATTAATCCAATCAGTGGTTGATATGAATCCTACTGGTATGTACTGTTTGATGATTAGAATCGGTGAAGAATCCACAGATTTCCTGCAGATGTTCACAACATTTCAGAAGAAAACACCAACCCATTGACGCCACAGGTGAGCGGAGGAGAGACCCTTGCGATCGATCTCTGCCACTGGGCGGACAAGGTCGTTGATCACAAAAACCCTCCGGTCATCCAATGAAATTGTTTCCCCTCAAGAATACGGTTTTTGAACTAACAAGGATGTGTTTTTCCCCACCTGCCAGGTGAGGGTCACTAGATTTTATAAGAGCGGTCTCTCCGCTTCCGCGCCTCCGCACTCCCGCCGCCTCGCCTCGCCAGCTCCAGATCGCAGTGGGCAGTGCCGGACGTCATCTGCCAGCTCCACATCGCAGTGGGCATTGCCGGACTTCATCTGCCAGCTCCAGATCCCAGTGNTGGGCAGTGCCGGACGTCATCTGCCAGCTCCACATCGCAGTGGGCATTGCCGGACTTCATCTGCCAGCTCCAGATCCCAGTGGGCTGCCGGACCTCAACCGCGAGCTCCAGATCCCAGTGGGCACTGCCGGACCTCAACGGCGAGCTCCCGATCCCAGTGGGCAACGCCGGACCTCAACCGCGNCTCCAGATCCCAGTGGGCACTGCCGGACCTCAACGGCGAGCTCCCGATCCCAGTGGGCAACGCCGGACCTCAACCGCGAGCTCCAGATCTCAGTGGGCACTGCCGGACCTCAACGGCCAGCTCCCGATCCCAGTGGGCTGCCGGACCTCAACCGCGAGCTCCAGATCCCAGTGGGCACTGCCGGACCTCAACCGCGAGCTCCAGATCCCACGAGCTCCAGATCTCAGTGGGCACTGCCGGACCTCAACCGCAAGCTTCAGATCGCAGTGGGCACTGCCAGACCTCAAGGCCAGATAGAATGTCAGATAGAATGCCAGATAGACTGCCAGATAGAATGCCAGATAGAATGCCAGATAGAATGCCAGATAGAATGCCAGCTAGAATGCCAGCTAGAATGCCAGAAAGAATGCCAGACAGAATGCCAGATAGAATGCCAGATAGAATGCCAAAAAGAATGCCAAAAAGAATGCCAGATAGAATGCCAGAAAGAATGCCAGAAAGAATGTCAGATAGAATGCCAGAAAGAGTGTCAGATAGAATGCCAGAAAGAATGTCAGGAAGAATGCCAGAAAGAATGTCAGATAGAATGTCAGAACATATGTCAGATAGAATGGCAGAGCATGTGTCAGAGAAAATGTCAGATAGAATGCCAAGAGG
>BGPT01000392.1:92679-132110 GCA_003297045.1 Symbiodinium sp. clade C Y103
CTTCTATATTTGGGGAAGATTCTGCGCTGTCACCCTAATCATCCACTTCGACAAGTCTCCTTTGCGCCTGGCACATACACTGCAGCTACATCTCGGTACATGAGAAGAATAGGCCGACCTCGTAAAGAGTGGATACCGGAGACATTTTCCTTAGCATTGTCGTTCACGGGCGCGTTCAAAATTTGTTAGTAGAAATTCAGAATGAACCGCGGTGGCGCCAACTGGTCTTGAGCCAATGAAATGCATGTTGGCCCAGCCAGTCAGGCTGCAAAACCACCACCTTCTTTGTATTAAACATCTAAAATAAAAGCGCGGTTACGGAACACGTATAATTTTGGAGTTGCCCACGCGCCGCGGGCGCACGGCTGGACAGACAGACAGACAGACAGAATTTATTTTTTGAAAATGAGAAAACATAGAAAAACATAGGAAAAAAACGAGAACCCTTTGCTTCGCATTCGGGAATTAAAAAAATCAATGAAATAGCCTGACACAAAAACTTGGCACAATACCGAACCACATCAAACTGACACGAAAACTGAATTATTTTGGTAAGACTTGACACAATTCACTACCACCGCCCTAGTCAAGATACAACGTTACATACCGTGTCGGTCTGAGTGTGGTGTGCACTTCACTAAAAAATTCCCGGTGACAAGCTCAAGGTAGATTTGGGCAGCAATAACAATGGAAACAATACATGAAACATCCCCAAAGCGATAAGTCAATCAAGTGAACATACGCAGATGTGTGTATATGGTTCTGTTGTTCATGCAGCAGCTTGTGATAAAGTTGAGTCTTGGATGCAAGCATCTTCTTCCAAATGGATGACAGTGCATAGCGCGATTGCAAACAAACCATTGCGGTTTTGCGCCTGCTGTTGTCTACCGAAAGGCCGCGCTCAACCATTGATGCTGATTACTATGTATGTTTAACAGATCTTCGCTATCCGCTGCCTTTGCATGTGTATTGTGTTTGTTTTTGGTCGTTCTTCTTGGTTTGCTTATGGCAGCAGTGGATATTGCACAGGCTCAACGCATACGGTACTCTGACACGTAGATCGCCTGATTGTGGTCACGTTTCAGGAAAATGTTGTGGAACACCGGTGCAAATGCTAGGTCATTTCGGCATAGGCCAAATCTAGGTATTTTTGCCCGAAACTGCTGATTGTAGTCAAGGGTACCTCTAACCGAATTGCTAACCCTTTCGTGTCTCCTTGTTTGGAGCTACCCCCTCATTTTTGAATAGCCCATCCGCCCATCCTGTCGCACTCTTGTTGGCGCATACCCTTTCATTGTTTCATTGTAAATTCCAGAATTATAATGTAGGTCTGGGTCAAAGGACGGTTTACTTCCCAAGAATTGCAAAGCCATTTGCGATTCCCAGTACCTTATATTTGGACCCGTACCCTGTGTGCCAACAGTTTTGGTGTGTAGTTCCATAATGTGTTTAGTCCCCCTGTTTTGTGGTCTCTGATACTGCCATATGAATTATGCCCCCACTGTTGTTTCATGGCAATGAGTCATTAAAATGATCCAATATGATTGAATAATACCCGTTGTTATTACTAGTGTTGCCATACTTGTCATTTACCACCATTGGTCAAAATATCTATTCCTTCCTTCCACTAAAACCCCATCCAGTGTGAACCAGGCAGTGGCATGAACCTCTCCCAGGGTCAACTGGATGCCATGCTTGCCCTGCAAGATCAAGTGCCACAGTCCATGGAGTCCTCGTCGCCTAGTCTGGAAATTGAACGGGTTGGAGCTGGGACTGCCGACATGGCAAAAGTTGTGAGGTTGGAGAATGCTGGGTTATGTTAAGTTATTGTCTGCAAAAAATATGGCGACCGCATTTGACCTCACCATAGATGATGACAGTTGGTAGGGGAAATGATCCCCAGTTGGCCTTATTTCAAGGTATTGAACTGATTTGAGTTACCCGGATATGGTGCTTGTAGTCCCATACTAAGGTGTTTGAATCATGTTTATCATTCAAGTATATTTATTTAAGCCAGATCTATTAGCATATACCAATCAGCAAACATTCACTTCCAGGTGCTCCAGTTCTTGGATATTCAAAATTTGTCAAAGTGGTCAAATCAGATCTTGATGACCCATGAAGTACTTATCTTTGCAGCTTCATAGCCCCTGCTTTGCCGGTCTACAATCTAAAGGCCCTGTGCTCCGACTCTAGTCTTGCTGGTTGAATCCGTGGCTTTTCGTTGCGCACATCCATTGGAATCCCTGTTGCTGCTGCTTCCATCCTGAATATCGTTGGTCATGCAAATGGATCCATTCAAATCCATGCATCCTTGAGACAAACCCGAAGGGAATTGTTTGTTGTATATCCCATTCAATTCCAGTGAAATTATTCCCACTACGTTCCCACTTTATGCATACCCACACATACCAAATATATTTTTTTCATATCATATCAAATCATATCATTTGTTAAATAAACAAACATGTGTATATGTATATATATGTATATATAGTTATATTTTTTTTTAATAATCTGTGTTTTATGGTGTTACATGATGTTATATGATTTCTTTATTCTATTGCATGATTTTTTCTCAATTTTCCATTATGTAAAAGTTTATGGAACTATTTTTTGCCTTTATCATTTTTGAAATATGTTTTATTGAAATGAATTGTACATTATCATACTTTTTTGTTTGATTTGTTTTATTTTAATTCAAATCAATTTACATTACTTTCTTGAATTAAATTTTGATGTACCATCATTTGGTAGTTTGTTTCTTTGTTTGGTTTTCTATTTTGAAATCTCTTTTTGCTATATTGTATTTGCTTTTATGTTTAATTGTTATAGTATAAGTTGGTTTATTTTCAAATTATTCTGATTTTCCATTAATTTGTACTTTTTTTTATTTCACATGTATACATAAAAAAATATATATGTTGTATTTTTTTGATATTATAGTGCATTTTTCATTTTACATTTAATATGTTTTGCTATTCTATTCTTTGTTATTCTTCATGTTATCTTAATTATTTCACATCCTTTTTGTTTGTATTAGTTTTCATCTTTTGTAACTGTTGTTTGATTGTTTTTATTGTATCATATGATGATTCATCATAGGACGAAATATCCTATTTCATGATTTTATGTTTGATATTATTTCTGAATATAACATATTATATGATGATTTTAATGTTTTATTTTTGATATTATACAATCTTTTTCAAATGTTACATCAATTTATCTTATTCGTGTTGTGTCAAATGTAAATATATAGTATATATATATATACAAATTGCTTTTACTTATCATAGAACATCAACATATATGTATATATATACAAACATATAGCATGTTTTTTTTTTTTTTATATGTACACATAGTATGGTATGTATCCCCAACCTTTCGGCATGTTGGCCATCCCCAGGTGTGACGATCGCTGCCTGGCTGCCCTGCGCTCTGCCGCGCAGCGCCAAGGGCTGCAGCTGGAAAGCACCGAAGACCTGAACGCGGCGCACGAGGCGCAGCCGGTGGATGACCGGTTCGCACCAAAAACCTGGGTGGATGGGTGAAAAAACATGGGAAAAACCACCATTTTTCATATGCAAATCATGGTAAATCAACATGTTTATGATGGTTTGGTCAATTTCTAGTGCTTCAACTTGTGGAAAAATAGAGATTTCATCAACCTTAATCATGGAAAAAAAAAGATTTATCCAATGAATAATGGCATACAATAAGGATTTGTCATGGGACATTCGAAGGGGGATATATATATATATATATTTGCATATGTATTGTGGTTTATCTGAGCAAAACTATCTATTCAAAAAACCTGATAGTGATTTTTGTTCATTGAGTTGGTACTGCCAAAATGGGAAAATGTTGGTAAAATGGTGATGTTTGATGGGTTTTTAATAGTATCTAGTGGGATATTTTTGTACGATGTTTCGCTGCGGGGAACAGGACACCAAAATGGGTGAGTTATCACCCCAGTGAATTCAGTAGGGTAGTGCTAGTTCAGTTCTTGTTTTGAGGTGAACTAACCCATGGTAGTGGGTTAAACTAAGCTGGTGATTTGAGCCACAAAACTGGCTATCCGCGGTGATTCATCACACACAACGGTAAATTTTCCATGTATATATCACTATTAGAGAAGTATATTTATATTAATACATGACACATGTTTTACATTTTGCAATCCCATCGTATACCTACCCATGATGGTTGCATACCCATTCTACTTCTGCAGTCTTATCATTTACCCACTATGGTTGGTACCATTTTCATCATGGCTAAGTCATAGATGCTTCGTGGCCCATCCCACTTTGTAAGTAGGTTGGTTCGCCCTAGTTCTAAGATGTTATAAGTGGATTAAGCCTACTTACCCTCTGGTAAACGTTTACATAACTATGGGAAATCACCGTTTTTAATGGGAAAATCCACTATTTGTATGGCCATTTTCAATAGCTACGTTCAAGTACCAGAGGGTAAGCCTACTTCTCCCACTTGTAACCAGGGAGATCTCCTACTTCGGAAGTCGGATGAACCACCTCAAGTGCTATCCCTTCGTCTCGCCGGCGAGGCTGCGGTGCAGCAGCTGGTGCTGAGGAAGCTGCAAAGGTGCCGGTTTTCTGTTTGGATCTGTAGGGATGATGATCATAGCAATAGTGATATGTGAAAAGGATAGGTATGAATGCATATTTGTGTGTATTTATGTCTTATATAGTAGTGTATAAACTTGGGATCCAAAGTGGAGGCTTCAGGTCGGTCCTATCAATATATTGGGTCCATCATGGCTGGGATCATCCTACCCGGCACGTGGTCAATAACCTTGGTTAGTAAGTCCCCATTGCGTGTATCATAGATTTTATAAATGGGTGAGCTAACCCCAGTTACTAACCACTTGCCAAATGGGATGATCCTCCAAGTTCTTGGCATGTTCATGGTCCATGGATGTTCATGGTATTTGTTCAAATTTGACGGAGGCACCCTCAGTTGCTGGCAGTCCTCGCAGGTACGGCTTCGAGAAAGCGGCACGCGAACTCGCCGAAAAACACGCGAAAAACAACGAAGAGCGATGACCTGGGCGAAAAATGTTTGGTTTAGGGGAAACCACCCGGAAATAACATGACTTTGTTTCAGCTTGGGTTGAAAACAAAACCACATCCAGAGCGGCAGAGTACGATGGTTTGTAAGGTTAACCTATATGATCAAGAAAACCTGAAATCTAGAAATGACGTTTGATGAGGGACTTTTTAGCACGAGTTTATGGTGATGATCTCTCGGATTACCAAGGGACGGACTATGGAGAAGCAACAAATGTGGTTGTTTATCAAAACGTGGGGATGAAATGTCCCTTGTTTCAGGGATGTAATCATGGTTGCTGAGCACTAGCTCATTGTCAAAATCATGGAAGAGTATCTAGCATTGACAGTGTGGATGCTTGGCCAATTTCAGTCCGGAAAGACTTCATTTTTCTCCAGTTTTCTGTTTCCAAATTCCATCTTGGAAGACAATTTTGGAACGTGGATGGCTTTTCCTAAAATGGGCATATCCCCAAATCCTCCAAATTAGACCATGTTTGTATTGAAACTCATGGTTTTGGGGATCCTCCATTTTAAGAACCCCGCATGTTTTGAGGTACTTTGAGATAGATCGACTTCCAAATCTCCCCTGGCAACAGGTCACTGATCTGCAGCTGATTTTGGGCACCAAACTCATGGCCAACCATGGCGTCACAAATTGAATCGCCCAGAATTGATTCATGCCATGTGATTTTAGGTCTATTTTAATATTTTACAATTTCTAGATTTCCATTCATATGAATTCCTCCAGATTTTTGAGATATTTTTGGATGGGTACCCTCCGGTGATTCAACAGGTTGTAATGAAAACCACCACATTTAAGAGGTAAATCATTGAAGTGAATAGGAGGATAGTCCATAGTGATGTTGAATTGCCAGAACGTATACACAAAGGATTCAATAGTATCAAACTGATCCAGGAGTATGATATACTTCCTGATTTGTTGAGGCAGAACTCCAGCAGGAACTTTTTGTTTGAAGGCCAACTGATACCAGCATTATCAACTGATCATCGAATCACCTCTGAGCATCCTCCAGCCGTACAATATTCATTCGGAGACTAACCTTCAAAGTGGGACAATTTGAACTGTCTTACCATTTGCTCCAGATTTTTGAAAAAGAAACACCAAACAAAATCGTGCAAAACACAGAAAGAAACTATATTATATCGAACTAAGTCGAACTACATATGAAATGTGAACAGTCATCCATCAGCTGGTGGTGTGTCATCCATAGTCCCCTGCAATCTCCCCCATGGCGCCTGACCGGGGTCGCATGCGGCGCTGGCATGGCTGGCTGGCCCTGGCAGCAGTTGGAGCTGCGGCACCTTGGAGTTTTGCGGTGGAGAGGAGCAAAGCCGTGCAGGTGAGGCCGGAAGGCCACCCCGGACATGAAGCTTGGAGCCGAGGATGGGAAGACAGAGGGATTGGGCGTTTTTTGGGGGGGGATTTAGTGGGGACATAGCTAACCCACATCTTGCGAGATCTTGTGAGGATATGTGTTTGTGTCTGGACTTGGGGTATACCCCAATTCTAGCCAATTTGTAGCGCTTTAATACGAAACATGATGATAAACCATGGGCTTTGAGGTTTGAGGTACCGAATTTTGAGATAGCCATATGGTGGGTGAAATTGGGGGTCAACAAGTCTTGGGACCCTGGACAAATTATGTCGATGGTGGTTGATGGTTGTAGAAATATCGCTGGAGGTCTTTGATGGTTTAGAGTTGCAGACTTCGCATCTGGTTTTTATGTTCTTTTTGGTTATATTTTTGAGTGTGAAAAGATGCAGAAATGATCAAACAGTAGGATATGAACCAGCCAAAACGGAGGTTGACCGATTGAACCTTCAAGAAACCCAGCAAGACGACCAATCCTGGGGCTTTTTCTCCAGACTGATTTCCACAGAATTGGGTACATGAGGATGCATCAAAACCTATGATAGTGGCTTATATCCATTCACCAAGAATTTTGAATATTGGGGATCCAGATCCGGTTGAAATCCCAACATCCATTCTGTTGATTTCTTGCATTGAGATCCAACCAACTACCCCCACCCGTGTTGGCCAATAGCCCAATTCTTGCTGATCAAGACGCTGTTTCTAGTACTACATGATGTCATCATGCTGTTGAAACTATCTCCGCAGCAATTTGAACCCCGGATTAATAAACCATGGTTTATTAATTAGGGTGGTAATCCCCCAATAGTCATAATCTAATACTTAAATAGTACCCCCCAGTTAAAACAGCCTAGGGATTTATTAATTCAGCCCATGGCCTGAATGGCTAGACCACCCAGCAGCAAAACTTCATGGCCCGGACAGTAACGGATCTGAGGGCTATCGAACGATGAAGTCCAAGGTGGGCGGTCAAGGTTTGACCTGAACAACGGGGATATAGGGGATGGATCAAAGCCTGTAAAATACCATATGTTGGGGGTGAACATCCAGAAATTCCAGCTATTTCGGTGTGAAAACCTAGGGATTCCATGGGTTTTAACACATACAAATGAGTCGCGACGTTATTGGGATGTGAACTAGGGGGCGTTTTGATCAGACAACCAACTCAACTTGCGTCAACTTGGTGATCCATCAGGGTGGTAGCTGGAGGATTTATCAGCAAACCACAACGGGTGAAGCGACAGAGATCTGCGTGCACTGCCTTCGGCACGTTGTGACTATATTACATGTTGCACTTGAAGTTTTCATACTTGGTGGTTCAGCCCAGGGAGAAAGTGGCTTAGTTCAACCCAGTGAATTCAGTAGGGTCAGCAGTGTTAGTCCAGTTATAACTGGGCTCATCATCCGCGTACGATTCCTGGGATGAAGCCTTCATGCAGTTCCAACATAGCTCACAGAAATGGTAGAAAGCTCAGTGGCATAAAACCAACCAAGTTTGGAAGATCAGTGAAATTTGCACATTTTCCCAGCCATGGATTTCCAGCTTTCCCACGGGTTTTCCTTTTCATCAGCCTTTTCCATCCTAAAGGCCAGCCCTCAGCCCGCCGCCCACTGGATCACAACGGACCAGGCGAGTTGGCGCTTCCGGGAGGAGGATGACGACAAACATCGCCTGTTGATGAAGCTCCGAAACCCCCAGACAAAGAGGAGCGGCGGAGGGAGGCTGGAGTTTGGAGTTTCGAAATGGGGGTGAAAGAATATGTGGACATGAAAAGCCATCCAAAGACATCAACCAGGTTCTATTTTTCGTGTATTTAAAGAAGGGTTTTGTTATGAATACGCACGTATGAAGTACCCAGCTTTAAGCTGTCAGCTTGATCACCTGAGCCATGGCGTCACAGTTTGCTGCGTCCAGGAGGGGTTGATCTAGACGACATCCCAGCTGCCACACGTTGGATTCAGACCATTTAACACGTTTGAACAATTTCAAGAAGCATATTCCAGTATATTCCAGTAGGAATGAGATTGTACAAAGTTTGTCATGGAGGCCATTGCAGGCTATATTTTGTTTATGAATCATAGTCCACAAAAAGATTCCGGTAGGATTTATATACTGCTGATCTCATAGTTTGCCATATTGTCAAAATGTTGCACATGTTATTTGCAATGTATAGTACAATACATTACGTCGCATACCACTTTATCGAGCGTTACACCTACTACATAAACCTGTATACATAGTTGTTTCCCTTGTTCCAAGCATCTTGTGCTTGGCCGATGGCTGGTCCCCTCAATCCCTCGGTGAGGAGGGAGTTGGCGGAGACAGTCGCGGCGTTGCAGCAACGAAGGCTGCTGACGGAAGCGAGGGAGTACACCCTGACCATCAAAGTGCTGGGGCAGTTAGGAGCGGCGGGAGCGGCCAAGGGCGGTTGTAAATAGGTATTGACCCCAAAATGGGGAGACTTCATGGGAAATTGTTGGGATTTAACGATGAAATGAGATTTAGCTGGTTGGTCTGAGATAAATCTGGATTCCCGAGGCCCGAGATGTTTTTTTGAGTGGGGAAGATAATTACATCTGGTTTTTTGCTGGGTCTTATTCTGGCGTATGGTACCCAGTTCCCAAATCTGGGCTGGAGCCACCTCAATCAATCTCACCAAAGAAGATGGCTTTGGCTTTGATGTGGGCTTTTTCTTGACATGACCGCATATCAGGTAGGTGCATGGTACTTTGGCCGGATGAATGGGGAGTGTGGGAGTTGCGGGTGGCAAGCATACTGCAGGATGACGTCTTGAGTTTGTTGCAGTATTACTTGGGGGTGATTTCAGAGAATATACATACCCTCTGGTAATCTAACATAGCTATTGAAAGTGGCCATTTATAGTGGATTTTCCCATTAAAAAATGTGATTTTCCATAGCTATGTTAGTTTACCAGAGGGTACCAAGAATAAGAGATCAATTTTCTGGCAGTGAAGTAAATCATCCAATGCTGGATGGTTATGTTCCACCTATTTCTGGTAAAATGTGAGGATGGTTTATGATGGTTTATTAGTTCGCTTTACCATATTAGAACTTTGAGCAGTCCCGCTTTTCCTCTACGGAAAGTATTGATAACTGCATCTTCTGAATGTAAACAACAATTAAGTGGCGTTGTATTTAGCAGGGTAGGGGAGTTTAACTGAAGGTAAATCAGGTTTCAAGTTTTTGTTGGGCTCGCATAAGTCTGATCCAGTCCCAATTCCCATGGCCTGGGAGCACGATCCTGAAAATCAAACATCTAATCGTCAAACGATGGCTTTGGAGCTTTGGATTTTTTCCTCTACTAGATAAAGAACACTGTCCACATTTATAAACCCTATGTTTATCGGATTATCATTTAGTTGTTGCTTCGAAAAACACGCCATAAACACCCAACCTTCATCACGGGGTCTGCCATCACTTCCATGGAGGACTCTGGCGCGAAGCCGTTGGCATGCTGCGAGACATGGAGCGTAACGGCGTCAGTCCGGACGTCATTACCTACAACGCCGCGATCATGGCGCTGTCGAGGAACAAAAGGTGGAAGGAGGTTCCCTGCGGAGCCAGGGCGAATTGATTTCGGTTTAGTTTAGTCTAAACATGACTGTGGTAAACCCAAAAAACATAAATTGGTGGTATGCACATCATCCCCAAATGGGGAGATGTTTATTCTTGGGTTACATTACAAGACACTATTTGTTTCTTTCAAATGGTGATTTATGGCTTTAGTCACAGCATGGGGTAAGACTAGATCATTTTATGGGCTTTTAAAAAGGTAAACATGATGATACACCACTGGATTTTGGGCTTTCTTGGTCTGAGAAGGCCGCACTGATATGAGATCAAGGTCCACCCTGGATTCATAGACAGTACTTACTCCCCCAGTTAATCAATATGGTGGGAATTATGAAGTTGTCACCACTTCGGGGACCTCCTTTTGTTGACTTGGACGTAAGGTGGTACAATATATTATAAGAGGAATGATCACCATGAGTCATTCGTTTTACGAACAGTTGCCTATGGACTCCAGTCATTTCTCCCAACTAGTAACCTTTTGGTGTTCATTGTAGATCCATACCAAGGTTCAGATCCACATTTGGTATGTTCAGTCCTCACTTACGTCGGCTTAATACGGCTCAATCCCAATTTCTGTTGCTAATTTAAATCCCAAACAAACATTGACCAAATCCCAAGTGTTCTTGCTGAAATCATGTAAATCTCCATTTTCCATCATTTTACTTGGTTAAGTCACGTTAATTCATGTTAAATCATGTTAAATCCTTATTTTTCATGTTAGTTTCCTCACTTTCATTGGATCTGTAGTGGATCACCAAAGACAACAGGCCATTGAACTGGTTGCTGAGATGTGGTCCGTGCAGATCACCCCTGATGCTTGGCGAGTTTGGTTTTATGGGAAGGTGAAGCGCCACTCCGGGTTTGTTGTTTTATAAGGTTTATAAACCCCATGATCCATAGCTTTATTACGTCATGTCATATCCCCCATTATTATGGAAGACAACTATTCGTAGTAGGGTAAACCATGGTAAATCATCATGTTCATCATCAATGTTCATGGGCCATGGCTTCCATAGCTATGTTAAATCACCAGACAGGAAATATAGTTATGGTCTAGTTTCACCCCATCAAGCCCCATTAACTAGAGTTATATCCTCCATAAGCCCACACGTTTAGCAGCTAAGCAAGTGACCTAAGTCATTAACTAGTTCAGTATAACATGTTATATCCCAAATAAAACCAAACGTTAACCAAGTGAACTCTGCGTCAACTTCGCGATTTCGATGGATATGTAGCCAACAATGGGATATGCAACCAAAACCAAAGAATCCTGGGGGCACCATATATTCTGGCAAACCCAATGGAAACCATCAACAAATTGGTGTTTAACCAGTTTAACCATCAACCGCATGTTCATTTCCTTGGTAGTTGGGGTTTCACCCATAAACAGGAAACCCTTGAATTCTGGATGTGTGGACGATATGAAGCACTAGCAGCTAGCAACTGGCCTCTCATTGAAACAAAGACCATTTTCATGAGCTGGAGCAGAGTTGTCTCCTTTCCATTGGGCTGGAAATGAGTGCGAACTGACATTGGCGTGCTGGACGTGTTCGAAATGGAAATGGGGAGTGATGGGTTTTTGGTGTTATCCTGATGTTTGAAAAATGCGTAATGACAAGTGATCAGCCTTTGGGATAGTTTTTTTCATCCACAAAAATCATACTTTCGGTAATCAAACATGGTTTGCTGGAAAACATCATTTAGTTCGATGGTTTCCCCAGCTACAAACCATTTAGTTTGGGGATTTCCCAGGTGGCCCGCCATATTTGAGGACACCAGAGGGTCTTCCCACCAAATACCCCATAAAATCCCAGATAATCACCATCTTCCCAACATTTTCATAGCGTTTTCCAGCATTTTCCCAGGTTTCTGAGGGGATGTTCTCCAGTCAAACTGTTTCTAAAGAACGTTCGTCGCCTCGTGAGGATGTGATCTCCTACACTTCAGCCATCTCGGCCTGTCGGGGGACCTGGGAGGTGATCTCCTGGAATCCAGCAGACTGGATGTGGGGGGTTCCATAGCCATAGGGACATCCCAAAATGGATCAAAATTGTGGGTTTAGAATGGAAAATCCTATTAGAGTAGATGATTTAGATTGATTTAGGGGTACCCCCCATGCCCCCATGGATTGGAAAACCTCCATATTTGAGAATTCATAGCAACCCCTTGCCGACGGAATGACGAATGACCACTTTGAGATGAAGTCGTTGGGGTCACCAGCTTGCTAAAAATCTCTCCTCGATTTCTGGTTGACCTCCTTGTTTTGGGCCAACAGTATCTAACAGTGATACATTGACGCATCGACAATAAAATGAATTAAAACTATGCACATCTAGATATTTTCTGAAGCTGGCAGTAGGGTTTTGGTGATTTTGAGTACCATCTGTGCTGGTTGAAGTTGAAGATAATCTTCAGAATCAGCCGTGGCCTTCGTAATGCCAACTGACATCATCCCAATGTTTGAGATATATAGCAGCCATGGCACTTATTGCAATGTACTACTTAGTTCTTGTAGATTTTTATAGCCATGGCTATTGGCCAGTTGTTCTTTCAAAAGATATTTTTTTTGAAAATACACTTTTCAGTTTTCAGAGAAACATCCATCTAGAATCTACAACTGATATGTAGCTTAAATTCAGATAGCCTTTGATCATCTTTGATCCAGTTGTAGATTGAGCCACAACAACTGGGTGCAGCCACTGGCTCCCCAGACCTGAGGTGCCGGCACTGGCCACTGGAAGGAAGCTTTGCAGCTCTTGGCAGAGACACTTGGGGCTCTCCGAAGGGAAAACCTGTGGATTTAGCCTAGGGTAAACAAACATCGATGTGGAAAAGCCATGTTTTTTTTTGTAACATGATCTAGAAATGGTGGATGTTCCACATTCATGTTAGTTTACCCCAGGGTGTACGGGATTTAGAGGGACTAAGTGTCTCAGTGGGAGTTATGTGGGATTGATATGTCAATTGAAAATGACTTAATGGGATTTACTGGGATTGGATCTAATGGGATCTACCGGGATATATAATCAACTTAAGGGAATTCATATGGGAATTTAGAGGGACTCAATGGGATTTCATGGCATGCATCACCAACTTAACATGATGGTGTATACAACTAACCACAGGAGATGACCAAGAAAACAATTTGGTTTAACCATCAACAATAAGGCTCAACAGGGACTTAAAGGGATATGATTGGGGATATATCGTGGGATAATTATTAAGGGAATAGTTATATCACCAACTTAACTTAATATGATTTTTTTGGGTGTGTCTGAAAATTGGTATACCCCCATTTTTTGCCATTTTGAAGAGGGAAAATGAGGTTTCAATCCATTGGAATTGAGGATACTCTATTTTCAGACAAACCCGATCTAGGAAATGATTGTGAAATGTGGCACAGTTCGGAACTCTCACCATTCCCTGAGAGCCAAATATCGATGACCAAACAAGACTCTATGATGCACCTCTGGACCTGGGGAGTCTCCCAAAATTCGTCCTCCAACATCCTCCAACTCTGGTTTCAAGGGGACTTCAATCTGATTTCAAAATCATTTCCAAACAAGTTGGGGAAATGTACCATTTTGGGGGAAACATTGGGGATTTGGAACATCTGATGTTGAAATGTGACATTTGGTCTGTCAAAACAACTGTTCCATTGGGTAAATCATCAGGTTCCCCATCAAAATGGCAAGAAATTGGGGGTACTCGCCATTTCAGGCACACCCAAATATTTCCACTGTTACTTAGAAAAAATATTTCAGTACAAATCTCCATGTTGGGTTTTTCTCCCCATTATACCCTCACGATGCCTCAACATCAGGGGTCAATGGGGGGTGATACCCGAGTTGTCCACCCTAACATCATGAGATCATTGTGGCTTTCCCCATGAGATTTCCCATGGAAAATATCACGATATCCTGGGGATCCCAATATGACAGTTTTGGGTTTTATCCCCACTATGCCCTTACTCTATTCTGCCCGAAGATTGGGAGTGAATTGGAGGTTATACCATGTTATAGCCAAATTATTCCACCTTCTCTCCTCTGTTTTGTCTTTTAGGCGAATTCCCAACTTGTTAAGATCCAGTTTACAGATGCGTCAAAATCGCGACTTTTCTTGGATAGACTATCCGGTGTTTAACTCTCCGGTGCCTAACAGGGAGCTGTTGGGAGCTATGGTTGTATCCATACTTCCCAAGAAAATGGGGAGCCAGTTGGAGCTACAAGTTGGGTTTCACCAGATGATGGTCATCATTAATCCTGATTATATGGCTAGAACAGATCCATTGTATCCCTATAATTTCCCCCATGTTTTTTTACCAGTATTCAGATAGAATCATAGTCAGATTCGTTTCTTCACATGGGACGATTCAGTAATGATATTCCCTATGGTCTCCCATTATCCTCCAGTAAATTACCCTCTGGTAAACTAACAGTTTGCTATTGAAAATGGCCATTGAAATAGTTGATTTTCCCATAAAAAAATGGTGATTTTCCATAGCAAACTGTTAGTTTACCAGAGGGGTAGCATGTTTTCCCATCAAATGAATCCCCCGTTCCACTGCCGTGTGTCACTTTCAGGATGGAGCGTGCCGGGATCCGCGCTGACGTGCGGATCTTCAACGCTGCGGTCAACGCATGCGCGCAAGCGCCTTGGATGTGAAGATTAAACCAAGCAGTTTACCGGGATGTAAAGGGATGTATGGGATATATGTAGATATATGTGTTTTATTTGAACAATGGAAAACAAATCTATATCTATTTGATTGGGATATAGTGGGATATAAGAGGATATGATGGGATGTAATGATATATTTGCATTGATTGGCATGTAATGGGATGTAACGGGATTGAACCAACCGTGATAGGGATTCAATCAACCATTCTATGAAGATATTTGATGGAATTATCGGAATACTTGATTTCACCCACGCTATACAGAAGTGGGGATGTCACTTGCAGTATAAGAATGGATAGATGGTCCATGTCAATAGATATAACTATATAGTGGGATTTCATTAGCCAGCCATTGCCCCAAATCCTGTGGATTGAACCAGTATCTTCAGATGCCCTTCGGTAATCAAACATGGCAAAGGATATGTCCCCACTTATAGATGATTTTCCCATGAACACCTTCATTTATAGTGGATTTTCTATTGCTATGTTTGATTGCCAAAGGGTAAGTTGGACAGTGAAATTCGTTGGCTTGTCGATCCCTACAGGGCCATCCGACAGAACTCTTTGTTTCACCCAGACTGGGGGATTTTACAGTGAAAAGTGACCAATTTAATGCATTATTGGTTGATTATTGGTGATTAATTGAACTTTTGGAAGCTATTTAGTCCTATTTGATCCTATTAGTCTGTATTTTCTAAGATCCACATACTTGATGATGGGTAATCCCATCTTATATATTTTCTGTTGCACCCCGGTCGAATTTCGTCCTTTCCTAAGGCTGGAGAATCCGCTCGCGCCTTGCAATTGCTGGATAGCATGCCTGCAGCTTGGCCTTTTGTGAAGCTGTGGGGATCTTGGGACTAGCCTGTTGCAGCGAACCATGGGATTTTGACTTTGACATCACCAAGACAAAACATGGCATTTCAGCAGCGAATGGATGCAGATGTCATCAGCAAAAGGTTGGGACACAACTTTTCGGTTGAGATTTGGATTTTCGAAAACCGAAGCCACTGAAGACTGGAGATAGCACCGACCACGGCAGTCGATCCCCGGGATCCAATGCTGGAAAATCCCACAGTTCGATGGTTTTCCTGAGGAGAGGAAGTTGGCGCCTGATGTGATTACATACAATGCTGCCATCAATGCTTGTGCTCAGAGCGGAGAGCTTCTTGGCAAGAATTCGAGAAATGTTCGACAGATTGGTGGGAAGTCTCCATTGTTAACTGAGCCACCAAAATCGCCCGAAGATTTTAGTCACTAGAGCCACTTATATAGCCGATAGCCGAGGTTCAGTCATGTGTTCGGATTTTTTGGTGGGTATCTGGGACTGTCTGAAAACGGGATCTACCATGATCTACCCCAAATGGCCATTTGACTTTAATGGTGCAAATGGTGAGAAACAGTCAAATCTTGGGGGTCGTCCCATACTTTTTCAAATCCAACTGTTTGTTTCTGGTTAAATCATGTTCAATCCCACAAATTTCCTTATGATTTGATGGTTAAAATGTCCAAACTTTATCAACTTTTCAGACCAGAACCATTTCCAGTTTTCAGACTGATTCCAGCTGGTTCTTCACCTGCGGGGCGGGTGGTTAACTGCTGAGGTACCAAGCTGCTTTTCAGCTGATCGCGAGGATGAAAGCTCAAGGCCTGTCATTGTTGTGGTAGGGAAAGAGGGGTGGTAACAGTAACCAAGGGGGAACTATGACAATAATTGCAACAGTTGGGGATCAACTGTGTAGGGTTGGTATTCTTTTAATACCCAACCATTGGAGATATGTAGAACGATTGCAACTGGTGTTTGCTTGATGGGGATTGTACTTCCCATGTGATAGGATGTGATACTGTAGAACTACAATCTCACTGAACCCTTGTTCTGAACCGTCTGAACGCATGGTATGGATCAGAAATGTCAGAACATGGGACCTGCCGATTTTGGTCAGTTTAGTAGTTCAACATTCCAGCCTTGATATACCCAATTTTGATCGGACGTACGGGTAAGACCTACCAGAATGAGGGCAGAGACTGCTATTGGGAGACAACATCCGGCAGCTTGGAGCAGCTTGGATCATGATTGCCAAGCAGTTCTTGGTTGAGGACGGTTGGGAATTCCAAACTCACAAGTTTTGCACATCTTTATTCTTCTTTGGCCTTAGGCACGTGAATACTCACTTACAGATGGGTTTGGCTTAAAAAAATCAGACCCCCCTGACCCCTTGCCCTTTTTCCCAATTTGATTGAGGCTTGATCCCACAGACGCGCACCTACAACAGTGCCATCAACGCGTCGCATGGCTTGGAAGGGTCGTTTTTCGCGCAGCAAATCACTGGACTAAACTCATGGCACTGGAATTGCAGGTCGCAGCTTCTCGCAGTTCGATCATCTCAAGGGGGTCCTTTTTTGGGTTGCATCCCGCAGGATTTTGTGGTCGGGTTTCCGACCACAACTGACAGCACATCTCAGATTTTTTGGTCAGGTGTGAAAAGGCGTTTCGCGGTGAAGAAACCCTTCAGCCGCTCGAATGCAAATTATGGAAGGAAGATGGCCATTCATCCAAGATGTTCCACGCATTGTTGTGCACGAGTTCTTGATACAGCTAGGGCGGACATCATCATAGACTTCCCTATTTCTAGTATTGTTTTGGTGCAATCACAGCGCATGTGGTTCTGTTTCCTTGGGGTGGGATTGATTGCTGACCTGCAGCGTTCCAACAGAGCACATTATCACAAGTTTGTTCTGCGTCGCCTGGTTGTTGTTACCAGGAGCTGCATTGTCCACACAGATGATTGAATCCACCGCTGCCCTGCTAGAGTTCCAGATGTACTTGTCCAAAGAGATGTGTTTCTGAAGATTAGAGACCCACTGGAAACCATTGGAACTTGAATCACAACGGTGTGCCACTGCAGGACCTCCCAAATCCATCTTCAATGATCTCCAATGGTGTAGTTTATTTGAGCTGAGAAGCGATCTTGGATAGCTTGGCTTTGAGGTAGCAAGATATGAAGAAATATATTCAGAACTTGATTATTTTCTGTGGGTAAAACCAATAACAAACCTACCAATTGGGGATGATATGAACCATTCTAAGTGCAGGCTGCTGGACGACATGGTGGACACCAAGGTGGGGAATCCTGGCGCCATGATGCCGTGGACTGACATCGAATGAATCTATGGTTGATATTAGCAACGGTTAATAGAAGTTAATAGTGAAGCTATAATCAACAATGATGGATGAATCATGGACAGTGGTAACATGGCAGTCGATTAGCTTAAATCATGTTGAATCATGTCGAATCCCCCTGACAACTGGGTTGATATGGGTCAAATATGGTGAAATTCCTCCACATCATGAGGCAAAACCCAACAATAAACCATCCCCAGTATTACCATCAATATGGGGGTGGTATTCATATCATCCCCAAATGGCTTCGGTTTCGTTTTCTTGGTACGTCAGGCGCGACCTGATGCAGTGACCTTCAACACCGCCATGAGCGCCTGTCTCAAAGGTGGGATGCCCGACCAGGCGCATGCGGGGCGCGGGACACGGTGTGGGTCAAGGTCCCAAGGTGGCGGTTGGATGTGGAGAATGGAACCACATCTTTGGGACATTTTGGGATTCATGGAATGTTTATAAAATATGAGCAGGTGGTGAATCGCTCCACTTTGGCGGAAACGAGTTTTCACCAGATCAAGATCATGAACATCCTTTGTGATCATACAACTATCAATGACTGTTCACTTAAAAAACATAGATATTGATGAAATCAAATGATTCATCTACAAAAGGCGACATGTCCATTGCCATATCGGATTTCCGGAGGGCTGCCACCCCGACCATCCTTGTCTCGATCATATGGGAGTTTAAGGGGTTGAGCTAGTGCGGCAACCAGGATAAGTTTGTTTTTGGATGTGTTTGGTCCAAACTTTCTGTTTTTCCTTGGAGGTGATGCTTACATTTCTTCAAGTCTAGGATTCACCCAAATCAATCAACAACTTTTTTTTACACGCTACCCATGCATAGAAGTAGTGAGACTGATTTGGACCTGTCGCATGCACCCCAGATTGAGGGGGACAAACATTCTCCAATCCCCTTCGCGCTGAACTCATATACTGGGCCTGTTGAAAGTCGTCAAGTTGGATGACTTTCCCCATACACCATGACTTTTGAATCGTGGCTTGTGGGGAATCCATGGTGTGGCAGATCTGGCAGCTGGAAAAGCAAAGTTTTATGACATAGGAATAGGAAAACATTGACCCATTTGTTGAATGTCAGATGGGAAACAGATCGTCTTTACAGCCCCGCCTTCACCGTGGTTTGAAGGTCTTTGAGGACAGGTCAAACATGGTCAGACTATCTTTGGGGAATTTGAATCCATACAGTAGCATCCATACTCCAAAACAAGGGGATTTCATGGGATTTCAGGATTTTACCTAGCCTTTTTGATGCATCTACCTAGCCTTCGTCCATCGAGCGTCAGGCTCTGTCCCTTCTCGAGGAGTGTTGCGCCGATGTGGTACTGGGTCGGGACGGGAGTGAGACATGCTCAAGACAGCCAATGTCAAGACATGTCAAGAGTCAAGACCCTTTCCATATTCAAGGGCATTGTGAACTGACTTGATGTAAGACAGAATTGCGATGACATGGCTGAGCAATCTGACATAGGCAAGGTTCCGCTATAGTTGCGGTCTGAATTTACAGGATATATAGTAATGATAGAGGAATGATAGTTGATACCCCATCTTGGTAGATCATGGGTTGCCATTTTTGGGTGAATCAATAAGTCCCGTGCCGGCACGCGAACCGCTCCTTGATGCATCCGGGCTCAAAGAAATGAATGTTAGAAGCACCAGCAATGGAGTGACCAGTTGAAGTGATGCCAGAATCAGTCACCTACGTAGAACGAACTCACTCAAAGATGTCTAAAGAGCCTAAACCTCTAGCACGTCACGTTGGATGCTGAATAAGTTTGATTGTTCATCGCGCTGATTTGATGAGTGTATTCATCAATTTCATTCATCTGCATTTAATTACATGAATATTTAAGTGCATCTATAATCATCTATTTTTTATACATATCTGAGTCGGTCCAAAATATCAACAATCTCAGACAGTTCAACTTGCACCGCCTGGGCCCATGGCCTCAACGCGCCTGGAGACCCGGATCCGGGACAGCGTCAGGGGCAATTTTTCTCGCCACGCCATGGGTTGTAGCCACTCGAATCCACCGGTTTTGCCCATAATTTTGCAATTGATAGATATAGCCGCACTCAAAAAAACCATCCATCACCATCCCGGTGTCTGACTGGGTCTATGGGTCGAATTTTCCGAACAACCGCAGATACTCGCCGAGTTCATCTAGGAAAGTGTCAATTTGCTGAACATGCGGGTGAATTTCGCCGAACATGGAGACTAGACCGCTCTCCCAAAATGAGAAACACATTTTCGGATGAGATGTTTAAGAGGACATCCCATCACCAGGTCCACTTTTTGGGGGACTGCAGATGTTGGGATTGACCAAACCGGTGTCATCAAACGTGGCTGGCTGGAAAATCCCCTATAAATTGAGGTTTATGGCTGGGAAAATCATCTACACATGGGGATTGGCCAGCAAGCCATGTTTTTCATTAGCGGAGGGTATCTTGACCTGTTTCTCAATTTGATTAAATATGATACCCTCTGGTTATTTAACATAGCCATGGAAAATTGCTAATTTTGGATGATTTCCCATTAAAACCTCCATTTATAGGGGATTTTCCATGGCTATGTTAAATAACCAGAGGGTAATATATATGGTCCCCAAGCAGCTTGTGGTCCGAATTTCGTTTGTATGTCAAAGCTCCATGGACTGTTATTGAAACTGTGACCAAGATGTGGATGATCTTCCAAGCTCAGCTATTTAGTCATTCATAGTCATTCTGTAGTAGATAGAATATGGGAATTTCAAAAAAACACTAGAACGGGGAATATCTTTGAAGGTCCCATATTCATCCATATTCTATCTCCTTCAGGATGATTGTAGTCATAGAGTGGTGAAGATTAATCATCCGACCCTGGTTGCGTGGTTGCCACCAAGGACTTGAGGCATGGCAAATGCGTCTCCAGGTGCCAGTGACTTGGTTGCTCCAAGAAGCCATATTTCCTTCCAATTCATCATTGCGTCTGAACCCTGGAACAAGCTGAAGAGGATTGAATGCAGGTTTCCAATCCATGGGGCTACCCCCAAATCATCCAAGTCATTGGACCATGACGTCGTATAGGTCCACGGTGACTTGGGGATCCCCCATGACTTGAGAACCGCCTCGCGAGCCGCTCATTGAGCGGCTCGCCGGAAAGGTATCCAGCTGCCGGAGGATCCAGTAGAGGCCCACGCGAAGTATGTGAAGCTGAGGTCAGGAGCCAAGTCTATCGTGGATTGGTGGATTTGTAGTTTGAGAGCCAACGATTCTATAACATCATAATTATATATAGATATCATGTCATAACCATATGATATGTAACAATGATATAACACAATGATGTCACACAATGATATATACAATCCATCCGGGTGATGTTCTATGGGATTTGTGAGGCAACACTGGGTTTTTTCCGACAGCTCCAATGGGATCAGTGGATCGATGGGATTTTGGCAAGAATGAACTGACCAATCTGGGTGATGTTTAGATATTCAAGAGGTAGTGATCAGGGTGGATTTAGAGGAGTTTAAGCCAAGAAGATTGATCAATTTGGGTGATGTTTAGATATTCACCAAACGTTTAAAAAACATCAACACCCTTGTGGTGTTGTATTATTCAGAAATGTTTGGGAGTTGTTTGAGTTCCGTTTTTGGTGTTTTTTCATCCAAAAAAATGGCTGATCTGCAACTGACACCTGTGACATTTCGCATGGCGTCAAGGCAGTTGGTGCGCGAGACGTTCGAGGGCTTTCTGAGAAGTTTAAACTCACAGCGCGAAGCCCCAGGATTTTTGGGGAAGACATCGGCAGCCATGATGATATTGACCAATGGGGAGAAAACCAACATCCACCAACAGCCAGTGTCTTCTTTGAAGAAATATTGACAAGTATAGAAGTTCTTTTCTGGCTATGAATGTTTGATTTTAGCTTCACTTCTTCCACCTTCCAATAGCATCGAAGCCCGAGAACAGGCTTGAAATGAATTTGCAGGACCCAAAAGCCATGGAAAATGTTGAGAGACGCAGTCCTGGTCCGTGTGGAGTCCTTAACTACTTGCGAAAATATGGGCGGAGCTCTTTAGGGATGGTGTTGTGCCATGCTTCTTCTATGTTAGCTTCGGAAAAAGGCCATAATAGTTTACAAGCAGTCTCTTGAGCTCTGTCATGGAACGCTAAAAAATGGGCCGAGAAGATCCTTTCACTCTTGAAAATGGATACCCTTTCGCAATCTGACATGGCTAATGAACATTTACCAATGTTTTTCCTTGTCTAACCCTATTTGCAGACACTTTTCCCCTAACGGGAATTTCCCATTGCCAAGTTCAATGATGTCAAATTACCAAAGAAATGCCAAAAAGAGTCTAAAAGTGGGATAGTGCTGGGTGTGATCCACATTTTTGATGGGTTAAACCAGGACATTTTGTGGGTGAAAAACAAAAATCACTGAGATGACCTCCAGTCAGGTCACTACGGTGGCTTGAGCAACAGCCTGGCTCTCAATGGTTGGTGGTTGAAAGGGGGGATGGATTCTGTGACTTCTACGACATACCCTCTGGTAAACTAACATAGCTATTGAAAATGGCTATTTATAGTGGATCTTCCCATGAAAAATGGTGATTTTCCATAGCTATGTTAGTTTACCAGAGGGTAATTATTAGAACATATGGAATACCAACATACCAAGAACCAAAAGTTCTAACACCCAATCAGCAGCAGTAACTTCTGGAATCAAGCACCAAGAGTTTCTGTTGCTGGTCAATTTGGGATCATTGGAGGCCACACTCTGCGAAAATCTCACCAGCTCCTCTGAGGGGAGCAATCTCACGGATCAGTTCTCAGGACAAGTCCCGGTAATTTGACGGTTTGCTATGGAAGCTATGGCCCCTGCATAGTTCGATGATTGAGCCCTGTGTATTTATGGTGATTTTCCATAGCTACAAGTATGTAACAAATTACCAGAAGGTAACAATTCATGCTATACATACGTCTTCCTGACTGCGAAAAGCTGTTCCGCCTTGCAAGGGCGAAAAAAACACAACACGAAACCAAGGGTGCAAAAGGCGCCTGTCCAGAAATTGATGTTAAGCTTTTCGGAAGAACTACAGAATCAGGAAAAATGCCTCTGGTCACGCAAAACCCCCAGATTTCTGTAGGGATGGAAAATAAACTTTTGTTTCATGATGTTTGATGCTTAAGTTGCCACCATCCCCATCAATCCCCATTAATCCCATGAATCCATAGGTTTGTGTCCAAATATTCTATAATAGCCCACAATACATATTAATATAGCTTTTAGGTGATAGCTTTATTCCCATTGAAGTTTAGGCTTCTAGAACTTTTTTTGGTTGTGGTTCCTATTGAATCCTGCTTTCTCAATCAATCTCAATCATGTTTCCAGCAGGCCATTACATCAACACTCCAGCAAACACCTTTTCACACCAGCCCTACCTCAGTAATCTTTTTAAACTTCTTCCCCCAAAAAAGGTATTCTGTTTCATCAGATAAGATTCAGATCAGTGCTTGAAGGATCATCCCAGTGCGTCGTCAATGGGATTTCCTACAGGGGATAAACGGTACTTAAGAACCAAATCATGAATGGGCCTTGTTTTACCTTGCAAATCGTGCTATAGGACTGAATTTTACAAGCTAACAAACAAGTGGGAGACGAACCCTCCAAGCACTGAATGAGACAAACCCTCCAAGCACTGAATGACTCAAAGAGATGGAAAAACACACTTATATTCTGAAACAAAATAGATATATACTCAAATATATACTACATTCAATGTATGACCACTATATCCCCATTATTACTCCACGCCCCCCTCCGAAAAAATGCCGACCTTCGCTCCAGGTTCGAGCGTCATGGCGGAAATTTGGATTCCGGGCAGTTCCTGCGGATCTTCTCCAGGGTGCCGGTGAAGATGGCCAGGGGGAAGCCCAAAGAGATGGCCCCTGAAATCATGAGGATATCATGGGGATATCATGGGTAATGATGGGATATATACATACCTGCATCTTCCAAAATATGTCATGTTTCTGTTTTTTTTTTTTTTTTGGGGGGGGGTAGTGCCTTTTTTTTTTGACTTCGAGCATTTCTTAGATCTATATATCTATCTAGGTTTTGGGATGTCATCCAAAAGATCAACTGGTTGGAACAAGTTGGAACCCTTTGATCAAGTGCCAGCTGGTGAGGGATTGTATGGTTTTGTCTGGGCATTATGGGAAAATACCAAAATCAAATAGAATAGAGTGGTTGATCGCATTTTCCACATGAACATTGCAATCTTGAAATATTGTGCGCCTACCCATGTTTCTGGTTGAATTGTAGTCACCTCTCTGTGCTGTCACTGGCTCTGTGGTTAGAAAGAGGAATCATCCCCTTAGCTGTCCTATTTTCAGGTCAGTGAATTATTATTGTTATTGATTGTTATTATTATTATTGTTATTATATATTATTATTACTATTCAGCCAGATCCAATGGCTTAGCATCATGCTCATTCATTTTCCCATATGTTCTTTATGGACAATACAATTGGAGGGTGTATATTCCACTTGTAGACAAACCATGACAACCCTCGCCTACCCAAACCTGTTTCTCCAAGGATGCCAATCCATCCAGTCCCTGTTTGACACACCGCAGGTCTGTCCGCGCTTAGAGTCCCGTGCTTTTCCAAAGGAGGAAGAGCGAAGACTAGTTCGGGTGGCCCATGTCTTTGATAACGTGGTTGATGGCTGCAAAAAGTTGCATTTCACCGAATTCACCATCAACAATGGACGGGACATGTCACCACCCAACATCAAAACATATCGAACACATTCATATTTGAAAAAAAACATCCAAAAATGATATCATGAGAAAGTATATAGAATCAATATAAAACCGTACGCCCATGATATATAGATGCAACCTTCACCATGAAATCCATGGTGATTTGATCAATTGAGGCTGTGAACATGTCAGTTCTGAAGCTCTTCGAAGGCCAGAGGATTTGGCGGATGGACTGCGTGACGAGGACTTTGCGTCGAAATGCATCCTGGATGGAAAAATCGAAACAAAGCCAAAGGTTTTTTTTCCTCGAAAAGTGTTTACTTTTTTGAACGTTTATGAATTTGATGTTAAGAATTCGATGTGGCTTTGTCTGAAAATGTGCATCACAACAGAAATTCCAATGGATTCAAAGCTCCTTTTCCATTTTTTCCCCGTGATTTCCCCTGGCCAGAACTCGGGGGGCCAGCCCATCCCCATGGTTTTTTCGGGTAAAGGCATGGACGTGGACACTTCTGGTGAGACCTCGCGGCTGGCTTGGACACGATGGGAATTTCATGGGAATCATCCCCATCCAGCTGAGATTGAATATCGTGTTTATACCCTCTGGTAATGACTAACATAGCTATTGAAAATGGCCACGTATGGTTGATTTTCCCATTAAAAGTGGTGATGTTCCATAGCAAACTGTTAGTTTACCAGAGGGTATGTGTTTATTGAGGTTTATTGATGTTTACATGGGGATTTTACAGTCAAACATTAGTGGTTTAAGATGGTTTAAGCATCCTGACAAGGGCATGTATAGCCAATATAATGTTCGATACCCCCAATTGTTGGGACCGAAAAATGAATAGAACCAAGACTAAACCAGAGTTTTGGTTGGGGTATGTTTGAAATTGGGGGAAGGGATTATATTGGAGCATAAAACCAGCCATATCAGTTTTCTCCAAAGGTTAGAAGATGTCCCTCAACACAATGTCAACTTTGATTTGCATTACTATGCTGAATCATCATTTTTAGGATACCTCATTTTACGGCAAACCCAGTTGTGGTATACATAGCGGTATAACTATCGACAAGAGTAATGAGTATAACCTTCGAATTTCAGAGCGATGACCAAAATCGATTGCTTGGTGATAGCTTCAATCGATCCTATTTCCATCGCACAACGGTGAGCAACCAACAGGATTGGTGATATCACAGAAGTTTCCTCTTGGGAGGATCTTCACAGGCTTTTGCATGCTAGGGTTATGCAAAGGGTTCGTCCACACATATATCTCCGGAGAGTTTGGTACTATAGCTTGACTGAATTCCACCCACTACAAGTGCAACCCATCCATGCAACATTTTGGAAAATCAAACTCGGGTGCCGAAACCAAATGTCAGCTCTGTGATCAGAGAATGTGGCGAATGTTGCTGATGTAGCAGTTGATCTCTTTGGGATTGTCGGGTAGGCCAAAGGCCCCCCTTTGGCCCCCCCAGGTGGATGGAATTTGTGGAGTTTATAAGCGTCCAGAGCCCATGGGAAGGGGATGCGGGCAACAATTTTTCCCCACAAACGGTCAATTCCAAGCTAGGGCTGGGGTGCCCTGACAAGAGTGACGAAATACTTTCTGTAAAGTACTCTTGAAGACTGATACTCCCTATTGATAACCGGGAAAAGAATTATTATATATTTGTTCATAATAATATGATTTTGCTACTATCCTTTTGTGATAACCTGGTGCTTTATGAATGCTGGGGTTAACATTGTAGCACCATGAGAATGAACCGAGGCCGTGGCGGAGGAGCTTCGTTTGAAAGCGCAGGAATTGCCGGGTGCCCAGCCAACGGTATTTGGTAGTGAACCTGGACAGGACCGGGGCGGAATTTGACACTGCCAGAATTGGTTGAAAGGTTAAAACAACACAGGAAACCCCTTGATTCGAAGGTAAAAAAGAACATTTGTTTCCGCTGGATCCGGTAGATGTTCCATTTAATCAAGATGCTTGAAGTAGCTATTCTCTGCAGTGTCAGCACTTGGTGCTTTTTGAAACCAAAGTGCAAGTTCATGCTGATTGCAACGTGGTTTGTTTCACGGACCCAAACATTGGATCACCTAAGAGCCCACCGTTGGCCGTCAGAACCACCGGGTGACTTGCAAAACCACAGTGACTAGGTGGATTAGCGGCACTGAGGCCTAAGATGGTCCCCCCTGGTGCCAAACTTTGGGCTAATATGTAAGTACCATCAGTTGGCTAACCTGTCAACGACCTTAACCAAAACTATAGGTCAAAGACGGTTTATTCGCCTCTGCCTTCTGTTGGCTGACTTGCCTGACATCTGGATGTCTTTCTTTGAGGTCGGGACAAATCTTGGTCTTCGCACCTTCTGTACAGGCACTCCGATTCTTACCCATTTGGAGTGCCCTGGTGCGGCGAAACATCGGGCTGAATTTTGATGCCAGAGCGCATCTATGTTGGTAGCATGTAGCCTGATTCCATTCTAAACTGTTAACTGTCAACTGTCAACTGTCAAGGTCACTTGTGTTTTTTGCAGTAAAGTCAGAGAGTCGGTAGAGCCACAAGTCAAACCACAGAGTTGGTGTCTTCCATCAAGCTTTTTTGCCATATCTTCGCATCGCAGCAATCCCCGAATAATGCGGATTTTCCACCTTGTCTGGCAAGTCACCTCATGTAGTCATTGCAGCTTTCTTCTGCCCTTATGGGCCATAGCTGGTAGGTGTTCTTGAAACAAGGAACCCCTGACCCCTTGAGTTTTTTGTCTTCAAAGGTTTTGCAACTTGAGATGGGTTCCCCCCTTGTTGAAGGCACCTATTATTCGCATCTTTGTACGCTAGTTGTAAGAAGATACTTCCAATTGACAAATTATGCCTGTGAGATGGTTTAAAGTGATGTCCCGGAATGGTGTTTTCATGTATTTTCTTGAACATTACCAGACTTATCCTGTATTTGGAGCTATGAAATCCGGCTGTTCTGTAGATTTTTCCCTTGAATTTGGTGCAGGTGGTGCTACCAGCCTATCGGCCGACGGTGACAAAGCACCTGCCCCGAAGGGGGATGAGTGCAAGGGTGGGAGGATTCTACGCGTGAGTTTTTGTTTTGATTTTGTTTGCCAGGACATGATTCATGGATTCTAGATCGGGTTTTTAGATTGGAATGATCATCCTACAACAATTAGGTGTTCTTTTCACAATCATGATTCATCGACGACATTCCAGACTGGATTTGACATGGAAGCGCTCAATATGAGGCTTTACGCCTTCAAGAATTGTGACCTGATTCCCTTTACGCAGCAAAGGATTTGTTGGAAAATCCAGGCAGTGGATTAGTGAGTCCACAGCTTTCGTTGATTTCTTCACCATTTCAACGATTTCAAAACTGCCATCCATGGTGTAGGCAGGATGAGTTGGTGAAGTCATCCCACTGAAAATTCACGCGTAGAATGCACGAAAAACTGGGGTATACGGTATGGGTCTTGATTTTTGGATCTCTGTTGGTACTCTAAGACTCTAAGAATGTCAAGGGGAAGCCTGAGTAGCAACTTAATGTTCTGGTGATGTCTGGTGCTAGATTTCAAAGCCCAAAAAACTCTACTTTAGCAATGACACCTCACCTCGTGTCTTTGGGCTTGTAAAGAGCTGGTTAACGACCATCAACCCCTCTTGTAGAATGTCATGAATTGCAAGGGGCTTCTTGAAACCAAAAAATCTCAGGGGAGTACCCTGAGACTTCCATCCCAAGGTGCCACTTTGACAAAGTCTTCTACTGGCGGCTCAGTCTTGCGACGGATGGGGAGAGATGGCCAGGAGATGCCAAGAGAATGAAGAGGGAGAATGGAGAGGGAGAATGATGATGATGATGATGATGATGATGATGATGATGATGATGATGATGATGATGATGAGTTTTAGCACTTGGGTCTGGCCGTGCCGTTTCAACATCAACTGCTGGAAATATGGAGACTGTTCACCCATGCTGCAGATGGTAAGGCCAGCGCTTCCAATGGAATGTGCCATTGTCTTTGAAGAGGGCCAGGCTGGATCAGGTCTTGTCTGGTGAACATCCCAATTTTGATTCCTTAGAGAATCCCAATTTGTGATACCCAAAGACCCATTCCGGTTGGTTAAGTTCCAAATTTCGATTGGAAAGTTAAATCCACAGGTTTGTCATTGTTTGTCGGTTGACTGCATTTCTCTTGTTCATGTCATCGACTCTTTTGCTGATTGAATCCCTGTTATCCCTGATGTTTTGCTCTTAGAATTCCGATTGTCGCTGGTTAAAAAAAGAGCAACACCACTAATATTTGTTCGGATCAACCTTTCCATTTCACCATTTTGTGCTGGTAAAATGACCTCATTGTTTTTGTTCAACATGGCTAGCTCCATCTGCATCTCGAACAGCCCCAGCCGCTCTCCAGGCGAGCTTCTTCCTCCACCGGCAGCAGAGCATGTTGCGCCGCCGCCGTGCCTTTGGTCGAATTCGTGGGGATGTTTGATGGATATCCTCTGGCAATCAGCTCCATGGTTTGTGGAATATCCCCCATTTAATTGAAGTGCGAATTTACGTGGGAGTTCCCATTGCCATGTTCCTCCTGTAATCAAAAGTTGGTCATTTTTGTGCTAAACCGTAGCATTGGACTTTTGTGGTACCAAATCATTTAATTTCTTTGAGATGAATCAGTCTGAGGCACGTTGAATATATTCAAGCATTACATAACCATGTATAGCCAACAACAATGTAGAAATCAACCTATGTTTTGCTTGAATCAATCCACCTGCAGGGTTAAAGCGACTAAAAATTTGGGAGATTGGTCAACCGAAATGGCGATTTTGCAAGCAAACACTGGGGGCATCTATCAGGCTCCGTAGCGAAACCAAAGGGTTTGGGTATCCATTGGCGGGTCAAGACCTGGTATTCCGGTGACACCAAAACCTGGTAGCCTGTGCACTGCGTGGTAAAACAGCGTCGGTAAAACCCATCTGATTCTTGATGGTTCCCATCCCATCCAAGGAAATCAATCGGCCCATGAGTCGGGGGTTGGGAAGATTCCATTCCTCTCAAAATTGGTTGTTCTGAGGATTTACCAAAACCATGTCAAGTCCTCATTTTCGATGATCAAATCACCATTTTTGGCTGCATTCCATTCTTGTCCAGATTAGAACGGGTGAAATCTGTTCATATGGGTTTGTCTGAGAATAGTGTACCCCTAAACCCCATGGTTCATGATCATTATCCCTGTTAAATGGCTATAATTGGGGGTATACCCTATTTTCAGACACACCCATATTTTTTCCATCTTAAACTGCCAACCATCCATCCTTTGGGGCTCGAGGTGTCGACGGCCATCAGAGCGATGTCCTCTCGGCCGCGTATCTGCCAGGGGCCCAAGAAACCTTGAAAAGGGTCATGGAGTGACCTTGTGACCTCACTGGAAAATGCATGAACCATGCTGGCTTAGTGTGGGTTAATCTAATATGGTTCAAGAATGCTTAATATGCTTTGATATATGCTTTGATGTGATCCCTTAATGTTTCTTTGGGAGAGTTGAAGTTCTGTTGGGATACGAATTTTGATGATGTGGATGATGTGGATGATGATGATGATGATGATGATGATGATGATGATGATGATGATGATGATGATGATGATGATGATGATGATGATGATGATGATGTGTTTGTGTGTTGAGCAAGTACGCATCAGCTATAAGCTGAAGCCTATCTTAGAATTGCATGAATTCAGGGCATTAAAAAAAAAAAAACATGAAAGATCAGCATGAAAAACCATCACTTGCCTCACCTTTTCTATTCACATCCCGACCCAGGGAGGAGATCAATCTGGTGGTGACCTCCGGAAACGACAAGATGCTGTGCTTTTGGGCCGGGCCGCCCCGTCCATGGCGCAGGGCTGGCGGGCTTGTTGGCCAGGCAGAAGTATCAACTCATGGGTCACTTAGATATATCAATTCTTGGAAATTTTGGTGGTTGCAAAAGTTTGGCCTGACTGATTTTGACTTGGGTTTGTCTTTCAAAATGTGGTCTACGGTCTACCCAATAAATATTGCTAGTTCAGAGGAAAATGATGATAAGCCATCAAATTTGGGGATTTTCCCTTAAATTCTCATCCCAATTTTGGATGGTTAACGGGTTCAATTCCTTAAATTTTCAGACAGATCCAGATTTTTGCAGCAGATTGGAACCCAGTGCTTCTGAATGCCCAGGAGAGCAGCGCCTTCAATTTGGTGAAGAAATGGAGTGCCGTGGCTATGGGTCAAAACCCTGGTACCCCTGTGAACCCCAAAATCGCTGGTGGATGGACGTTCATCGCCCAAATCTGGGATAATGGGTTTTTATTCATCACATATCATATTATCCCAAAATGGGATGGGTTTACTAAGACTCGAATAAAACAGCAACATATACTGTACGTGGTTCCGTAGGTTTTTTATCTCGACCCAATGGTAAAAGCTGGAGATGCTTGCCTTTTGATTGTGTGTTCATCCAGCTGACGCATGCGGAGATACAACAACTCTTGCTATCTTGATGTATAATTTTGAGGAACCTCCTCTGCTTGTATGCTGTCTAAAACAGATACCAGTTGTTGGTGGTTAGTACATCCAACCAACCCGAGGAATCCCCGTGCATCAGGGATGATGAGGTGGGGTATTTTGCCCGTCCCTCAGGTTTGAAAGATGTTGTTGGGACGCTGTGCTGGTGCCCCGAAATCAATGCCCGGATGCCTGAATGCGCGTTCCCCCGGTGATGGATTGATGGCAATGTTCTCAGCAAATTCATGCAATGTCTTCCCGGCTTCCCAGAACGAGAACCCTCCCCCTGAACTTTTGGTTATACCTTGGATTGGTGAGAGATCTGTCCATTTTGAGTACATTAGGAGAGGAGTTTTTGTTGGGGGAATGGGATTATACCAAAATCGACCTTAAATGACCCCCATTGTTTCACAATTGGTTGATACTAGTTGATACTGATGGTTTCAACATGTTTCAGACATTTTTTTGAAGCAAAACAATCATACTTTTGAGATGATGATCCCACAGGCCCTTTACGCTGCGGACCACTTCAGCGAACGCCTTTGGGGCTGGCGCATCTTCGATGAGTTGGAAGTGAAGACGTCACTTGGCAACGAGGTCGAATCTGCAGTCGGCCTCAAGGGCTTTTAACTCCGCAGTTGGGTCATTTTTCACGGAGGACTTCAACTCCTTTGAGAGAATTCAATGGCGAAATGCACATGTTGCTGTCATTCAAGGAAGAATCCTCCTACCCTCTGGTAAACTAACATAACTATGATGGAAAATCACCACTTTTAATGGGTAAATCAACTATAAATGGCAATTTTCAATAGCTATGTTAGTTTACCAGAGGGTAAAATATCCTAAAATTCTTGTGTGAATGTTTCTGTTCTTCTGCGAGATGGGCATCCATTACTGGAGGACAATGCAGCTGAAGGCGCAATATCACACGTATATTCCTCAAGATATGGGTCTGTCTGAAAATATACGTGTATTCCTCAAGATATGGGTCTGTCTGAAAATATACAGTAATAGTGCACTAGAATTTTATGGTTTATCAATTGTATCTATTACTTTCACTACCAGAACTAATTTGATGGGCATCTACGTTTTTAGACACCAATGCATCTGACTTGAGATGACTTTTCAAACCACATATTTCAGCTCGTTGGCAGCGCTTGTCCGTTCCAGATTGCTTGAATGCTTGAATGGTCTGGGTGGAAATATCGCGCTTGGCTCAACCACTCACCAGTTGATTGCTGTCGCTGATATCATTGGTTTTCATTTTTTTGTTGGTCATACAGTCATACACTGTCAAACACCTGTACTTCATCTATACCCAAAAGAATGATTCCCAGCATTTGCATCCACTAAATTGAAACATTTGAAACAATGGAGCCCAGCAAAGGCCATAATATTTGCATAAAATCATCAAACCAAGACCCCATTTTTTTGCGGTGTTCAATGTTAAGTTTAGGGGGTGTGATTCCCACTTCCCCCCAAGGCTGATGGGTGTCTATCGTCCAGGTTTCCCAACATCGCTACTAAGGACGGCTGCGGGTGGCATGAAGCCAGACAAGAGCTTGGAGTTAGGGAATCCCAGGGGTGGAGGCTTCGCTGGGTCAAAAATTGGATTTAATCATCCCCAGGAGGAGGAAAATGAGGATTCACTCATGGTAGGTCAACCAGGCAGATAGGGATTTGGCCAGCGAAGATTTTTGGATGTGTCCTTGTTTAAGAATGGCGTTTGACTGGGGATTCGATGGGATATTCAATGATATTCACGTGTCACAACGGTATTGTTTTGTGGGAATCTAACCAGCTATAATCTAAAATCAAAACCCCATAAAACCCCGATTGTGGTGTATGACAAACGGTTTTGAACACTGCTCATGTGGGTTTGTCAATTTATCAAAAATTGGCCGAAAATGGGTACCTCAAAAAGTTTATGGTTGGTCAGGTTTGATCATCATTTTCCTATTACTGTATACAAACAAGCCATTTTTGGGCATCCCACATTTTTAGGACAAAGCCATGTGGGTGTTTCATGGTGTTTCCCCAGACTAGGCAACCAGAAATCATTGGTGTTCCCATTAGAAATAACATGAAATAACCAAGACCTTAGATGAACTTGCGCCCCCCCCCCCCGCACTGGGGACCTATCCGGAACAAAAAAAAACCAAAGGGGAAGTTTTTAACCACTGAAATTATCCGGCGGGAGTTTTTAGATACGAACTTGTTGCAATCCCTCTTTGGGGTAAACCTTTTGGGGTCAGAGAATTATGGCAGGATGTTGGGTATACCACTGCCATCCACTGCCACGTCCCAACAGTGGCAATTGGACTGCAGTGACTCGAGTCCTTTGTGCGTCTGTGGGGCCCTTTCTCCTACTCTATTTTAGGTTTGATTAAAAAACAACTCCTACACTTGAAATCACTTATAGTATACAGTGTATATATATACATATGTATATATATATACATACATACATATATTATATTATATATGTGAGATTGTTTGTGTAATAAATGGCGTTACAGCATAGGCCGGCACATTGCCAGCAGGCTGTTGGAATTGTGCAGGCTGTGACCTTCCAACTTTGTTCGATCACCAAGGTTCAAGGAGGGCCACAAAGAATCCATCCAGGTTGGATCGCCAGAATTGGGGTTTTGTTCAAAACCGGGGACAGTTTGAGTTGTTCAAGATGGTGAATTTACACGGGTCCAAAAGAATGATTTACATTCACATCCTAGCATGGCATCTTTTAGGGCACTAGTGTGTACGTGCAACAATATTTCCATGCGGACCAACTGCCCGTCATCTGCCAGAATCAATACCAGAAATGAAGGTTGAACTTGCCAAAACACCAGCGGAGAAGCAACTGATTGGCTGAAATTGGCTTGCATTTTTGTTTCCAACTCCCAGATTCGCTTCTTGGTTTAAAACTCAGTGGATGGATACACACCCAATGGCTGGTTGATATTTTGAATTCCGAGGATGAGTTGGGAACGTTATCATTTCCAGCTGGCATCCAAATCCTGGTCCGTTCACCCCTACGGACAGATATCATCCCCTATCCAGTCCACCAGTATGCCACAAACCTGTGGGTTCAATTCGTTTAAATGTGGACACATGCCAATATCGTTAAACATGACGCATTACCCCATTCGACATATTCTTAAGGTTTGGACATTATAATATGTATATCACATGGTTTTGAATTAACAAATTATATCTGGAGAGAAGAGACACTTCTGCCCAAAGTACATGTTTTTCTTATTCCGTGACTTGGTTTCAGGGAAATCGAAACGGGAATCGGCTCAATAAATGATCGTCGAATGTAGTAATTTCCCGTAGATGTTCCCTTGAACCAATCCATTCACTAGCCAAATATCACCACTGTTGCTGGTTAAACCAGCATTGTTCATGGGAATCTCTACTAATTCCTGCCTTCAGCGCAGGTCATGAAGTGGCTAAAACCTCTGCAGCGTCTCGACATTCCACTTGGTGAACATATTACGTATTGCATCAACCATATAGTTTTACCATGTTTTACCACAAGTAGTGTTTGGTATGTATTAGTAGATCAGTGGATCTAATGATAGTAAGAGTAAATTTCAACCATCTAGTATTTGCAACCAATCAGCTATATAGATCTATATAGTGAAATTATATGATTAGCAATCCCCACAAGGATAGAACAGTAAAATCCTACTAAAAACGATAATTTGCTTGTCTATCTGCTTGGGGTCTACTCGTACCATAGATGATCCCATATTGAAAAATATATACTTTTGGGTTGGGGATATATATTCATATATGGGTCATTATGGGTCATTGTGATTCTGGTTGATATGGGAAACGTGATGAGGCATTGACTAGTTCATAGGTCATTGTGGCTTGTTTTTTCGGTGATGAGCAAAAACCATCTGCCACGATAAATCATTTTGGTAGAGGCTCTTCAAACCATCTGGGTTTGTCTGAGAATGGGGTATACACCAACTCCCATTGTTTATCCTCATTTCGGCCAGTGAGCCAGCTATTCTGGGGTATGCAACATACCCAGATAGCTGATATAGCTGGAGGTTCATCCCCCAGAAGTATGGTGCAATATATGGTATTTCATGGGTTTTGATCTATGTATATTCATCAAATACCTTGTGCTGCCCGTTCAATCCCGTGAAATCCCCATCATTTCATGTTTAGATTCGATTTATTTGCATATTCAATCTCAGTTTTTTTTACAACATCTCCATAATTTGATGGTTCAAATCTAGGTTCTACCCTCTGGTAAATTAACATAGACCCTGAGAATGGCTATTTTTTAGAGGAAACTCATCTTCCAATCCTATCTGCCAGGGTCTATGTTAATTTACCAGATGGTAATTAGAATCAATGGATTGGTTTAAGGGAAAATCTACAGAAAAAACCAGAGAATTTCCCACCACATATGGGTTTTCGAATTTACCAGATAGTACTCCCGGTTTCATCCCAACCCACTTCGCAGCTTCCGAGGTGCTTGGCCACAGCCTCACTAGATACCACGGTGCAAATCTTCGACACCGTGCTGCAAGCGCGAAGCCACACCCTGTCGGGTCACACCAAGGGTCCGGCACTGAGCTTGCAGGGCGGAAGTTGACCATCTCTCTAGGGAAATTATAACGACCTCACTGTGACCGAGCCCTGGAATGATGATGGTTAGTATAGGGGAATTATCCCCAAATGGCCTTAATTCAAATTAGTGAATTATTATTATTTACCCAGATGATTTCATGGGGATGTTGTGGGCATGAATTGGAAAATAATGGGAAAACTGGGATTGGATGATGGAATTCAATATGATTTAATAGAGATATAAATGATGGGATATAACTAACCAACAACTGATGAGATATGATATTTGGTTGTGTCTAAAAATGGTTTATTACGATATATTCCCCCAAATAGCAATTTGAATACGACAAATAAATATACACCAGTGGATTTTGGGATACCTATTTTTAGACAAACTCATTTCAATGGGAGATTTGAAAGAATGTTATAGTTGTGTCCAAAAAATGGGAAGAGATAGCAGGGAAAGCTGCCCTTCTAATAGGGAAAATGAATGGACATGACAGATTACTGGAAGTTAGGGGTATCCTATTTTCTGGCAAACCCATATACCGGTACTTAATTGAAATTGATCTTAATTATGCAATATTATAGATCTCTATATGCAAGGTGTAAATTATGCAAATTCATAGTATCCTGCAAAATACAAGCGCATATTGTAAAGTAGACATTACCCTTCAGTAATCAAACATGGCAATGGAGAATCCAATCTTCATAAATATTTTCCCCCGGAAAACCATCCGTTTAAAGGGGATGTCCCATTGGCATGATATCGTTTGATTACTTTAGGCTAGCGAGGACATCTCTGGAAGGTGTGTGAGACTGTTGAAACTATGGCTGGCTGGTCTTTTTTGCATTCTTGCGAATGATGATATCCAGATGGGTACCCCAAACTCAACCACCACATACCACCGCTAGGTGCTCCGCATCAAATCTGGTTGTGTCAATCGGATAGTTCAGGATCTTGGCTGAAACCGGCAGAAATTGACCCCTCTCTTTTTACCAGGGACATCATTGGTTGGGGAGCTTGGTACCCGTGGACTTTTTGGCGGTTGGTTACTGCAGCTATTTGGCTGAGGGTAGGAAAGAAATCAGCAACACTATCCTTGCTTTCATTCACAGTGAGCCGTGAATTTCTGGTGTTCAGAAGGGTCAAACTTGAGCCAAAGAAGACCTGTAGATTTATCAGCTTGGTCATTTCAGCTCTACTGGTTTAGAAATACCTCAAGGTTGGTACTAGCAAAACCATGCAGAACGGGGTTTGTAAAGAACCCACCAATGGATGTTTCAACGTGTCCCATGGCATCGGGGAGGTTCCTCAGCAAGCTGTGAAAAATCCGCCACATAGTTTGATGATTTTCCCATCAAAACAGAAGGTATCCCATTAAATATTGCTATCAACTATTCCCATCCCCACAAGTATTCGCATCAAATATTCCGAGTAAATCCCATGAAATCCCCTACTGTCCCACATAATCCCCCAATTATACTTGGTTTAATCCCCATCTCAACACAAAGATCTCGCGCATCCGCAGCTTCTCCTTTTGCAAGCCACTGCGCCTTGCAAGCCATTGCGCCATGAAGCGTTTCGTTGGCCACTTCGGCCAACTCCAGCGAAGGTGTACAGTGACATGCCTGAGGAAAAACCGCCTGCCACTTGGGCACGAAAAGTGGCGCCTGGAGATATCATGACGGCGTGTGGGTCTAAGAGGATCATTTAAACTAACTTAGACTGATATCAATTTAGTTCAGCATCCTTCTTCAAATGCCTTTTGATAGTAGACTCCTGGGGATATCACTGATACTCTATATCTCTAATACAATGGTGTATGATATATAATTATAATAAACATACTTGCATGTCATGTGTAGTGTAATAGGTAAATTGATGGTGGTGGTGGACAGTCATATCCTTTAGCCAGAGGGACCACAACAACATAGTCATTATATACCAGCAACAAAACAACAAACTTAGTTGCCATTATACATCCATAAAAGACAACCTATATAGTATGATGTAGTTCTCAAACTTCTTTACCGCATTTAAGTGCAGCTGTGTCTAGTGGCACTTCTCCATTGGTCACTGCCTTTTTTGGAGCTCAGGATGACTTCGTGCCCGGCTTTATCGCGAAACTTTGAAGCGATTGGACTCTGCTGGCCCAAAGTTCAGAACCTTGGGTGAAAGGCCCAGATGATATGACAATTATACACGGAAGCCATGGTTATTTTTTGATGGGAATATATAATTGAATGTAGATTTCCAGTATGATATATATATATATATAATTATCGAAGGAAGTTTAGAAGCTAAACCTTCTGACAATATGGACATATGGAAAACGCACTGCAATGAAGCCAGTCAGAAGATGGAGACAGTCAGAAGATGGAGAAAGTCAGAAGAGAAGAGATGCAGGTGCGCGAAAAGGTAGGAAAGTCGCGAAACACTGTGTTTTTCNGAGACAGTCAGAAGATGGAGAAAGTCAGAAGAGAAGAGATGCAGGTGCGCGAAAAGGTAGGAAAGTCGCGAAACACTGTGTTTTTCCAATGTTTTGTGGTTCCGGAAGGTCGAAAAGTAGGCTCGCTAAAGCGGCGGGTGCGGAGACATCGCAGCAGATGAGAAAGGAAAAATTGCACGCCGTTGTGGCGCGAAGCACATTTGGAAGTGAAAAGTGTTAAACGCTGACGGTCTCGGAGCACTTTTGGAAGTTGAGATGTGGAAAAAGTGCACGGAGTTGNCGTTGTGGCGCGAAGCACATTTGGAAGTGAAAAGTGTTAAACGCTGACGGTCTCGGAGCACTTTTGGAAGTTGAGATGTGGAAAAAGTGCACGGAGTTGTGGCGCGAAGCACATTTGGAACTAAAAAGTGTTAAAAACTGCCAGGTCCGGACCACTTTTGGAAGTTGAGATGTCGAAAAAGTGCACGGCGTTGTGGCGCGAAGCACATTTGGAAGTGAAAAGTGTTAAACGCTGACGGTCTCGGAGCACTTTTGGAAGTTGAGATGTGGAAAAAGTGCACGGNCACGGCGTTGTGGCGCGAAGCACATTTGGAAGTGAAAAGTGTTAAACGCTGACGGTCTCGGAGCACTTTTGGAAGTTGAGATGTGGAAAAAGTGCACGGCGTTGTGGCGCGAAGCACATTTGGAAGTGAAAATGTTAAAAACATAAAAACACCACATGCTCGGACCACTTTTGGAAGTTGAGATGTCGGAAAAGTGCACGCCGCTGTGGCGCGAAGCACATTTGGAAGTGAAAATGTTAAAGACACCACATGCTGGGACCACTTTTTGACGATTCCATGATGATTGGATGTCGAAAAAGTGCACGCCGTTGTGGCGCGAAGCACATTTGTCAAAAGTGTTAAAAACTGTGGGTTTTGGAACGGTTTTTGAAGTTTGGATGTTACTACGCCACAACTACAAGTACAAGCACAAGCACAATTACAACCACAACTACAACTACATTACCACTACAACTCCCACTACAACTACAACTACATTACCACTACTACTACCACTGCGACTACAACTGCAACTACAACTACAACCACAACAACCACTACAACTACAACAGCTATACAACAACTACAGCTACAACTTCAACTACAT
>BGPT01000392.1:132131-267354 GCA_003297045.1 Symbiodinium sp. clade C Y103
CCACTACAACTACCACCACGACTACAACTACAACTACAACTACAACTACAGCCACAACAACCACTACAACTACAACAGCTAGAACAGCTAGAACAGCTACAACAGCTACAACACCTACAACAGCTACAACAGCTACAACAGCTACAACAGCTACAACAGCTACAACAGCTACAACAGCTACAACTACAACAACTACAACTACAACTTCAACTACAACAGCTACAACTACAACCACAACAACCACTTCAACCACAACAACCACTACAACTACAACAACTATACAACAACTACAGCTACAACTTCAACTACATGACAGCTACAACTACAACTACATTACCACTACAACTACCACCACGACTACAACTACAACTACAANCTATACAACAACTACAGCTACAACTTCAACTACATGACAGCTACAACTACAACTACATTACCACTACAACTACCACCACGACTACAACTACAACTACAACTACAACTACAGCCACAACAACCACTACAACTACAACAGCTAGAACAGCTAGAACAGCTANCCACTACAACTACCACCACGACTACAACTACAACTACAACTACAACTACAGCCACAACAACCACTACAACTACAACAGCTAGAACAGCTAGAACAGCTAGAACAGCTAGAACAGCTACAACAGCTACAACAGCTACAACAGCTACAACAGCTACAACAGCTACAACTACAACTACGACTTCAACTACAACAGCTACAACTACAACCACAACAACCACTTCAACCAGTTGATGTTGATGCAATGGTGATGTCGATGGTGATGTTGATGTTCTACATTACCACTACAACTACCACTACGACTACAACTACAACTACGACCGCAATAGCCACTACAACTACAACAGCTACAACTACAACAGCTACAACAATTACAACTACAGCTACAACTTCAACTTCAACAGCTACAACTACAACCACAACAACCACAACAACCACAACAACCACAACAACCACAACAACCACTACATCTACACCTACAACTTCAACTGCATGACAGCTACAGCTACAACTACAACGGCTACAACTTCAACTACAACAACTACAACTACAACCACAACAACCACTTCAACCACAACTACAACTACGTTACCACTACAGCTACCACTACAACTATAACTACATTACCAGCACAACTACAACTACAACAACTACAACTACAACTACAACTACAACCACAACAACACTGCGCTGCCTCCAGCCACGTGTCGGTCCATCAGTGGGTTCGCTTTCCCATCCATCATTCACAGCAACAAACCTCTCCTATAGGTTTCCTATTCTTGAAACTTCCGCCACCGCCTTGTGCGGTACTACTGGTCTATAACATATACTGTATATATATATATATACATGTACATGGACAATATAGCAGACAATATGATGTTTGGGATTGGCCAGAAATGGTGGATGTACATACTCTTAAGTGCTGGCTGTTTAAATGCAAAGTATGATGAACAGCTGATAAACCAGTGGATTTTGGGGTTTCAAATTCTGGGACAACCCCGTATGAGTCCCAAGAATTCTCCCCGGAGTCTAGCAATTGGCAATTCCCTGAAAAGAACTTTGATTGGGAATATGGAGTGAGCATACCTTGGCACGGCCTATGGTGTTGGGGGTACCCCCATTTTTCGGAAACCTCCATATACTCGTGAGTTCAGATTCCTGACCCCATGGCCTCAAGGAACAGCCTGTTGCTGGCAGAGGATCCCAAGCCCGTCAAGAATTCGTCGGAGGAGGACGGCAACCCCATTCTGCTAAACAACTCTGGAGTACTGGAACCACAGAATAGGTGGAAATTGGTATCTATACAAAGGTCCTGCCCCATAATTAAATTGATTCAGAACTACGTAGTATTAGTAGGTTTTCATGGCGGAAATATCTATAGGTTAAATGATAAAACCACTAATTATTAGACTGTGGCTAATCAACATACTAACTATAATTACTGTGGATAGATTAAATTACTATGAATAACTATCACAACTGGGGGGTCCCAGCGACCATCACCATCCTGCTCCACCAGGACAAAGAGGCCTCCGAGACCTCCCCATCTGGTGAAGCGCCAGAAGATGTGACTTGCCTCGAAAAATGCCATGGAGGATGACTGGATAAAAAGCTGGGTGTGTCAGAACATTTACCCTCTGGTAATTTAACATAGCTATATATTGAAAATGGACATAGAAATAGTTGATGTTCCCATTAAAAAGGGTGATTTTCCATAGCTATGTTAGTTTACCAGAGGGTAACGAGGTATATATATTCAGAAAGGTCAAATGCACAAAGATTCAAAATGAGGTAGAAAGGCAAATTAATCTTCCAATCACCCTCCAATCATCGAAAGGTGTCACTTATTTCGAATCTGTGATTTAGTGATGCTCCTTGAGGACAAACGAATCATTTCGTACAGATCCTATGTGTCAGAAGATCCTTTTGAAACCAATCCTTCCGCGCAAAGAATCAGTGTGTGAACACTCATGCACGTGCCCTCAAACTCAGACTCCCAAAGGGGACATCGTTCGTTGCACTTCTTTGGCATTTGTGTGCGACTTGGACCAAGGGCAAAGGAAAAAAACCAGAGAAACCAGAGAAACCCGACAAGCCAAAGCCCGACCATTACTCTGCATCTTGGCTCACTAGCCCTATAGGGCTAGTCTAAGAGTTAATACGTGATGGGTTAACGGTGCCAGCTCGTGGTTGATTTACCCTCCTCCAAGCCAACATTGACGCTGTCAGAAAATGGAGGTTGTGGAAGAAAACTACTTAGACCCTCCAAGTACCCAAGAAAATTGGTAAAAAGTCCCCAAAACCATGGGTATATTATATACTCCATTTTTCTAGGTACTTGCAGGGTCTAAGTAATTAGTTTTCTTGCTTTTTTTGGACGGCCAACAAGATTAGATCAACAGGTTCACCCTTGAAAGGCTTGCGTAAGATGAGCGGCTCGCAGTAGGTGGTTGTCACTCCGGAGAATTTCTTGGATGTGTCCACCTTGCCGCTGCGGATTCTAGTACATCGCACCGCCATTTGGTTTGTGCCTCGGTGTCACAGTGACTAGTTGGAAGGGGTGAGAAGTGGTGAATATTTCTACAGTGGGACAGTGGGCCACCAACAAAGCACCTCGGCAAATCGAAATTGCAGAGGCTTTGGGCTTTGGTATGTTTGAGAGCTTGAGGGCCGACAAGATTTGCTAGAGAATCAAGAGAGGTGTATGATGGTGTATGGTTTTGTAACCATGTATGGTGACCATTGTATAGCCATGTTTGGATCATATATAATGATTGTGTAAACTCATCACAGCCTCTGACCCGGATTTTCCAGTCATGCCGACAAGTGGGTGTCCAACTTTCCAACTGTCTGATCATGCAATCGCAAAGTTCCCGAGCGAAGCATCCAAAAAAACACTCAGCATGTCTCCCTGTAGGCGGCTTGGAAACATCCAACCTCCGGTCCTTGCTGAAGTCAACCACTGCGTATACTGCTCAAACTTATGAACAGCCGCACAATTCTCAGAATTGATACGTCAGCTTAATGCTATTCCCGTGAATGTTATGTAGGCCTGTTAGCCCTTTCAATGAAACTAAAAAACTAGTCAGGATATCACCAATCAGGAACTTATTCAGAAGAGCCAACCCTGCCAACCCAGCCAACCCAGCCAACCCAGCCAACCCAGCCCTCTGAGATGAATTTCATGTTTCCTTCTCTGGAGTTAAAGTGGAGTGACTTTTCACTCGGAGCCGAACAGGCCGGTCGCTTTCTCCGGTGGCCTGAGGGGGAGATGGGGTAGAGGATGAAGCCTGAAACTTGGACGTCACCTTTTGATTCCAGTGTGAATATTTATCAACTATATCATACTTATGTCAATATATGTCAATATCTGTGAATACTTATCAATTTTTGATAACCTGGAAAGAATTTGGGCCATGGTCGTTTAAACATCTCCTCAAACAGCAGGGTTTCTATGGATGGGACGATCCAAATTGATGGACCTTCCGCTAGAAATTGGAGAAAGTGGGACTTGCTCCTCCAGTTTTTGACCATGAAGCAATTTCACAGTTGTTTGTGGCTACTTTGTCAAATTCACAGGTCTACGGGTTAGCCAACATAATGTATGGACATGCCAAGAAAAACGTATATCATATTTCTTGCATCGTCATCCCTCTATCAGCTGGTCATATTTCTGAGACCATGCTGTAACGTACCGTACGGAGGTTTGGATTCCTGGGCGCGTCCTAAGACATAACCAAAAAGGCCGCCTGGTTGATGAAGTCCTCTATACAACTAGATTTTTTATGGATTATCCCAGAAAGTATGGTGCCGGGAGCTACTATTTTGTTCATTCTATCTTTTAGATTCAGGTTTGCTGATTCTATCCAGATTTTTTCTGAGACAATCCACGCTTTTGCCTGGTCACATGGACATGGTTTGTTGTTTGAACCCCTGTTTTTGATGCTTGACATCCCCATCTTTGTTGGTTAAATCTGATGTCTGTTGGTCAAATCACCACGTTTGCAGGTTAAGTCATGTTTGATCCAAAGTGTCGTTGAGTCGTTGACCATTTCATATCTTTTGTTGCTTGAAATCCATTGAAATCCCCTTGCCTTTCCCGGTGAATTCCAACTTTTGATCGATGGATCCCCAACGTTTTCCGGGCTCCTGCCGTCCCTTGGACCGTCTCCCCCGGGGTGGCGTCTTTCGGTAGGCGGTGAGGGCGGTCTACGAGCACCTGGCGTCGAAGGAGTTGGAGCAGCTGCGTGGATTGGTGACCAACTCCTTGCTGCAGGCGTGGAGAGCTTTCCGTTTTTCCCCACCTGCCAGGTGAGGGTTACTAGATTTTATCACAGCTGACGGGGTGGACCTTCTCCTCCTCCTCCTTCTCCTCCTCCTCGTTCTTCTCCTCCTCGTTCTCCTCGTGCTTCCTCGTCGCCAGCTGCAGATCGCAGTAGGTACTGCCGGACTCCATCTGCCAGCTTCAGATCCCAGTGGGCACTGCCGGACTTCATCCGCGAGCTCCAGATCACAGTGGGCACTGCCGGACTTCATCCGCGAGCTCCAGATGCCAGTGGGCAACGCCGGACTTGAACTGCGACTGCCAGATCCCAGTGGGCACTGCCGGACTTCATCCGCGATCTCCAGATCCCAGTGGGCACTGCCGGACTTCATCCGCGAGCTCCACTAGGGTCACCCGTGACGGCCTGAAGTTGGCGCTCGAGGTCTAGGGTGTGGGCACTGCCGGACTTCAACCGCGAGCTCGAGATCCCAGTGGGCACTACCGGACTTCAAACGCGAGTTCCAGATCGCAGTGGGCACTGCCGGACTTCAACCGCGAGTTCCAGATCCCAGTGGGCACTGCCGGACTTCAACCGGGACTGCCAGATCCAAGTGGGACTGCTGGACTTCAACCTGTATACATGCCAGAAAGAATGCTAGATAGAATGCCAGATAGAATGCCAGAAAGAATGCCAGAAAGAATGCCAGACAGAATGCCAGAAAGAATGCCAGATAGAATGCCAGAAAGAATGTCAGAATACATGCCTCTTTCTTACGGTCTCAGAATGCCAGAAAGAATGCCAGATAGAATGCCAGAAAGAATGTCAGAATACATGCCAGAAAGAATGCCAGAAAGAATGCCAGATAGAATGCCAGATAGAATGTCAGATAGAATGCCAGATAGAATGTCAGATAGAATGCCTCTATCTTACGGTCTTTCTTACTCAGAATACATGCCAGAAAGAATGCCAGATAGAATGCCAGAAAGAATGCCAGACAAGATGCCAGAAAGAATGCCAGACAAGATGTCAGAAAGAATGCCAGAAAGAATGCCAGATAGAATGCCAGAAAGAATGCCAGATAGAATGCCAGATAGAATGCCAGATAGATTGCCAGATAGAATGTCAGATAGAATGCCAGATAGAATGCCAAATAGAATGCCAAATAGAATGCCAGATAGAATGCCAGATAGAATGCCAGATAGATTGCCAGATAGAATGTCAGATAGAATGTCAGATAGAATGCCAGATAGAATGCCAAATAGAATGCCAGAAGAATGCCAGCTAGAATGCCAGAAAGAATGTCAGATAGAATGTCAGAACATATGTCAGATAGAATGTCAGAACATATGTCAGATAGNCATAAAGTTTTGCCAGAAAAAGAATGTCAAAATCTGTATCACACTATATTCCAAAGAAAGTATCGTGGTGGGGATCACTCGAAGCAAAGTAATTTTTTCTGGCCATTCAATGGATTGGCTAATGGGAAAATTTACAGGAAACCATGGTTTTTCCCGTTAAATATAGAGGTTTCCTGTAAATTTTCCCTTAAACCAATCTAGTGAGCCATGTTAGTTTGATGACATTGGAGAATTATTCCGTGAATAATATGAGTAGCCATTGCATTAATGAATATGAACAAGCATCATGAATCATTAATAGCTATCATGAACCAAGACATCCATGGTTGATAACCGGGAAAAACCCATAATCCCATGGTTTATGCTAATGACTTTCCCTATAATTTTCCTTGTCATGTTCCTATTTGAATTTGCTTCATGTGTGAAGTGCAAGTGTCGTACAGTGTGCTGCCATGTGGCACACGCACCAGTTCGTTGTTTTTTTTCTTTTAATCGAAGAGTTTGAGGATTTTTTCAAAAACACGCTGTCAATCTCAGTGGTTGATTTGATAAGTTCTAACTTGGATTGGCCGTACTCAAGACACTTTAGAATCTTTTAACAGTTGCAAGTACCCACTAGGGAAGTTGCCCTTGGACCCAGCAGTTCGAATTGTTCCGTACTTCAGGAGTTGCGGAAAGAAGGTTCGCTGCACGACGGGAAGGACGAGAAGTGGTCTGAACCACCCAGGTGCCCCACCGAACCGCTAAGCAAATCCAAGTGAACGGGCCGAGCCTGGCTTGATTGATTTATTGTGAATCGCCTTCTTTTTTCTTTCACTTGAATTTGCCATGTTTGGTCAGAAAGTATCCCACAATTTCAATTTTTCCCAGGACTTTCTCCAGAAAAGTGTCAACTTTTCTCAGGATTTTCTCCAAAGAAATGAATTTTCTTAGGGAAAAATATCAACTTGTTCCAGGACTTTCTCCAAAAAGTCAAGTTTTCTTAGGATTTTTCTCCACCTTTTTCCGTATGGCCATCCCAGTGATCCCGGGTGCACTGAGCCTCGCACACCTCGCCCTGAGGCTTTTGGAGGTGCAGGTCATCGCCCTCTTCAGTTCGCGGGCGGTGCCGCCCAATGAGGAGTCCCACTGTACTGGTTTGGGAAATGGAAAAATTGGAAAATGCTGGGGAGATGGTGATTTCTATGGGTTTCTATGATTTTCATGGGATTTTTGTAGGATTTCTATGGGATTTCTATGGAATTAATATGGGATTTCTATGGAATTTTCGATTCAATTCCATGGGATTTTTGATGACATTCTGGGGATTTCATGGGATATTCTCATGGGATTTAGCTTATATTTCTCTGGGATAAATCTGGGATGTAATTTGCATATGTTAAATGATGATATTCAATGGGATTCCATGGGAAACTCATCGAACTAATGGTGATTTTCCAGCACGCCATGTTTGATTACCAGAGGGTATATGACATGTGGACGAAGCCGTCCATGCTGAAGAGTGTGAAAGGACAGCGAACTTTCAGCTTTGGTTCTGACACCCTTGATCAAGGCAGGACCATGGGCCATATTCTTTGGGGTGAGGTTGAAATTTTAGGGACCACTTCTTCGATGAGGATACTGTAAATCTGTATAAAGTATGGATGTAAATCAACAAAAACATGAAAATTGTGGTTAAAGGACTTTGGATTTGATATTGCTTTGATTCTGGATCAAAATCGTTGTTGCTCGTCGGTTGCTCATGCAAGTCTGTTGCTCGATAAAAATGGAGTAGAGAAGGAATGCATCTTCACATGTCCCCATTTTCTCAAGAGTTTGTTGATTGTATCGTTTCCTATTCATGTTTCCCATTGCTTGCCCACTTTGGTGGTTAACAGCCTCCCAGAGTGGCCGCTTCAACCTCCCTTTGGGCACGGCCAAAAGATGATGTTCCACAAGACATGAACGGTTTCATAGTGGCCATTTTCATAGGGCTAAAACTTGATAAACCACGGGACAGCTCGGGTTTTCCCATCATTCTTCAGTCTTGGCGCCGGCGACATGACGCCCCAGGTGCACGAAGAGTATCACTACGAGGGCTCCAAGGAACCACGTCGCACCATTCGCCTCCTGAAGCCACCTTGACTGCCGACCCGCTTGGGGTGTGATACAAGGGAATGTGTTTCAAGTCAAGCATGTGCCCCATAGTTAGCGAACTTGGTTTACACCCATTATAACTATGTACAACCCTGGTTTATGGTAATTATACTAAACTATGGAACTATTGTCAATGGGACTTAGAAGCCAACTTGTAACTGGGGGGGCCACCTTGTATTTGTTCACCAACAATCTGAGGAATGCGATGGAGTTGTCGATATCAAACCAATCAATGTTTTGGGGCTGGTACATGTCCCCCAGAATTGGTTTAAAGAGAAAATCTGCCGGAAACAAGTCCATACATCTTTGTCTGTTCTTGCTGCATCATTGAAAAATGTTTCCAGGATGTGTTCGTGAGTATGTGCTCAAACCCATTTTCCTATATATAATGTGGGTAAAACAATAATAAACCATCCCCCAAATCACCATAAATAGGTGGTATAAACCATTCCAAAATGGGTGGTTTATTCTTGTTTTACCCACATTAGTTTGGTTTCAGGAACACTTCCCATGAAAACACTTCTGTCTGTCTTCAATGGTTTCCCATCAGTTCACCCATCCCCTCCACGTCCGAGGTGGGAGTTTGAACAACGAATTTCCCAAGATGGGGGGCCTGGAGACTGGACAGGGACTGGCTGGCAAATCTGCAGCCTTGAAAAGAGGTGGTGGCTGAGCAGAAGTTGAGAGGCTGCTGGGGGTCTACCCTTTGGTAAACTAACATAGCTATTGAAAATGACCATTTATGGTGGATTTTCCAATTAAAAATGGTGATTTTCCATAGTTCTGTTAGTTTACCAGAGGGTAAAAATTGAGGACCCCAATGCCAAAGTCATGCAAAAATGCTGGGTTTTGAACTTTGGAAAACCATGGGACCCTGTTTCCGATGTTGGGAAACCTCCATTTGACTCCGGTGTCACGTTTGGAAATTCACGGTGTTCGGACCTGGAAGGAGCTGAATCGTTTTGGAGTTGCGGCGCGCAGGGTACTGGAATGTACGGTAGCTGAATACCATCTGGTAATATAACAATACCGATGCATAGTTGACTGCATAGTTGTGGAAGCCTTTGCCCATTCACTTCGATGATTTACATATTAAAACTGACTTTCTTGTTTGGGTTTTCAAAGGATTTTTGAAATCCAAACTCGCCAGAACATCCTCATTTGCAAGACTGTAAGTCAACTTGCCACGTTCCCCTTTGGAGTACCTAGCTCAAGCTTCATGCATGGGCTGTGACCTGTTGCCACCTTAATACCCAGGTGCAATATGTTATTGGATCAACACATATCACAATTTTATACAATTTTGATTTCATTGCATAGCAAGACAGATAGACAGAGTTAACTACAATGGATGTGATGTGGTTTGAAAGCTGGTTCAATCATGTTCATTTTTGTTTCCAATTCAATGATTTTCATATCAATGTATTCGCAAAGAACACAAAAATCAAAGGTCCAGCTGCGACCTCCACTTTTCTTCAACTCTCAGGTTTCTTCCAAAACTTTGAGTGAAGCACCACCAGAAGCGACTTTGAAACGCGCCTGACCGGACACCGCAGCCGGGAACAAAATGGCGCAACGACACGATGACCTTGGCCTTGGCTTTGGATGGGATTTACAGCTAACGATGAGGATTTGACAAAGCAGATACGATGGGAACCAATGGGGACATGGGGATATGGGATATTTGATGAGATCTATACAAGATTCTATAAGCAGCAATATATGATATGGAGGTGTGCCTGGAACTGGTGGATGTATCGCAAATTATGTACTTTGAATGAGACATAATTGTGATGATCAATTATAGGCTTCTGGAGATTTGTTGGTCTGGATAGTTGGTAACGATCTCACCCGAAGTGATGATGAGTATTGCGAGCGAAATCATCCAAAGTACGGATTGATCATTGGCAGATTGGCATGTCGAGGTGCTCCCACAATGGGGATGTGACACACATATATATATATATGTTTATATTATATATAATATGGACATATATGGACTATATAGATATGACATATATATAGATTATGCCACCAGTTGGGTCTGTCTTAGTGTTGAAACCTGAGGACACCTTGGGTCCTGGGTCCTCGAGTTGTGTGGCCAATGGCCTCCAACTGGGGTTGTTTGGAAGATCATTCAATATAATCTAGATGTTTGTTTGAACATTGTTTTTGTGTTTTGTTGCCAGTACATCTTTTTTCCAGGCCCAGGCAACCACCCTTCTTGTGGGCCTCAGACATTCTCACAGTCCCTCGCCCAGCTTCTCAAGGCCTGACCTGCCTAGAGTTCTGTGCCAAGAGCCAGATGCTGCTGAGCGCGGGCTTTGATAATTACATCTCCATCTGGGATCCCAGCGTCCGGCGGCCAGGACGGTGAAAGCCGATGATGAACGCATGCCTGGAATCGTTCCAAAGGGAGTCATAAGAGTTGGGGTCTAATATGCGTACATCTGCAAATATATGTACAGTGTATTATAACTATATAGCTTTACTTAGCTATGTAATTATTTGTAACACTGTAACACTGTATAATTACTTAATTATGGTTGAATAATTTGTATTTCCTTGCCAGCACATGAGGCTCACAGTTCCGATCTTAACATCGTATGAATTTCCAATCCAATGATCAAGGCTGCAAAGGCCAAGGGTTTGGCTTCATTGATGCCCTGAGTACCTGTGGTGGCACCCATTTTGAGTATCATTGGATGAGTCTAAGGGAAGATCTCCAGGACAACTTTGTTTTTGAATGTTTTGATGGGAAAGATCATGGTTCCCTGCAAAATGTCCAAAGTTTCCTCTACTCTACGGTAATCAAACGTGGCAATGGAACATTCCTATTTGTATTTCCTCTTCCCCTCAAATCCTCCACTTATAGAGGATTTCCCATTGCCACGTTTCATTGGAGGGTAAATCATCCCAATTCGAATATCATCCTGTACCAATTGGATGTTGTGTGGATCTAAGAGGTCTGGTGAGACTGTGCCAAGGCTGGGACTCTTTCCTTCAAATTGCCTGGCATCTCAGATGGGGCAACGCCGGATGTTTTGCGGGCAAGATGTGGCAAGGGCTCCAGAGTTGTGTCGGAATTTGAAAAGCAGCGAGTCTTATGTTATGTGATTTCCATGATTTTTACCAGGGTAACGAAGTTTCATGATTTTTCCGGACAGAATCATTATCATAATTTTATGTAAGTTTCTTCTGTGGTTTCTGTTCCCGAGCAGTACCTCGCTGATCTGCAGCGGGCATGTTTTTTCAGTTTGGGAATCCATCAAAGCCCGCCAGCCTGAGAAATGTGTAGGTTTGTTTGCAGGCAAACACGCTTAGCGGATACGAAAGTTGTTGCGAGATTGAAGAAATTCACGCCACCCATCAAACATGTAAGATGTTCTGATGTCATCCTCTGATATTGTGTTTTTCTAAGTTTGCAGTTGGTTTCTGATGGCAATCTCTAGTTAAATAAAAGTCCCGGTGCACCACGCCGCAGGGAGGGCCACGAGTGCAGCATTGCGGGGCTTTGCGCCATGCCGGAAACAGACTACGAATTTATGAGTGCCTTGATCTGGGGCGCCCATGGAGGCTGAAATGGCAGGAGTTGATCTGACGGGATGAGTAAAGCATGTGCTAGCATGTGGGTACCAGTAGTTGCACATGATCCCTTCCCCCTAACACGAAACCCCCCCCAAATAACAAAAACTAGGGTCCATCTCCAATTTTGGAAATGTTGTGGTTCGCCAATTTGACTTTTAATTGATCCCCTTTAGAAAACAATTTAAAAATAAACCTACCATTTGTGGGTTTCACCCCCTAATAATAAAACTATTTAGTCAACCCCGGGGTGTTTGTTATTAGGGTCCCCTGAATCCAAGTAGTTTTTAGTATCAAGGTCTGGCGCTTACTATTAGGGATCCGCTTCGAAGTCCAATTTTTTGCAACGTATTGATTGCTTTTTAAATTGGAATTTAATTGATTTCGAAATCGAGAAAAATAGTTTTTAGTACTAAGGTCTGGCGCTTACTATTAGGGATCCGCTTCGAAATCCAATTTTTTGCAACGTCTTAATTGCGTTTTAAATTGAGATTTAATTGATTTTGAAATCGAGAAAACATAGTTTTTAATATTAAGGTCCGAAGTTTACTATGAGGGTCCCAGAATAATAAATACCCCCCTAATAATAAAAACTACCTGAGGTGTTTAGTTTATTATTAGGGGGTGTTAGTGTTAGGGGGAAAGGATTATTGACTATAGTCAACGACAACGATATGATTCCCATCATGGTAGTCAACGTTTCCATTCTTGATGGTCACATCCACCATTTCTGATGTTTGAGCCTCCCCATTTCTGTTGCTTGAAACCTCAATCTCCCGCGGTTGAACCAGCATTTTCTCTCGCGTAAACCGCATCTTTCAAAACCACATCCATTTGTCTTAGTAACTTTCGAATTCAAATCTATTTGATTCTATTTGTCTATGAGTTATAATTAAACTCCTATAGTACCAAGACTCAAGGGCACGGGTCAAAATGACCATCACCGCCCCGAAATGCATATGGCGCTCCCCAGTACCTTGGTCCGGGTCGCCGCCCAGCGACCAGCCATGTCTTGCCGGGCGCAGCCCGGCCCAGGTGTCGACTTTGAAGGCATGGTACGTCTCTGGGACGTGCGTCGGAGAGCCCGGCGGCTTCACTTGGCGCATGACGGAACATTTTAGGGTGATTGGTACTGTGGAAACCATCAAAAATTAGCATTTCATGGCATATTAATAGGATTTCTTCAATGTCATAATATTTAATGGATTTTAATGGGATTAATGTGAAACTATGAATATTGTGGTTATCCCATATTAAATCTCAATGTTTTCCCGTGACAATTATCCCATTGTAAATCCCTTTGAATCCCCAATGTTCTCACCTTCCCCGACCTGACGCATGGTTTCGAGTTTCGAGCCCATTAGGCCGGCTGTGTTGCATCCAAAACTTCCCCGCGACGGATCGGCGAGCTGAAGAGGTGGCGGGTGATTTAACCAACCAAAAAGGCAGCGATAAAACCATAAGAAACCACAGGAAGCCAGAATTACCCGTATGAAAATGGTGATTTTAGCTGCAGAAAATGGGATTTAAGATGATCTAAACAAGAAATTATGGTGATGCGACCCGCAACAAATCGGGATATGATGCGGCAACTCTTGATTCATCATCGAAACAATGCAATTTTTGCCTGTAAATATCTGTAAATAAGAGACTCAATCAGCGAAGTTTGTCATTCGACCAGCATATATTGAATTTTATTGACCCACCATCGATGGGAAAATCATCTACGGATGGATCTGGGGGATCTTCCATTTCCAGGTTTCACCACAAGGTACAGCTGCTGGATGAGGATATGACTTCAATTTCATCAGCAAAAACAGGAATTTCACGGACTAACCAGGGGATGAGATAACCTAACAAGAAATGGACATGTTGCCAGCGAAGCTGCTGAGTGCTGCTGATGCAAAATGGAGGCACATCATGGCACATCCTAATGTATGACCTTCCCCAAAAACCAGGCAATCTCAGCAATCCCTGTGCTTGTTTCTACATATTGAAACCATGAACAATCACATTTCCAGCGATTTTCGCAGGAAGGCTATGGGAACCCCTTGTTGCTGCAAGTTTCCTCCGTTTGGCAACACAATGCTCTTATTCTACACCCCTGAAAAAATGTAAAGCCTTGGAACATCATGCAAATCTGGAAACTATAAATAAATTATTTGTTGCAGCAACCCCCAAAGACAATAGAAACCTAAATTCCAAGGAGAATAGGGCATGACAAATTTACATGTTCCTTTTTCATGTTCCTTTTTTTTGCGGTTATCATTTTCCCACGATTCGTAAAGATCACCTGTTAAGATGTGAGTTATATTAAGCCCCTACTCAAAAATCATTTCCCACAAGACATTGTGGATTTAATGCACATTTCTCCAGATTTTCCCAGCTTCGATGGTGGTTCCTCCACGCATTCCACGCAAGATGATTCAGGCTGGGGAACTGGAACGTTTAGAGCCGCGGGCGCTGTGTCCTTTGAGTGTGGGCACCTACTGTGTTGGGGGGGATGTATTCAGGAAGAGTGGAGGTTTGTGAAGTTAGTTCTGACATGTTTCTTCTAATATGCGTACGTATTATAAAGAAGAGGCCAGAATAGGTTATATTATACAGAGTATGATATTGTATGTTTATGTTTCTAACGAGATGTTGATGATGATATGATAGGTGTGTAATGTTCTTGACAAAAATGCACTATATATAGATTAAAGTAAAAACAACAAAACAACACAAAACAAATATGAATGGTCGCAGATAATATGCATAGCTGCTAACCGTGACACGATGGGTATGCGGCATGCGTAACTTGACTTCACAAAGGTGCTTTGCATCGGATCAGACTTTTCAACACATTGGAACATTTACACAAAACCTCCAGGTTCCCGCAACAGGTTGTCAACTTATGGCCTGAAGCAAATGGGCTCAAAATAGTGTGCACCCAAATCCCATGTCATAATTTTCCTCAATCGATTTTCCTACCAAAAATGGTTGTTTTGAGATATCAACCATTTTGGACAGACCCACATCATGGGGTTCTTGAGACTTCCCCAAGATATCACCCGGTCTTGTGTCACCAAGACCGTGATCGTGTGGTGATTTCGGGGAGAAGGCTGGGGAATACGGCATCGGGAAAAGTGGAAGATATAATGAGAGATGTGTGTCTAGAAAATGCGCGATTCTATGAATCCACCATTTCCTGCTCCTTTAGGAGGGAAACTTTGGAGTTGTAGGATGAATCTGCTCAAAGGCACTATACCACTATACCACGACATACATATCATATGCTATGTCTTGTCTTTGTCACCAACAAACGTACAGGGACGAGAAATGAATCCATTTGCAAGGTGTTTCCCTAGTTCCATCATTGCTTCATACCCATTGTCGAAATCTTGTGGACGTCTGACTACAGGATACTACAGGGAAGCAGCATTGTTTAGGTCGTGGCCTTGAGGTTGCACGTGCAGGTTTCTGGAGGTTGTGTTATCTAAAACATGTTTCAACCATGTTCAAGCAATTCGCACCTGATCAAACTCGATACGTCTTAGTGATGATGATGATGATGATGATGATGATGATGATGATGATGATGATGATGATGATGATGCTGATGATGATGATGATGATGATGATGATGATGATGATGCTGATGATGATGATGATGATGATGATGATGATGATGATGATGATGATGATGATGATGCTGATGATGACAGTGATGATGATGCTGATGATGATGATGATGATGATGATGATGCTGATGATGATGATGATGATGATGATGATGATGATGATGATGATGATGATGCTGATGGTGATCATGATGATGATGATGATGATGATGATGATGCTGATGATGATGATGATGATGATGATGATGATGATGCTGATGATGATGATGATGGTGATGATGCTGATGATGCTGCTGCTGCTGCTGATGATGATGATGATGATGCTGATGATGATGATGCTGATGATGATGATGATGGTGATGATGCTGATGGTGATCATGATGATGATGATGATGATGATGATGATGATGATGCTGTTGATGATGCTGATGATGATGATGGTGATGATGCTGATGGTGATCATGATGATGATGATGATGATGCTGCTGATGATGATGATGATGATGATGATGTTGATGATGCTGATGCTGATGATGATGATGATGCTGATGATGATGCTGATCATGATGATGATGATGCTGATGATGATGATGATGATGATTTTGTAACATAGCAAGCGTTCAATCACCCAGCACGGTCAGAGGATCGTGGTCTTTGACCGCGATGCCAACGATCCGAAAGTCACTTCGGATTGGCCCATCAACGATTTGGCCCGGGAACCCGGTGGAGTCTCTTGGATGATCACCACCAAAAAACTTGAAGTTCTAGATGTTCATCCCAGACAAATATGGTGTTTTAAAGGTCTTGATCCATCTCCATTCTTTTTATTTGGGTGTTTCCTCAAGAGACTGTTGCACCCCCTAAATGTTTCCGCACTGAGCATTGACCAACAGCTTCGAATTCTGGTTGATGGAGGGCAAGGTCCCCGTGCTAATCTTTTTCCAATGGCAAGCAAAGATGACTGAAAGTGGGTGGCGGTTCAAGAATATTTTTGCACCACTATCTGGTAGCAAGTTGATTTTGGCTCCCTTGTTTCAACCATATGTTACTCTCTTGAAATTGCATGAATGAACTTGCCAGCTAGCTGGCATTTTGACAACCTGGAAACCCAAATTCCGTCTCCGGTTTGGCTGACTGATTTGCTTCCTTTTTTTTAGGCACGGTCAAAGCGCCAGTCACAATATCAACATGTGGTCATTCACATTTACATATATATATATATATGTATAATTATATATATATATATTATATCCCATCGTCCCATCAAATATTTATCATAATTATAGCCCCATTATACAGACCCAGATCCAGCTTGATTTGGTAATTATCTGTCATTTGCTGCGAGGCATTCAATCATTGGTGCCCGGCTCAGCGACCAAGGGCAGCTGATAAATGTGAAAGGTTTGCTGTTAGCCATGGAGATTTGCCTTAAACATGTTCCTTCGTGTGATGAATGTTTGTCATAACAAGTGAGAATCTAGGAGATATATGATATATGAGTACCAATTATAATATGTGTATGTTCTCAAACATCTCAAATTATCTATCAACGAGGTTTCTGAAACTGCTGACCCAAATGCATAGGAATTCACCCACTAACAAGTGTACAAACCAGCATGGGAAAACATGTTTGAACCTGTATGGTATATACCTCCGTCATTAAGAAGTGCAATGAAGTGTACATAGCACTGTTTTCTCATAGGAGTTCCATGCACTACTATCTTATGGTATTCTTATGGTCATTGGGTTGGCTTAAGGGAACATTTGCAGGAAACCCCTAAATCTACATGGTAAAGAGCATGTTTCCGGTTAAGATTTTACCTTAAACCAATCCAATGATATGAGAAAAAGACACGCTGAAGCGCCCTAGGACGATGGAGATTGTAACGCCCATCAAGAATGACCTCTATGTTTGGGATGCCGGCAGCCCTGGTTGGTGTTGGGAGGTGGCTGTGCAATACGGTATGATGATCTTATTATATTTATTATCCATTTAAAGTATGATGTGATGAGAATAGGAGGGTACTGACATTTGCAAGAACACAAACACGGTATCTGTGTTCCCGTGTGCATGCCAGATGCTCTGTAGACATACACATCCGCGCAACATTGCAAATACATAGATTCAATCAATGAAATTATAGTGCCATAACATGCCACAAAGTTACTTCATGTCACTTCACATTAGGGTACTATTCTACCTTGACGCTCTTGTGCACCATTCCAGACTACGATATGTTCTTGCACTACAACATATTGCATGTCGCTACTTTTGGTTTAACCTCTGATTGTGTAACGTAGCCATGGACAATTGGCCATTTATACTGTAGAGTATTTTCCCATTCAAACCTCCGTTTATAGGGAATTTCCCAGCTAACTATGATGATTTACCTATTGAAATGAGTCATTTATCCATAGCAAACCGTTGAATGACCAGAGGTGCTCAAACTGGATATCTTTCAGAACGTCGCCAATTGAGGCCCTGACTGGGCAACGTTTGCAAATCCACGACAATGTCATTGAGTCGCCCAGATGCACTTTTCACCCACGGATTGCTATATAGGCTATATAGGTGATTCCTCTTGGTTGTAGCATCAAGCATTTTCCTTTCTTCTGCAGTGCAGTGTCGCTTTTGGAAACCCAACTGGAGGATCTCATGCGAATCAACACCTGTGATTGTCCATAAAGTTGGGGGGGATTAAAATCCATAAATCCCGCCTGCTTTGGTGAGAACGGAAGGGTACCAGGGTTTTGACCCACAGACATTTGATTTTACATGACTTATGCATTGGTCTGGTTGATTCTACATTCATCACCTCTCCACCAAAGTCCATCCTTTGGATTTTGTTCTGGATCCATGCAGGGAAAGTGGGTTCAACATCTCTCGAGGTGTTTGGACCATGGTAATGGCCACAATGTTTTACTGATAAAACTTTAAGAACATGTTCTCAAGACTTCAACGTACTTCAACATCTGGTTACTGGTTTCTTCTCTTTTTTCGATGTTCCGTCTCAATGGGATGATGATCTCAATTGGACTCATGTATTTGCTCGGATGGATTTGTTCAATTGAAAAAAGATACATTTGAAATGGGTGGTTTCAGGGTTAAACACATGACCAAATTCTGTAGGTGTTCATGGTCATACTGCGCATTCCAAGGTCGAATATCACGGTCATGGGGCTCAGAGATCGCGGGAGAGATGTGATAACATGTGACGACCATTGAAGATCTGGGCCTAGATCCTGTGTTCCGGAGGTTGAAAAGCAAGTTTTGGCTCCGCCAATGCGGGATGTGGAATGATGGGTCATACTCGTACTCGGATTTTGAGGGGAAGAGCCACCAATGTTTGGTTTGTTTTTAACATGCATAGGTTGGTGTCTAAGAGGTAGAGGTAGAGCCCATTCAAGGGCTTCATTGGCAAAGATTTCAAGGCGATTTTGCTGAAACCAGGGGGGCACCTCAGTGGGGAGATCATTGATGCAAATTCATACAGGAAACGTCTCACCAGTGGCTATATCATGGTATACCTCTCAAAAATCTTATGTTTCAATGGAACATAGAAGACATCATTTCCGATCCCAATTTACTGGATTCTTTTTTTTGGCCCTTAATTTTGACCATATTTTAGCTCATTTACTAATTTTTCGTTCAGAATGTTATTTAATCCACAACCAAAATTGAAGGGATACCCTCTGGTAAACTAACATAGCTATGGAAAATCACCAGTTCTAATTGGAAAATCAACTATAAATTGCCATTTTCAATAGCTATGTTAAATTACCAAAGGGTATCCCTGGGGGACTCGGGGACGCATGGCGAGGCCATCAAGTTTGGCTTGAAGGAACGCCGGATCTTCGTGGGCAGCGAGGATGGGGAGATCAATTGCATCAATGCAGTCACTCGGCACGGTGGTTGAGAAGATGAAGGGTTGAAGATGTCGCGGTCTCCAAAATGTACACTAGAAATAGTAATTTCACGTAATACATAAAATGTAATCAATAGTTCATATTGACAAAGTCAGTTGATGAAGTTTAAACATCTTTAAGACCATTAATCGCACTATGCATAGCATGTACAAATTTATGATTTTATATGTATATAACACAATAAAATACTATATACATGTAATATGTATTGATGAAAACAAGGGAACCACCATTGAGTAGGTGGGAGACCCATTTCTGTGCAGCGATGGGATCCATGTCATCTCATGTCGCAACTTCATCATTGGCTGATTTACAGCTTCATATGGATATGTATATACACATAACTAATCATGATCACATATACATATACACAACATAGTGTATGATATATCAATATGTATCAACACATGTATACATCATTATATACATACACATAGTGGTTTGATTTTACTTCTCTTCATTTCCCAAGTTTTTCCTGGCCTTGACCAGTACCAGTTTCACCATCTATACCTCCGTCTTGGCTGACAATGCAACTGCATTTTCTTCAACTGGGCGATGGGTTGCAGTTGAAGCCACCAAGCAAAAAGCAACTTGGTGATCTATGTCACATCCCAACGACAAGTCCATGAGCATCAATTTGTGTATCATATAGAAATGGTTTGTAAGATCCCTTTTTATCCGACATTGTTCCCCAAAAACACTATATCCTACTCTAATCTCTGAGAATCACCAGTAGATTGCAGGTGGTTATACGCCCCATCATTCCCATATGACTTTATGATGTCCCATCAGAGACTTAGATTAGAAACTACCGTATAAGCAAATATTTTTTTTCCATGTAGAATCACATCCAATATGCCTAGATTATATTTCCATAATATTGTGATCGCATATTCTAAAATGTTAAACCCAAGATCTGGAACAGACACCTCATCACTGTATATAGGATACAGATTTCCGAGTATATCCTCTTATAATCTGATACAGCCATGGAAAATGGCAATGTCTACTAGGAAAATCATGTACTTTCATGGGTCATGTTCCATATCTATTGGTAGTTTCCCAGATGGTATGTCAAACAAACATATAACATGGTGGGTGATATATCCCATTGTATCCCCATTACTATCCCATTCAATTCCCCGTATCTATGTTTGTACACTGGAGGGCACTTGGGGTGCAGTTCCAGTGAACTAGCTGGATCTATTCTCACCATCATCATACTTGGAGGATCATTCCACGGATCTAAAGGGGTTAATAACCCTGATTTGTAGGTCCCCTAAGTACAGTTATCCCATATATAACTGGTGTCTATATATATATATATATACATCAATATGGTGTAGTTCACCAGTTGCTAGGTGGGATAATCCTCCAAGCCCCCAGATCCCGTCTGGTTGTAGTGAACCCAACAGCACCAAGGCTTGTGGAGCCAAGCTAAAGGTCCTGACCCCGCACACCTACGAGGTGCGGCTTGATGCTCCCTAGTCACCATCAACCATTACGGCTATTGTGGACCATGTACCACTGGAAGTGGATTTTGTGAATATGTGTTTCATTTCTCTTGTGGATGCTCTTGTTAATGTTTGAAGATTGAGATGAGGGAAGCTTTTGGAAGCCATGAATGGGCACAAGATGTTTGTGTGCATGGGTCCAAAAACTACGCTCAAAATCAGAAAGAGGATAAGGGTTAAACACGCTGGAACTATGCGGCTGAAACTATATTGAGTCGGAAGGCAAACAATCGATTTGAGCCACGGCAATGTAGGCGTTCTTCAAACTTCAGGGCCTGAAATTTGATCAACTGATAGGTGTGCATGATGCATCAACATAAAGACCCCTAGAGCCACAGCATCCCACAGATTTCAAAGTGTTGGATTTATGAAATATCCAACAGATAATATGATCTTATATATTACTATAGATATATCATATTATCATATGATATAGATATTATTTGATAGTGTTGGATAATATGATATATCTATAGTTTGATGCTTCCTGCGATGATCCCCAAGTGGCCTTAGATGCGAGGTGACACAGATCGAGTGCATGAGCGGAAAAGTCTTGACCCTGAGTGCTCCAGAGAAGGCTCGGCTGTCAGGGGAGGTGTCAGGGTGTCTTTTCCATCCGGTGGGATGCGTTGAAGCTGCCACTGGAAACTCTCTCCACGCGAAGCCGCAGATTGGCTATCATTGGCCAATTTTCAGGGAAAAAAAACATCCGACATCTTGTGAATATGGATCTGTCTGAAAATTGGGTACCCCCCAAATCCACTGGTGACTGTGTTTTGTTCTCCTAGCAATTCCAGACAAACCCATGTCAAACTTTGATCCGCACCTATCACCATGAAGGCCATTTCCAAGAGAATGAGACACTTGGAGGATCATCCCACTTAGGAATTGGTTAGTAATCCATCTACAAATGGTTTATAAATGTTCATAACATTTTATAACTATATGGCTATTAGCAATTTGAGCTGAGGAAAATCCAGCCAAGTTGGAACTTGGACTCAATTGCCAGGTGATCAACGTGCACGATGCGCCTGGTCTGCAATGTGGAGAGTCATATCTGGGTAGAAAACCGTTCTTTTCTGACCTCAAAGGACTTCGGGGCTCGGGGAATCGTTTACAAAATATACTTAAAACACGTCGGCTGAAACGATCTGAATCCTTCAACAGATTTAAGGCAGAAAAACAAATCTTAAACTTCGAATTGGGTGTGGGATTTACTGTATCACAGTGTATGACTAACTAATTATTCAGAATGAATTGCTAAAACTGAGACGTGATGCCACAACTGTCCTGATACCCTTCAAGGATCGGCCACGTCACAGATCTACAGAGCCCCTTTTACGAAAGATAGCAAAGGACAATCACCCATTGCAGATGACTTTCCTTTTGACAGCGGTGATTGTTGTTTCACAGATTAGACAATCATAGGGTAATGTTTGCCATGCAGTTCGAAGGTTGTCCCACTATATCACTACATTGCATCTCATTGAACATGCTACAAGGTGAGTCCCCCGGTTCTCAGTTGATGTGTAGATCCATCAAATTCCATGAACTATAGTTACATCCCCCTAGTTAACCCCAGTTGAGCAAGTGATTTTTAGTCAACTTAGCTATCGTTTGGGGGCCTCACTTTGTAGTTACCAGCAACACCACCATCCCCCCCTTCTTTGATGGTTCAAGACCTCCCGTGCAAAGAAAGAGCCAAGGACACCGGGGAGAAGAAGGCCTTGCTGCTGAAGCGGATCGATGCAACTTGGATCATGCCCTGGTGAAAGGAGCTGCTGCAGGGACTCAAGTAGTCAGGTCATTGGGAGGGTAACCACCAAGAAAGGGTTGGATTTCACCAGCGGATATGCATGGAATCATGACACATGGGATAGTTCAACAGCAATGGGGATAACCAGCAGTGGAATCCAAGTTTGCCCCGCCACTTGATGCCAATTACATCTTAACTTGGTCGGTCAATGAGCTGATTGTCAAGAGTTCAACGAAAATTAGGCTGCCCATAGTTGCAGAGGCCCCAGATCCCCGATTATGGAGGTGAAGTCACCAGGGATCACCAGGGTTAAGTTATCTCCATCTATCCCCAATGGGCATCCCTGGGGCAACTCGACCGGCCGGAGCACTGAGTTGAGCGATGTGGGCGTCATTTTGAGGCGTCCTGCAGGTTGTGTGGTAAGACTGGGATAGGAGATGGGTAAAAGTATAGCAAGCCCAAAATAACAAAATACTCGTAGATCGAAAAGTAGGATATGGGGTAAATATCATCTATACCATCCTGGAAACACTCTTCTATCTTTTTGGGAATTGCCTTTTAGCGAAGTATACGTTGATGGTGGGGATTTGTTGGCGATCCTCGAAGGTGAGACTAGAAGGTGAGGCCCCCGTTTACGATACCTAAGTTGACTTAGTTCACTTGGTTGACTTAGATAGTTGACATAGCTATGGAAAATGGCCCATTTATGGATGATTTATTCATGGTGATAGTGATTTGCCATAATTTATGGGGGATGTAGTGTAGCTATAATTAATGGGTTTAGAAAGCAACAAACACAACCGATCCCATGAAATTCCATGAAGTTCACCCGAACCTGTCGGCCCGGGCCAGGTTTGCCCACGATGATCGCGAGATGTTAGCGGTCACCTCTGAGGAAGGGGATGTGGGCTGGTGACCCAGCCGAGTGGAACCGGGAATACAGTGATGAACAAAAAAAATATAGGGATACCATTGGATACCATGGGGATTTATAACATGATTCAACTATGGGGATTTAAGATTATTTAACCAACTATTGATTATTTAGTATTATTTTAACATGTGAACAAGTGTTCATGAATAGGGATACTATTGGGAATTAACCTGATTTCAGCAACAAAATCTGGGGATGTGGTGTTAGTGGTATTTTCCTGATGCCATAAACCTACAATTTTGGAGGGTTGGCATCCCATCCATTTCTGGTGATATTGGGGATGGTTTATGGCATTGGGTTTACCTCAGTAACTAGAATTGATTATATACTGTAGAATCTTTTAGACTGGAGATGTTGACTCATAAACTTGGGGCCTTCAAGCTTCCGGTTCAATATATACATGGCGTGGCTTCCAGACAGCTTGAAGACAGTCTCCTCTCCGATGGATGAACTGGTGCTTTGGTTGCTTCAGAATCCTAGAAACCCAATGTTATGAAGGAAACATGACCATATAGTATAGTATCCGTCACAATTTCAACCATCCGCCCACATCATTTAAATCAACAATTCAATATTGGTTGAAATGTTCACAAGGCAGCATGAGATGTCAGTACATAAAGACACACATTAAGCTTCCAGGGTTTCATTCTTCTGTTTTTGAGGCTCCCAGGCATCAGTGATGCACCAGTCCCAGACACGGAGATGGAAATTCAACAAAGCATGGCTGTTGGGAACAAACACATTGGGGTTTGTTTGAAAATAGGGCACTCCAGATTGTTTTTGTTAATCATCAGTTTGCCATTACAGAAAAACATGTTGATGTATCCTCATTCTCCCTCATGTTCAGACAGACCCACATTTCAAAGCGTTCTGTGTTCAGAGGTACAGCGCCGATTTTGCCAAGCCCATTGCGGACACTAGCCAGTGTTCCGTAAACCATTCTCAGGCGAAGGGGTAGTTGCCTTGGGGAGGAGATGTTGATAGGTTTCATTCCCTATCTCAATCCCGATTGGTTTTTGCTGTTGTTTATATATGATTTATAGTTATATTCCATTTAGAAATTATACATATATTAATATATGTACTGTATATTATTATATGATTGTGAATATATTGTGTAATTAATTTCAGGTAATTTCCATCGATTTCCAGATTTTTGGGTTGCACCGCAACTTTGATCCATGGCAACACCGGTGTACTGAGGCCGTCTACTGTTGCGAGTATTTCAGAAACGTGCCGTTGATCATCACCACAGACAACTGTGTGCTCCTCAGGCTGGCTGGTGGTGTCAAAATATGGGGAAACTGCACGGATTTGCCACCAGATGTATGGGAATGCATGAGAGTATTACCCTCTGGTAATTTAACATAGCTATGGAAAATCACAACTTTTAATGGGAAAATCAATAAATGACCATTTTTAATAGCTATGTTAGTTTACCAGAGGGTATCACATATTGTCAGCAATAATTCTAAATCCTATATGGCTCCAAGCGTTAACTACCAGTTTGACCCTGCGATGTTGAAGGAAAGTAGTCCCCCAACCCCCAACTCATGGCAGTGTCTATGTTAGTTCGTGGGTCCTACAAGTGGTTTCAACAACATGTGTTCTTTTCCAGACGCAAATACCGGATGATTCCAGTTTGTTACAAGGTGGCCCCCCCGTTATATGTTTCTTGGTTTATACATCCCATTAACTATAGTTATAGTTCGATAAATCTACATCATATATATCTACCATAGATCGCCAACCCAAGGTTCAGCGATCTTTTGGTCGGTACCACCCTTGAGGGCCTATGACTTCTTCAACAAGTGCCTTGGTTACGAGGGAGTTACACTACCGGGGTTATTGGGGCATGATGAACTAGCCCGTAGTAGGGAAGCCTATCAACTAGTATTTCATGAGATAGGATATGGATATTTCTAATGTCTCACATGGTATCCCTCCCCTCTTTACCAACAGTTTGATATGAGGATATGGGATATTGGAGGAAACTATTTAAATGACATGGATGAGGATATTAAATGATATTAATGGGGATATTCATAGGGATAAAATGGGATATATATTTGCAACGCTATGGTATTTCGGCTATACCCTCCAGTAAACCACCAGTTTGCCGCATGAAAATCCACCATGTTTGAAACCGGTATATAAATCAGCGAACTAAAAAAATGGGCCAACGGCTTCCTTAGCAGACTTGGATCACTCTTCAGAGTCTCCAAGCCGCACAGCTTGGATTTCACCAACTGTTGCATGCTATTGCTGAGGTCTGGGGTTGTAAGTCAGACAAAACTAAAACTGGTGAGATATCAAGAATATCATGGTACGTGGAGATACAATTTAATCAGTTTCCATTTGCTTCACAGGCGACCGTTCAAGCAAGTGGGATATGTTGATTGAGCAGGAATGCAATGACTAGCATCGGCTCAGTACAGCCTGCGCACGTGGCTCAACATTCTTCAAATCATCTTAAAAAATGTGGCAAAGTTCAGTCAGAGTTCCCAACTCTATGGTCCAGGTTGGGGTCACTTTAGAATACCCTCTGGCAACCTAACATAACTATGGAAAATCACAATTGTTCGTGGGAAAATCACCTATAAATGGCCATTTTCAATAGCTATGTTAGTTCACCAGAGGGTATCAGGTTGAAGCATCGCTCGGATTTTGTTTGGTCTCCCCAGCCCAGAACAAAAAAAAGCAGCTTCGCCTCCCAGGATCATGTTGGAGCTTCCTGGGGCCGAGGTTGGAACGGGATGACCAGCTTCTGTGGGTTTGGAACTAACTCCCAGATAATTCAGACTGAACCGCAGGATTCCTGGGATGAATCACCAAGTGTAGTGACACCCAGAACTGCCTACCCTCTGGTAGTGACTGACATAGCTATTGAAAATGGCCACTTATAGAGGATTTTCCCATAAAAAATTGTGATTTTCCGGAGTTATGGTAGTTTACCAGAGAGTACTTAATCTGACTTATAGATGATGGTTGATATTGAGAAACTATGGTGGGGTAGTTTCGATCTCTTTTATCTCAATAGATGCATAAGGTTGCACGTAAAAGTGCAAAATGCATGTCCCAAGAACGCCTGGTGTTTTCAAGTCAGCCAGAAAACTTGGCTACGGCTACAGTACTTGGAACAAAAAAAAAGGTTCGCACTCGCAACAATTTGGGTCAACTTGTTATTTCATCTAACTGGACTACATTCAGCCGACTTACCAATACATCCAATACCCTACTTGCAACTTGGGTTATCCACTTAGAAACTGTGAAGCACCAAGTAATCAAGTATATTTGGATGTTTTGCTGGTCACATAAAGGTCCAAGCCTTGGCTCAGGAGGGAGCTGTGAGTATTTCCTCCATGTGTCGGGGAACTCAGGGAACCCGGGCGAGGTTCACGTGGAAAGACATCCACAATGGCTGGGTTTGTGAAAAATGACTGGGACTTAGATTTACACTTAAAAATCGCAATTTGAGTCGGACAGTAGTTTCACTAAATTTCCAATAAACACTTGGATTCTAGGGGTAGTCCATAGTTGGACAAAGGCAGCTGGTTCCTGAGCTGGACTTTCGGTGTGGATCAACCAATCAGCGCAGCGCGTTTGGCTCCTGAGGTGCAAGGGGCTAGTTGTCTGAGACAAAGAGTCCAGTAATGCCCAGAATATATTTATATAACATTGTGTATATGTATATAATATATACTATAATATAATATGTATGTATATATATATATGGGAAGTCATGATTTGCAATTGGTGGAAAATCATGTTCTATTCCCAATTCACAATATTCACGTATGATATTTTGGGATGACAATTCTCCTTACCATTTTGGCCAAGGTCTGAGTTGGCCCGACGAATGCACCCTCTTTGTTGGCACTGACAGGGGAGGCACGGTTGGGCGCCAAGGGTGATCTCGGGTGGCTTGCGGGGCAAGTTGCAGATCTGCAAAGAAACGTGGTTTCATAGGTTTCAGATCATGTAATACAAGTCAACATTTGATTATTTAAATTTAAATATCTTAAGTCTTAATATAACAGATTATAACAGCTTTCTTGCAATTTCATGAATTGTTGTCATCACAGGAACTTCAAGATTGCCAAATCATATATGTAATATACATATACATATTATATATATATATATAATATTTGTAGAACCATCAGACATGGGAATTTTACTTGATATTCATCGGGATACCAATGGGATATAAAACTTTGGGCACCCCATTCCACACATCCCCGCATTCGTCAGCCATCCTCTGCGTGGACATCACGGCGGTGGTGGAGAGTGCAGGACGTCAACGGGAGGAGATTTTGCGGCGGAAGGAGCCACTGGGGCAGAAAATTGGCTGAGTTGGAACTCTTGGATTTGCTGATGATGATTTTTTGATTTTCCCACTGGGAAATCCACAATTCGGGGATATTTGGGGAATCTATAAAGATTTTTGTGGTGTCCTTTTAAAGCAAAAGCAGGCTTTATAGTGATCAAACCAAGCAGTTTATGGCGAGATTTAGGGACGGGATTTTCCCAAAATGATCCAAATGACAAAAAAGTTGTAGACAATGTTATTCTGGGTTTCAAATTTTGAGACAACCGCACATGATACACGAGTGTCATAGTTTGTTCGCTTCTATCTAAGGGAAGCACTTGCAACACCGAAGCAAATTAGGTCACTTTTTCCCCCAGGTATTTTTGCCATCCCATGCATGCATGTTCAGCCGCAGACGGGATTTCATTGGAGGAGCCATCAAACTAAAGTTCCAGAATTTGAGGAATAACTCTGTCTGAGGTGACTGATGCCATTAGTGGGCAATTTACCCCAGAGTTCGGGATGTTATAAGCGATGTTGATGGATAGCATCGGCCTCAATTGGTACGACATATCGGTACCTATTTGTTTGATGTTGTTTGCGTTAGGTCACTAATGTGGGTAAAACAATAATAAACCACCCATTTGGGAATGGTGTATACCACCTATTTATGGTGATTTGGGGGATGGTTTATTATTGTTTTACCAACAGATTAGGTCAACACTTTTTGAGCTCAACCCGCCATGTTCCTACCAGGAAAACATCCAGAAGAATTGGTTTCCCCGATGGAGATATGTGGAAAATGTGTGACCGCCAGATGAAGTTACACCTTCGTCAAAAAAAAACGCCAAACATGACCTACAAAAAATCATCAGCCAGTCTAACATATATTGAACATTATTGAACCAAACATATATTATATACGTATACCGTATAAACACTCAAGGATAGCCCCTTAATTATTAACTATCTATGATTGGTAGAATTCTCATCCACGATTTGTAGCTCACTTTGCCTGGGAAACACCCTGGGTTTTCCAAAAGCCCTTTTTAGTTTACCCCAGGGTACATGGCAGAATTTATGGGAAACTATCCACTACACTTGGTATGTGGTGGTTCAGCTTAGTAGATGGTCCAATTGTAACTGCACTCAATTCATCTCAATTCAATCTACTTGCCCTACTTATAAGATCTTATAAGTTATATAGCTGGAGTGAACTAACCCACAAACACGAGTTGTGGGGTGAACCACCAAGTATATTATAGTCGATTGTAAACACGATTGAACACCACTCATCCCCAGTTTTGTTAGTGAAATCACTATAAGCTCATGGAATCCCATTTAATATCCCCCAAAAATCCAGTATAAACATGTATAAACCCTATAGAAATCCCATATAATCAACATTTTTTTCCCTTTAAATCCCCCTTTTGGTCATGACTTTCCAATCTCCCATTTCACCACCAGCACCGCAAAAAAAACTTACCCCGAGGTCCGGCGAGAGGGCCGAGGTCATCAGCGGACGGATCTTCGATTCCTTGCCGCTCGATGTACGGAAATTAGGATCCACCAAGTGGAGGTTTCCTAAAATTGGGGCTACCCCAAAATGGATGGTTTATAATGTAAAATCTGATTAACATTGATGATTTGGGGGTACCCCCATTTTAGGAAACCCGCAAATCAGACATAGGGTACCATGGGATTTTCAGGGTGCCATGACCCCCCAATCAAATAAAGAACATGGTGATAAAGCATGGGAATTTATGGGATTTTTAGGGTACCATATTTCAAGACGAACCCAAGTCATACCAAGCCCTAGCTGGTTGTGAAGGTGGGTGTGTCTGAAAATGCTGGGAAAATGATGGGACAACTGGGATTGAATGATTAGATCCTGATGGGATTCAATATGATTAACTAACCAACAATGGATATGTTATGATATGTAGGTGTGTCTGAAAATGGGGTCTACCCCAAGCTAGCCAATGTTTACGGGGAAACATGATGATGAACCAATGGATTTTGGGGTACCTTATATTCTGACAAATTCAGGTGCTTTGAGTGTTGCTAGTGAAGTAAACCATGGCAAGGTAAAACAAAACACAATGAAGCTTCTTTTTGAGGAGGGTTTCTACATGTGCCAGACATGTTTGCTTAAATTGAGGATGGTGTGTTTGAGTTATCGGTTATCTCTACACTAGATCACACTTTATAATTATATAATTATATACTTGTAGTGTTGTTTATCATTATTAGATTCCCTACAAAGGGGATGATGATGAGAAAATAGCCTCAGAAAAACAAGGGACACAACATAAGACTTCTCAGAGGGGTAAACTTGCTGAAACCACCAATCAGATAGGGATGACATCTGGGCCTATTCGGATGACAAGTGGATGGACATCGCAGGGGCTCATTGAACTACATATGATATGTGTATATAGATACATTTATTTGAAGACATTATAGTATGTATATATATATATACTGTATATATATATATATATATCATATATACAGATACATTGTAATGTGTATACATATACATATTTATTTATACACACATGTATTATATATCTTAATCTTATACTACAAATCAACTGTATTATAGCCGTATAGCCATGATATTATACCCATAGAGGGGGATGTCATTTATTTCATATGTCCCTCTTTCGGAAGCTAGCCCAGTCGAGGCCGAAACCGGTGAACTCCAATGAGTACGTCTTTTTCTTGGACAGCATTTGGACGGTCACCCGGCTGTAGCAGTGGCGAAAAGAATTGGTGAAGAAAAATGCGTAGAGACTATGCAGAGATTATGCAGTTGTCTTTATTCATAGATATTGAATTTGGATACGTTCCTGCTTTTGTTGACTGATAAATTAAATATTCATCATATGATATAACATATCAACATGTATGTGTGTATCTTGAGATGTTTGAACTTGGTACTTTGCACCTGAAGCTTGGAATAATTTTATTTTTGACCATATTCACTTGGGCACCGAAATGTCACACTTTGGAATCACATGCCGAGGTAGGCCAATTCAATCGGGGATTTTGTGGAATCACAGGTCTTGAGAAATTTAGGTACATACCCGCTGGAAATCAAACATGGCAATTGAAAATCCTCCACTTGTAGATAGTTTTCCGATATAATATACCAGTTTGTGATAAATTTTGGAGGATTTTTCATTGCCATGTTTGATTACCGCAGGGTACTGTAAATTTCATAGATGATCCAGTGCCAAGAATTGGTTGAAGCAGACAGAAGTGCAGGAAACTCAAAACATTTGGATGGTACAAACCATTCTGGTCGACAATTTCAAGTATGTTTTGTATGATTGTTCATCTACATCTTGTCATGATCCTTGATGATATGATATTTAAAATCATTAGGTTCATATATATATATATATACATGTATGATCATCCTGAGACTTATTTGCATTTTAGTGGTTTTGTCCGAAAATTCCCATCTTCTACCCATTCCAGGATGATTAGCTCGGCAGGTTGAGAAGGCCCATGGTCTCTCTGTCGAGTCCATCCTCTTCTGCTTGGGGATCCCAGCCACTTTTTGGACGGAGACCACCATTGCTTGGCTGCGAAAGAACCCCCCTGTTGGAAACATATAGCGGTGCAAACTGGCCAACTTGTGGAGATGGGGATTTCAGCAAATTTAAATCATGGAAAATAGGAGTTATCCAATGGATAATGGCATATCATGGGGATTTCATGGGATGTTAATGTGTATATTTTGAGGGGCATATAAGCAACTAGAATCAAAAGCCCTGTCCATTGACTCTTCTGTATATAGGTGGCGACTAATCTACATCCTCCTTGTATAGTGGGGATGAATCTTATACATGAACTGGAAATCCCATTTTTAACCTACCAGGATTAATTGGAATAACAAAGGGCTTTGAACACTGCTCAGGTGTGTCTGAACATGGGGATACCCACAAAATTATACAAAATTGATATATTCACTAACATATGACAACCAAAGATTGGATTTTGGCGTACCCTATGTTCAGACAAAGCCAATATTTTGACTAACAGCAGGGGATTTGCTACCATCATGAACAGGAACAGGTCAGGCCACTCATGTTACACAAGTACTTGAATTTGTTTCAAGATATGTACAAAAGCCACCATAGATGTCCTTTTTCCACTGCTTAATTAATACAGGTTCCCCCCGAAGTGCTTCCCTTTGTGAGTGCCAAGATGTTCAGCGCCTTCTGAAGGCAAACGGCAACCCTCTGTGCTGATGACCTTAGGCCTATGGGCGGCCATGGAAAATGGCATTGTTTCACCCCAGTGCCACTTCATCCCAGCATCTTCCCTACTAAGAGTTGGATTCTTAACCCATGAAGATATGGATTTTTAATTGGAGAGAAAATCCCATCCGCATAGTATATTAAACACCTCCATTGTATGGTCCCAAATATGTGTAGACCCCCAATCTTCTGTTTGGGTGGTTACTAAAGATATTGTGAAATAATTTATTTGAGTATACAGTATACGTTCAGATTTTCAGACACATTCAAATGATTGTTTGCGGCATGTTTGGGAAGTAGAGCCAGCCGGACATGATTGATTTAGGTCGTGATAATTTGAGATGTGTTGCCCAGATGATCGGATTTTCAGCAGGACTTTCACAACTCTGGTATGTGGAATATGATTTGGGAGATGCCAATCACACCTCCCAGCCGAGGCTTTGAAATATAGGGAGATTGGATTCATGGGTATCCACCTTTCACTGGTTTAGTCAAACTGTGGTTTTTACCATCTCTGTTTACCATTATTCTTCCTGTCATTGTTTTTGCTGGCACCAATTGGAACCACTGCTCGGAACTTTTCGGAAATCATTTTGAGACTATACAAAATATACACACTGTGTATCACTGTGTATTGTTGTTCTTGCAAGCTCATGTTTTGGACACTCCTGAGGGCAACCACAGGACCAAACTAGATCTACTGCTGCGATGTGAAGAGACATCTTTCTTTGTGTAGGTAGCTGTAAGGGTGCAGTGCAATACCTCAACCGTGAGTGGTCCACGTCTTCACCACGTTAGGCGCTGATAATTGTCTCAGGATTTGGGTCGGGGCACCCGATGACAGATGTTGCGGATTTGGGGAGACGTGATGTGGGTTGATAGTCCAGAGTGTCATGTGTTCAAAGTGTAGTAGAAGACAGACAAAAAAGTATCAAATTTGGATCATATTGACTATTCCATCAAGCTAGTTGACAATGGTGACAAACAACAGTGTACAACTCCGGATCAGTTGCTTGATCAGTTCAAATCATTTTGAGTTGCCGATCATGCCATTAGTTGTTGCACCACACTAGGGCTACGGACATCCATCATTTCACAGGACATTCAAGAACTATGAAAGACGGATTCCCAATAGGGGGGACCATGACATTTCGCCACCTTGCAACTTATATTGCTAGTAGCTTGTTCCTAGCGCCACCATGTTTGTTTGGCAATTCGATATTTCATTCTGATAACAATATTTAACCAGTATAAAACCGCTGATAAAAACTATTTGTTTTAGAACATTCCATCAGAAAATGAACCAGTTTAGAAGACTGCTTATTCTAGTTCATTTTCTGATGGACGTTTGGATTCCCCTATATTTCTTTTGAGAGCACCTCAACATTCGCCCAGATGATCCCAAATGGCTGGACCTCACGTCGCCACGTCACTGGAATGATGCTTAAAACGTGTTCATAAGGGGAATCATACCCAGATGACCTGATATCAGACTAATTAGTGAATGAATTATGATTTTTAGCCAGAATCAATTAATGTGAATATAATATATATATATATATACATACATACAATTATAAGATACTTTAAAATTGTATTGTAGTATATGAATCATCCATTTTTTGAGGTACCCCAACCTATCCCCAACGACATTTTGCGGCCGAGGATCACGCCACGGGAAATCCCTTGGGATCCCTGGAGCAGGGGCTGCCGGAAGGGTTGCGCCTTGGTTGTTTGGGCAGCTATGATGGCCACGTGTGAGATGGAAATCGGTCAGTTTACCTATGGAAAAACTATGAGAAAATCCTGGGAAAATATAGGTAAACTATAGGAAAATATAGCAAAAACTATGGGAAATCCAATGTAAATGGAGATTTTATTGGGAAAAAAAACATGCTTTCCATCATAAAATGGTAAAATCACATAAAATCACCCATCCCCATTTGGGATGAGAATCCAAAGTGACAAATATTGTCGAGTGTGGTTGAAATCACCAACGAGTCAGAGGGAGATGTTGTTCCATTCCATTCTCCTCAAAGATTGCGAGATTTTATTTTTTATAATATCACCAACACAATTTTTGACCATGCGACCAGCAAAGCTGGAGATGTATAAGAGGCGTTATTGTGGATATTGGAAGCGCATATGAAGATGACTTGCTACACCAAGGCTGTGTCAGCGATGTGAAACTGACCTGAAGGACAAACATGAACCGGAGGGATCAGCCCTTGAAACCAAGCCTTTGGCTTACCAAAGAGTTTCTAGCATGTTTGTTCACATTCACACATGGAATTCGAATTCAAGAGATGTCCATCTTGCAGCCCTATTCAGCTACACTCTGGATAAACTAATATCGCTACGGAAAACAACCTATTCAGTTCGATGAATTGCTAATTTAACCATGATGATTCTCCACATCTATGTGAGTTCACAGGAAGGTACCAAGATGTCCCAAGTCCTCAGCGTCGTGCCACGGATGACATATTTCTGTGCCAAGGATCTATGAACGTAGCACTGCGTGGTCCTTTCCCTTGGACCCACACTTGCAGGAGCGGAACACTGGTTGACTTTAGTTCATGGAGATGATAATGATGATAACTGATAACACATGATGGCAATGATACACTTGCAAAGATAGTGATAGTAGGACGGAAAGATACTAGGAAGTGATAATATGAACAGTCTGATGATGATGATGATGATGATGATGATGATGATGATGATGATGATGATGATGATGATGATGATGATGGTCATGATTGATGGTGATGATGGCAATGATGGTGATGATGATGATGATGATGTTGATGATGATGATGATGATGGTGATGATGGTGATGATGAGAACGATGAACCACAGGATTGTGAAATGCACCATGTTTGACAGAACCAAATGCAGTGATTGCTAGCGTTGGGGAGAACATCAAAAGCTTGCCTGACAATAAGATTGCGGTTTGCCTTAACCGGTCCAGATATCAATGATATTAGGCTTGGTGTCACCAAAAGACACTTTCAGAATGTCATATTTTGACTTGAGTATGGATGGGATTTGTATACAGTAATCAGTTCCAGTCCAATGCATTTCAAGGCAAGGGAGGCTGTAGTTTTGATGGTTTAATGTCTTTGTGACACAAATTTAATGTGACGGCCATCGGCAAGTGGATTTGCTTGGTACCATGTTACCTCTCTGTAATCCAACCTGCGGAATTCTCATTTTTGCCAAAGACCATGGTGTTCATATTCTTCTCACTGATCCTTGCCCTGACCAGATCCAGTCAGACATCAACGCAGTGATGGAGGAGCGCGAGGGTGGCCTTGTGGTGGTTTCATGGTTGCTTACATTTGCCCAACAAATTGACCCTACCAAATACGGGGCGAACAGATCGAGCAAATCGACCCTGCCATGAGCTTGGGGTTGGAAGACACGTCTTTCCTCTTGGGATGAGATATGGCAATGTACGTAATGGTGCATCCTGAAGATGGAAGGGAAGTGAATAAAACATGTGGATGCTTTGGTACTGTACAGTGGAACTTTTGGACGAGGACCGCTTATGAATTCTTGAGCGTACCCTGGGGTTCTTAGTTAAGCCAATTAAGGATCGTACTTCACATCACTCGGAGGGTTCACGCAAAATCACAAGATCAATAACAGATCGTCGCATTAGGCCCCAATCTGCCGTGGGCTTCCTCAGGCCCAAGACCTCCCGAGAAACCATAGTTCAGGGGGTGCAATCACACATTCGGAACCGCACAGTTATGGCTAAATACAACCCTTGCCACAGCCATTCCACCGGGGAACCCCGCTGTGCTCACTCTGCAGTCCAGCGCCAAATCTGAAGATCTGGATCCCGAGAGGCTCAGGACAGGGAGGAAGTTCGAAAGTGTTGTGGCTTTGCAAATGAACATTTTTTTTACAGTTTCCTTCACCCCCACGCACCTCGTATACATGTGATTTGATGTTTATGATATTCACCAAATTCATGATACATATGCTATGATTTACTTTGGTATTTGACGTAAATATGATATACATTGATATACATACTCTTTGAATAGATCATATTATATATTTAATATGTATATTGATTATATATATATACACATATATTATATGATCTATTTATTTGATGGTTCACCCCGCCTAGTAAGTTGGCACGTCAATTCAGTGAATTATTTGGACTATACAACTCTATTTTCCCACATGGACCAATTGGGATGAACTAACCCACTTATGTTTCCTGGGGTGAACCAAAAAATGGGATCCCAGTGGTTTGGGGGTCGCCAATAAAAGGATACTTTTTCTATAGATGAAATCGGATGGTATGGGTTAAGCATGGGGGCTGAATCACGCAAAGTTCACCCTTGGTGCTTGACCATATACGCCTCTATTTTGCAATTTTAGTAGGTGTTGTGGCCATGGGAGCAGGATTCAAGGGCATACAGCACCTTCGTTTTGTTGGTTTATTGAATGTTAGACATATTTCATTCAGCAGCAAAATTGTTGAACACCTACCGTGTGATTCCGTGTTGCATTTTTATCGCATTTTTTGTTGGGAGTATTGCAGGGATCAGTTGAACAATTTTGGAACATATCATTTCATCCAATAGAAACGCAACACATGTTTGTAAATGTTCCAATTTCTGCAGAATTCATATACTGCATGTGGAATCTTAGGAATAACTTCACACAATGTCACCAGGTGTGATATCGAATATCCTCCAAACATATTTTTTTGAAGTAGTCGTGTTTGTTCTAAGACCAGGATCACTCCCAACAATGTTTGAGTTTCAGGCAGGAACCAAAACGCCAGCAGATGACTGTCGATCGATCATCTCGTATTCAATATTGGGCAGAAACACAAGAAAGTCAATGGCAGCATTCAAGGGAAAATCCGCAGAAATCTCCCGATATTTGGGGATTTTGGTGGAGATTTTCCCGTCGATCCCCTGAACCTGAGCTGTGGAGATGTGTCAAAGGTAGAATCCGGAAAAAATTGGGAGATGAATATCTCGACGTGGACTAATTATATGTTTATGTTTGTTAGATGTTCCTTTGAACGCCGGCGATTTTGACATATGTTTTTTTCTTTTCGAGATCTCTCGGATGCATTTGGCCCTTTGCACATGCTGTTCATCAGACATGTTGTCCCACCCAGAAAACAAGATAAAACAACACAATGCGAATCATGTTGTGCTGTTTGCACAATTCTTCATCCTAGCATAAAAGGACATTTTGAAACGTTAAATTAGTCGAAATCGGTTGAAATCATCGAATATTGCCTTGAATTCTCCAGGAAATTCAGCAGTTTGCTATGGATAATCACCATTTTCAGTGTGACGACTCCACCGAGGAGTCCCGAGGACGGACACTCTTTGCAGCACCTGGCACAAAGGCAGCTGGGTTAGTGAGGGTACCCTAGGATAAACTAACGTAGATGTGGAAAACCAGTGTTTCCCTAGGGAAATCTACAAATGGTGGGTTTTCCACATCTATGATCTATGTTAGTTTATGGGAGGGTAACTATCCCAAAATGCTCTTGTGTCAGACTGGTGAGTGTCTCAGAATGATGATGATTTATCCAAATGGCTGCCGATCTTTTCAGTTTTTGACTTTAAAAAAATCCTGACCCCCATGCGGGCTGGTTCTCCGTGTCCTTTCTCCATGTTCAGAACAGTTCAGGCCCCATCTAGTTTCTATCTCAGCACGTTTAGCCATTGAACCAGGTCGTTGTCCAGCTCTTTGTTGCGGCAATCTACATCAATGTACAGTACCCTTTTTTTGCTCTAATCTAATCTTTCTATCTTTTCACTGTCTGTGTCTATTTTCACTTGTTGATTGGTTTACGGATTATTGTATAACTATTGGGTCTTGGGTGAAATCCTTTTTTTTATAGGATTATTTTTATTTTTTTAATCTACTGTCTAAAGTTTATAGCTTACTTTCCCATGATGGCCGGAAGAGCTTCCGCCCACAAGGCAAACAGAGGAGTGCATTGCTAAGCTAAAGAAGGATCGGCGCAGGTCGCAAGGAGCCCTAGGTGAACAGGAAGTCGCCAGGCGAATGACTTTCGTATGGATCAATCCCTCTAATATAATATAACAAGTAAAGATAATGGTACATTATCATATACTATCATATTTTTTGATGGTATATTAGAAGGTCAGGGCGTAAGTTACTTGAGTCTAAGGTTGATGGTCTTTTGGACACAACTATAACCATGGTCTATTCTATAATCATGGTCTTATGGATATGGTGGATGAGCATCCATGTACATGGTTTGGGATTCGACCAACCGAAACGAATGGAGTTGGAGTGCAGCCAATGAAGTTTGGGATTCTTGCCACACGAGTCAAGATTTGGCGTGTGAAAAATGAGGATTCATCCAACAACTACCGCAGATGGACGAAATATTCAAACTCTGTCTATCCCATACAACCCCCTCGCCCCCAAAGTTCAATGTTAATGCAACCTGAGGTGCATTTAGCCTCAATGGACGAAAGAAATCAGCCACCCAACATCACTTTTGAGAACACGCACGCTGAAACATTGAGATTTGGGGGTGCAGGGGTTCAACATAGTGCGTGTTGCAGGCTGTGAATATGTATATATATATATATATATTTTTTGTCCATCTACTGTAGTGAGGGTTTCTTCAACAAAATGTGTGGGGATTTTGCCACATGACCCCAAAACCATCCAACACCTCACAGATTTGGCTGAACAATATTTGGATGGATTTTGGATGATTTTGGTATGTTTTGCCGGAGCGTAGCCCTGATGCCATCGAAGAACTGGAACACGTTTTAGTGGACTTGTCCGGAAAAAACGGGGGTCTACACCAGATTCAGTGGCAAGGCAAGGTACCATACCTTGGGCGTCCAGTTGTGTTTTGAAATGTGTGTAACCATCGTAATGACCTCCATAACTTGGGATATAACCCTTATAATTAAGATGGATCCAAATAATATATATAAATATTCATTCACAACCAATTTATATATGTATCCACTTATAACTTACAATACCAACTGCACCGCCAAGTGTTTTCCATTGTTTTCCCATGAAATTTCGTGACAAATTGGGGGTTCCCAGGGTCCCAGACTGTCCCAAAACCTGCCGCCAAGTCCAGTGGCGCCGAGGATTCAAATGGCTCGGTCGAACTCGAGTCCAGCCCTAGTTCGATCACTCAGCTGTACAGCTTACCCGTAGAGGGTGGATCCAACCAGCAAAAATTGGGGATTGAACTTAGAAGAATGAGGATCTATAGTTTATCTATGGTTGATTTATGGTATTTAAGATGGTTTATAACTAGTATAACTATATATGTATAACAAGGCTGTTTGTATGGTCAAAGATAACTGGGGGTTCCACCTTCCAGGTGGCTCAAATACTCGACACCAGGACCGAAGACTTGGAAAACATGATGGTTTCAATGCCCAGTTGGTGGTTCCCTTCCGTAGCAATCCCATCTAGATGGTCCCACATATGTAGTTTCATCCCCTACTGGACCATGGTTGGTGGGGGATGTTTAATATTGCGGGGAAGGGATTATTTTGTGGTTTGCTGTCAAAAATCGTAACTATGGATCATGAATATAATATAATATAATCACAATCTATGGATGCCCAACCAATGCCTTACCTGGTAAGAAGATTCCCAATGATTGATTCGCAGAGAGGTTGTTGAAACTGCCAGAACTGGTTGCTGTTTGGATGGTGTACCCGTTTTTTTTGAAGTCCCAATGTTTGATGCTTGATCCAGTTAAGTCTTATTGAATCCAATTAGATATATCCAATATCATCAAATATATCATTAAATATCATTGAATGTCGTTAGATATCATTATAAAATCATGAAATATCATTAGATATCAGTATATAAATCTAGTGAAATACCATTCAATCCCGTTCAATTTCATGAAATTCATGGTTCAATTCTCAATTTTCTGGACTTTCAGTGGCCACTGCTCCACTACCGAGGCTGGCCAGGAACTTCCAAAGTTCGAAACCCCGGGTGCTGAGTGGCTGTTGCAGTTTGAGTGGCTCGGAGTCCTTGAGATAGTCAACCAAAATCTAAATTGAAGAAGCTACCAAAATTCAAATTTGGGTCCCTAGATTGCCAATTTGATACTATACCCATGTATATCTATGAGAACATGCTACTGTAAATTATACATGAAGGACGTAGTAGTCCAAATGCATATCATTTCATATCATTAAATATATAGATAATAGAGACATCCTAATGTGGTGTATGCGTTTTTCGGCTTCACGAGAGTGGACCATGCTTGACTGCTTAACCACCATCGCACACCGCGCAAAGGTTCGGTTTTTCGAACGCGAATCTGGGGCAGGAGCCGGGTGGGGGGGGGCTATCAAGATTGAAGTAGGCCTATTTGAGATGATAGTAGGATGTAATTGTCCTAGGGTATACGCAGATAATCATGCGAAACCTATGGTTTCCCAATGAAATGATATATTGATTATTACTAATATGAATGGTAAGTGTTCCATGTCATGTGTCTATATTAATTTTCTGTTGGGTATGAGTCCAACTGTAACTTAGTAATGTTTGAGGAATAGATGTTGCAATTTGAAAATGTTGTAGGAATAGAATCAACCAATGTAGGTATGAAAGCCTTTTGCACAGGCTGATACCCCAATTATTTTCATGCGACCCAAGGTTTGTCCAGAAAGCCCCTGGCACAAAGAGCTCATCCAGCTGAAGCAATGTATCTGGATAGGTTACAACGAACGCGGTTGCGACGTCGCTGGAATGAAGGGACTAGGATTTGGGGTAACTGGTCCCATGGCCGAACCTTGAAGAACTTCCTGAATTACCTTGATTTATCCAGATCTGATTGTAGTTGGATATCCCATCACTTATATCCCCAAAACATCCTTTCAAACTTGCATAATATCGCCATTTTCATCCATGGATTCCGTGGCAAGAATGATGGGATCATATGGGATCAACATCTTGGGGGGCACCCACTGAGGGTGATTTTGTTTGGGTTCTTTAAGCTCGCCACCATGGTTGTTTCTTGAATTTTGGAACCCTTAAAGCCATGAGAATAGTTAAACAATGTTCAATATTGATATATTATGATATATTTAAATATACTAGAATGGTCTAGTATTGGATGATTCATAGGGCTATTCCCATTTCACGAACCCCCTCAGATTTACCATCTCCCACCACCAAAACAACGAATTTCGCAAACCGTTAAATCGCCGCTGCCGGAGGAATTTTTTGCAGCCGCTCCCAGATATTTGCAGCTTGGAAACTCAGAATCCCAATGGCGAGGCGTTTCATAGACTATCTGAGTTGAAGAAAGCCAAGAACCGGGGTCTCGGATTTTTTGTTTCTACCATTGCTTATGAATAAAGAGACGAACCCCAGAGGATGTTTCAAACGTTTCACATCCTGGGTTGCAAAAGCAGTGCCACCTGTTAGTGGTCACGACACTCAAAGGCTTGAAACAAATTAATGGAATCCCCAGATGTTTCACATTTGCAACTTGGTGACCGGTATGATCTTCATCCTTTCGCATGGGGGCTTTACCTTGTTTGTGAATGTGACATTTCGATCAAAATTGGGTACCCCCAAAAAAATGGAAGTGTTTGCTGATTGACTAATAAACATGATGCAGATATTGTATATTCACTAATTTGGATTATGTGGATATATGTATGATTATGTGGACTTCTTGGATTGTTAAATCCTAGAATTACTAGAAATTGTGTTGGTCCTTGGTGGTCCATTGGTACCTCAATTCTGACCCAAGTCTATTTGAATCCTCTGATTTTGGTGCACCTGGGATCCCGGGCTCGTTCCAGGGGCAAGGTGCGTGACAAGAAGACCCAGGTGCCACACGTCATCGGTCGTGGGGAGTGTGCATTTCTGGTGGAATTTCCATGTTTCTTTTAGAACATGAGTCAAAAGTTGTTCTAAATGTCAATGGCCCGTTCCACTATAGTTTGTTTTTTTTTGAAAACCGAAGGGGTCCTCCCTCTTTTTTTCGGCACCATTGCTGGGCTTGAATTTTGCACTCACCCCCAACGATGGGATGTACTGTATACGAAACATGACCAATGTTCTGGGTCCATACTTGGTAACCCCGCTTGTGAGCCACTTATCACCCAATCTCCGACTTTCCCAAAATTTATAGAAGATTTGCAGGACATACCTATACTTCTTGGTAAGGCCCCACGGTTTGCTGCAGATTTGCACTGAAATCAATCCATTCATAGCGTTGCAGGACTGGTATGCAGGATCTCTGGCCCCTGGATATTCACTTCCACAGCCCCTTGACGACCCTGCCATGGGGGACGGGGTTGGAGGGCTCATTTCCACTTAAAGTAACTCACAATTGACAATTTTCAGGGTCTGTCTATTTGATGTGGGTGGGAGTATTGGTCAAAATCAAACTGATGGCCATTTCTGTAGGAAAAATCATGGGAAAATCATGGGAAAGAGCATACACATTGTTTTAAACCTAGGGAGTAAGATAAAGCTAGTATGAGCACATCTGGAAAATCTTTGGTTAGGATGTCTGCCTCCTGCTACTCTCACATGCGAAGTGTGTGTTTACCCTTGGCAAAACTCAAGTTGCTTTTGGAACATCATTTCCCCATAATTTAAGTTCCCGAATATCCCGGAAACTATCAATCCATTTTCTGAATTTTGGGGAGGGTCACCAAAAATAGCACGGACGTTTTTGGAAATCACAAACATGTCCCAAGACTTCACTTCCACAATCTGAGGTTGCAGAGCGGCCTGAGCAGACCTCCGGCAGCAGAAACCAAGAAGGTCCTTGAAGCCGTCTGGGAGTCCCAGGAAAATCACAGGGGCCTGTGGATGGGTGAAAGTTTCCCCCCAACCTTGTGGAGTTTTTGGGCAACATTTATCAACATGTCTTTTGATTCAAAAGATGGTACTCAACCAACAGCACTGTGGTCATTGTGGATGAAACAGTGAAAGTATATGAAATCCAACATGCATAATATGCCTAGAGGCCTAGAGGTTCAGACGTGCATGACGTGAGAAGGTGATACATATTGGTGCGATCTCAGAGTTGGAGCTTTACGAGAAGAAACTCATGATCGAACTTCAGGCTTGTTTGGAAGATGATGGAAGATGGATGTTCACTGTTCACTCTTTTTACGCAGTTGCAAGGCAAGGGGCCTCAAATTGTAGCTTTAGCATCTGCCCCTTGTTTTCATTGATTACTTTTTGTTTTGCGGGTCCATGATTTTGCGAAAGCTCCTTTGCCCCACCAAGAGCTACCAGAATTGCTTTAATTGCACAAAGCAATGTCTTTTTTTTCCTGGCTGGTGCGTTCAATCCATATTTGGGCCGATGAACCGCATTCTGAATGGTCAAATCCCACATCTTGACGCTTACATAAATCATCATGTTGTCTCTCCATTTTTTGGATTTTCCCAAGATTTTTGGCATATCGCTTGACGCTAGTTATATGGCGCTGCCAGATAATTGAGGCGAAAACCCAAATCCCATGGTTTACCATCCTGTTCCCAATGACAAATTTGCCACAAATTTGTGGGATTGACCAACTCCAAGGCTCGTGCACTGGCGGTCTCCTTGGGTATTCGCAACAGTGCCTGGGCTGGTCCCAACACGGGGGATGGAGTGCCAAGTTTTTTGCAATTTTTAGAAGGGAAAATGATCACGCCAAATGTATCTATTCATGGATTTGAGAAATGGGAATGATCCCAAACCATACATAATGATGACAGCAACAGCAAGCTTGATCAACTTTTTTTGAGGTAGTCCTTCAAAACCTCACGTGAGCTTGAATGCATAACATAACACGGCAGGACGCACCGAATGCAAACCGATTCTCCAAAAGAAGAACTTGCAGTAGCCTTCATTTACTGGAGACTCATGACGTCCAAGACAAGAACAAGCTAACTTTTAATCCAAATGGCCTTCAGTTTTGGGAGAGGGCCTCCCTGCTTTCAGTGGCGTGAGGGAAACTTGCAGAATGCCCGCATCTGCAGATGGTAGAAGCAGGTAAAAGACATAGTTGTTTGCATTTCCCTGAAAGCAAACCTGTCATAGTGACATCCTTTTGAATTTCACAGGTGCGAAAAAACTGCCTCCGACCCGTTGCTGTAGCCATTTGAGGCCATGATGTTCTGACACCCTGAGTCTGAGGGTGGGGCAGATCTGAATGTTGTTCTAGTGGGGTGTGTCTGAACATGAGGTATAACCCTGACATGGATCCAAAACAAACAATATTAAGATATAGGGGAAAAAACCTTCACCAATATTTACCAACGGTTTTAAGATGATTTAAGAGAGGCAAGAATTATATTGTATGTCTAGCCTCCTGCAATCAAACATGGCAATGGAAAGTCCACCACTTTGATCCATTGAGTTCGAGGAGTTTCCCTTTAGGACCTCCATTTTTGATAGGGTTTTTGCAGCTGAAATCATATCCATTCGAATGGTGTGTCTATGGTGGTTGGATTGCCCCTCAAAAAGGATTCCACGTTGGAAAGCTCCAAGAAATTTGAAGAAGCAATTACTGTATATCCAGGTATCCTTTTGTCAAGTGGATTGAAAGATACATAGCATGCAACATGTAAGTTTGGTGCATTCAGCATTCTGAAGCCACTTGGCAAAAGGTTGAGTGGATTAGATATTAATATATAATAATAGTAGCCTTCGGAAACCGTTAAGGTGACCTTTTTCAAAGGTTTTTCTGGCGTCTTGAAGCAATTTTGCAATCCAACTTCTTCTGCCCTGTTGGTGGCTGACTCAGCAAGTGGATTCCATCGCTCTTGCGTCACCACAAGTTTCACCCTAGTCAAACGCACGCCGTCATGGAGATACTCGCTGAAAGCGAGTGTGACCGATGCATGGTGGCTAAAAAGCGGGCGAAAGTTGGAGCATTGGATCCATTGAAATCATTTGAGATCCACTAATCAACGCTTTTGCGGTTCAGGGATGGGTGTTGGTGTGTGTGTTTTTTTTGTGTGTGTGGATGGTATTGGAAGAATTCCATAGACTTACTGTACTCCATAATGTCCGCTGCTTCATGGATTTGTTTACTTGCATCATTGAAAAAATGCGATGATGATCCATGCTCTTGCGAGGTGATTCAAACAACGAAGCTGATGACATGTAAAGATCTAGGGCCCCATCCAGCCTTCCGTCCGATACAGTCGTGATTGGAAACTTGCTCTGGGCTTTTCAAGAAAACAGGTGCTTCTTTCATTGGGGAATGGTCATCAATCCCTTAATAGGGATTTATCATGTATCCATTCTGTTTGGATTCCAAATATTGGATGGATGACCATATCCCATGTACCATGTGTTGACCATGGCACATGTGTTTTCCCAGGAACAGTTCCTGTCATGGTCTGCCACCGGATATGGTAACCACGACCTTCGCAGGAGATGCGAGATATGGATATTCCAATGGATGTGACTCAGATGCCATGATTTTTGTTGGTTGAGGGGGGTTGGAACAGCAATAGATGAGGGGATTATATTATTATATACTCTTCGGCAATCAAACATGGCAATGGAAATGCCTCATTAAAGATTGGTTTTCGTGCGGGAAACGGTTACTCATCCATAAATTGGCAGATTTTCCATTGCCGTGTTTGATTACCACAGGGTAGGTGGGTTGTACATTTGCTGAATGCACCGCAATCACCGGCGAGTGGATATCCTGGGGATAGTGATCCCAACCAGCAAGCAGATTGGATTTGATGGTACCCTCAGCTAACTTCGATCTTGACCATAGCACACATCATATCTGTACTGTTTACCACCCATTTTGGAATGGTTGGAATACCACCTATAGAGATGGTGATTTGGGGGATGGTTTATTATTGTTTTACCCTCACATTACGGGTTTTTCAATGTTTGTGTAAAATGAATTAAGAATATGACCTCTTTGGAAGTTGAACATGTGCAACGGAAGTTGGAATTGAGGACAGAAACAATACGTTTTCTGTTCAACTCAACCCGTCAACAACCTTGAATGATTTTATCACGTTCCATTCCATCGGGGCGATGTGAAGTGTTTCCCCAAGTAACTACTATATAGACAATATAGTAATCATTGTTTGAATTACATTCATGGTCCACACATTTTCATCAGCAGGTATGTCGCAACACTTGTGAACCATTGATCTCTGAGAGTTGCGCAGCATGTTGCACATGGCCTTCTAGGGAGCTTCAAACCATTTGATATTTCCACTTGAGCAGTGTCCCAAGACTTCTTGTAGATTTGTTCTGCTGGTTGCTATATGGCTGCAGCTCAAAATGTAAGGTCCCGATCCATACCCGGGACCCACAGGCGATCCATACCCCCTGATCCATACCCCCGATCCATACCCTCGATCCATACCCTTTTGAAGAGATTGAATTCATTTGAGAGCATTTGTGCCATATTGGGATGTTCCTTCTCCATAATTACTTACTTTGATTTCATCCCCGATGCTTTGTTATCAAGAGTTTTATTTGTCACGTTGGACACAAATGATCATGCAGAGAATGTTCCGAGCTGACATAGTTCCTCGCCTTGCCAAATGTCCGGGGTCCAGGTGATCTCCTACAGTGTGGCCTTTAGGGCTGCTGATACTTGGGAGCTGGCGATGCAATTCATGCTGGGCACTTGGGTCGTTTTGCCTTGGGGCAAGGAGCTTGTTGTGGTGTTGAAAGGCTGAAAAAACAAGGGGGGTGATCTAATGAAGGGTATGACATTATGATATTATGCCTGAATATTATTGAATCTTTGTGTAATATAAATGTATGGGTGTTATATACGCCTCATTGTCTTGCAATGCCCATCCTTTGTGTCATGCTTCTCCCTCTCCGCTTGTCTCTCTTTGGCCATCTCTGGCATGAATTGTTCAGGGTGTGCTACACAGCTGCTACAGTGCCAATGTTTGTGGCTTGATACACTGTTTTGACCTCCGAAATAATTATCGGATGGTTTCACTCTATCAGTGGATTTGTTGAAGGCAAACTATGCAGGAAACCGCAGGAAACCCATCTTTTACCACCGATTATATCATACAGAATTATCCTGTAAAGATTCCCTGACACCAATCGATTGGACTTCAATTTGTTGATGGTCGCTTCCCAATGGTTGGTGGTTAAATCCCAATTTTTGCTGATTAAACCATATCAATCACCTGGTTTCCTACTTAGATCCCCCTTGTTCATTGGTTTCACACCAAGAATGCCCCGGTTTTCCCGGAATGTTCCTCCACACTGGATCATCCATGAACTGGTAGTAAAAGATTTCAAAGTCTGAAACAACTTAGTTGCTAATAGAAAAACATCAAACAACGTATTCCTCCAAGATCTCTTTGCAGCTGGTTGTTCCATGGCTTCAAAAAAAACACAAACACAGGTCGGAGATGGATGAGAAGTCCATCATGGCGGACAACATCGTCTTTGGCGTTCCGGATACCCAGCTCTGATTTTGTTTTGTTTTTGAAAATTCCTCAGCAAAAGGTGGCATTGAGCTTGGCATCTCACCGGCAAAACATAGTGTATGTACTCTCCAGTCCATGGCACCTACAGCGTGCCTGTTAATTCTAGTTGTATACTTCGACTGGCTATACCATAGTTCATTGCTTTTATCATATACAATACGGGTATGTTTTAACATACATGATTGATGCGTAGGTGATACCCTGGCCCAGGGTGCCACAATGCCACAGCGTTTCCACAGCTGCTGAGGCTGCCATTGCAGCATGCGACCGTGGCAGGAACCTCCCTCTAGCGCTGAGGTGAATGATTCGAATGGGGAGGTTACCCCATTTTAACTTCCGGTACTGAAACATGGCAATCGAAAATCCCCTACCAATGCAGGTTTTACTAGGAAAATTATCTAATTATCACTCATTTACTGTATTTACTGTATTGCTTTGATTGAAATTTATCCATTTAGTTTGAAGATTTTCCTAGTTACAAACCTCCATTTTGAGGTTCCGGAATTTTCCGGCAGTGTTCGATGACGAGGGAAATGCCAATGTTCGTGGGAAGATGATGATTACCATCGCTCCGATTGAACATGACGATCCTGAGATATCCTGACTTGGGGGTTGGAAGATGAGTTTCCAGCAAGACTGGGCGACTTTCAGGATCGAACTGTTAGTGGAAGGGTAGCCGATTTTGGAATACTGTCTGGTGAGGGTAACCATTAGATCTTGAGATACACAACCTTTTGAACAACTCCACATGTTGCTTGCCAAGTGTGTTTTCTTTGGTCCAAGCGGTTCTTCACAATTTTGGGGAGTGGTTCGAAGGGTGAACGTATCTACCCGCGCATGTTTTTACCCATAGAAATTGAGTTTTGGTGATGATTTGACTGAATCAGAGCCATCGCTGAAGTTAAGGGCTGGGTTATGATAGGATTTGGCCGTTTCCTCTTTTTGTTGCCGTCTCTCAATCATGGATCTAATGTTTAAAACCATAGTGAATACCTTCAGTAGCTTTATTTTTCATCTCATTGTCGGAGAGTGGACGACTATCAACTTTCATTATGGAGAATCAAACCATAGCCATTAACCATTGTAATTATTACACTTCATTCTCAGAAGTGGTCTAAGAAAACCTGCAGGACAAACTTGATCTTTGGAGTTAAAGTATGTTAAAGTTCCCAGTTTCATCCATGTTCCATATTTTTCTCAGATTTTCCCGTTTAATATCTTTTAATAAATCCATATAAATCCATGAATTCGCAATCTTCATTGCCACATCTGCCCAACATGGTGCCTGCCTCGTGCCAGGTTCCTGGAGAAGATGAAGCTCAACGGCTTGAAGCCAGACCTCATCATCATGAACTCAGCCGGGCAGCCTGTCATGGCGTCTGAAGCTGGGAAAAACGAAGAAAATGCAGTGGAGAGACTCAGCATCATCCCAAGGAAAATATGCGTTCGCTATGATACTAATACTAGTATTTTTTTTGTATGCTATATTGTAATTATATTTCATTTGGTAAGTAAAACATGTACCAAAAGATGTTTCCCAAATTAAAATATGAATAAATAATATGACAATTAAATATGAGGAACATCAAATAACAAGGGCCCCAAATTCGGAGAGAGATCCAAGGCCCAGGTCGGCATGGCTTCTGGCATTGGGTTTCCCACATGAAACATGTAGGGATGGGATGGTGATTCCACGCCATGACCAACTTGAGTTTTTTTCAAGGTGGCTCAACCAACCAACCAGATACATGTTTCCTTCCATCAGGGTGACTTGGCTCGATTTCTGTTTCTAGCCTTGCCTGACCCCAATCCACACCGGCTGACCATTTGAGAGTCACGAACGCAGCCAGACACTAGGAATATTGGATCGGAGTTTGAGGATCAGTGAGCTTTTGATTCAATACATGGATTTGTTGATGATATGGGTTTGTCTGAAAATAGATGGTATACCCCCCAATTATAGCCATGTAATGGGGATTCTGATCATTAATCAATTATGAGTTTTGCAATGACTGCAGTTCCGTTTAGCCGTAGCTCACCTGCAACTCCTCCCTAGTCCCACTTCCCAAAGGTGATCAGTGCCAGCGAGAAGGCGGATGGGGATACTGTGGGTGGTGATGGGGACGGACCGATTTGGAATCCAAAGAAATCAACCATATGGGAATCCAAGCACTGTCCAAGCACCAGAAATGGGGATATCAATGGATATCAATGGATATCAGTATATCACTATCATATCATTGTATCACTATCAATATCATTGATACACGATCTAGCCATATCTAACCGCTAGGTAGGAGGGACAGGGAGCGGGCCACGGAGCAACCAGGTTGGGGGACGAAAATGCGACCTGGTCAACACGGAGAACACGCAACGAATCGTGGTTCTTGGATCTATATGGCCATCCATAATGATATTATGTGATAAACATGATGAAAAAGTGTGACAAGTTCAGTCATGCATGACAAGTCCTTTTGATACAAGTGGGATGTGTCAGAATCTGTATTCCCATGTTTGCGAGGGGATGAAAATATAGGTCCCATCCATTTTGGTGTGAAACCTCGGGTATTCCACGAGCCAGGGGTCTTGACCCATAGCCAGATATTGCCAAACATGTGCCAGGGAAGTTTAACGTTGACCCAAAACCTACGACAAAACCGCCATCAGTCAGTGAAAAATCTCACAGGCGGACGAATGGGAGCAGGCCCTTGCAAGTCTCTCTGAGGCGCAACGAATATGGCTGATGCCAATTTGAGAGTTGGTAAACTTACCCTCTGGTAAACGTTTACATAACTATGGAAAATCCACCATTTTTCATGGGAAAATCCACTATTTCGACTGGGCCATTTTCAATAGCGAACTGTTAGTTCACCAGAGGGTATGTAATTTTGATAGTTTGAAGCATTGACAGATGGTAGTTATACAACAGTTACTCGTATCAAGCAATCATCAACCAATCATCAAACAATCACTAATCAATCATCAATCGAGTATCAGCTCAACAACGAACCCAACTGGTTCTTGGTGTACGGTCGTCAATTGGCAACGAGATTTAAAAGAACGATGTACTTCACGTCAAAATGATCGGAACCTGCCTAGCTTGATTGATGAATTTGGAATGTTGGAAGAGGCTGAAAAGTATCTAGCCGCTTAGCAATGGTGAATAAGTGGAAACGCCATCGGCAGTGGGACCACTCGTTATGGTTGCTGGATGGTGTTTTGGGGGGTTGAAGATGTTGAAGTACTTTCCATACTCTATGATTTTCACAGCCATGCTAGTTGATAGTTATACGTCATACGTGTTCAGATGGGTTGACCCTACCCGCCACCATGAGAATCTCCCACCTGTTTGGTCCAGGAAGTCGTTTATCACCTCTACCCATTTTGGAGTTCCTTTGCCTCATCCACGATTTTTGTTTGCTAGTGCAAAACAATTGAATGCAGAATTGAATCATGCATTGCTGGTTGCCTTCAAGTGTTTCAAATTTTGAGTGGATTGACTGCTATATCGAGCACAATTGAACGCAGACGGGGAGGAGAAATGTATGGCCCAGATATCATGGCCGGACGACAGAACAGAAGGGATACAATACAACGGATGTTGGTTGACCTCACAAGGCTCCAAGATTTGCAACACAAGAATGATTATTGTTGCAATTTGCAATGTTCGCAAAGTCTCAAGACCAGCATTGCCATTCTGATGATTTGGGGAAGGGCGGAAAAATCTTCAGGAAAATTGTGACTACCATCTGGTAATTTCACCGATTGCTCTGGGAAACCACCATTTTTTACTAGGTAAATCGTCTGTAACTTGGCAATTCATCATTCTTGATTCTTGATGTTCCTTTCCCAATGTTTTCAACCTATGGTTGGGAAAGCTTGGGGCCATGTTTTCAGAGGCCGATTCTTGGGGTCTTCATCCAGACATCGTTCGGCAGCCCAGAATTTGCCAGTCCATCACCCGAATCACGAGTCTTGAATCAAAAATCTTGATCTTAAGGATTCATGATTGACGATTACTAATATCGATTAATATGTTTTTTTAATGATCATTAATCTGATTTGATCATCCCTGGATCAAGAAATCTGCAGAATCTACTGGTTCACCAGGTCATTGCTTCGTCCATGGCTGCACCGGCTGTAAACACTTTAGGTGTCCTTCAGCGGCTGCATCCGCGCATGCGGCCGAAGCAGGGGGACCCAAGTTTCATCAATTTTCTGGGAGGGTTGGTTTGAGATTTAGATATTCCTGTCATCAGTTCTCCTAATCCCCGATAAATCAGGTATATAGTATATAGTATGAGCCCAATATGATAACCCATCATCCACAATTTATGAACAGTCAGATTTTTTGATAGTTCATGAAAAGATCTTAAAACATTTAAAGACGTAAAACAATCTATGTACAAAACCTTACAATTGATTGTTAGATCCCATTCAATTCCCTTAAATGCAATAAACTGGGTACTATAATCCCATTAATCCACAACATTTTATTGTTACAGTATAGGGTAGGTGTCTTTTTGCATCTCTCCTGTGGGATAAGATTTTTGTCCATCCCGCAGACCTGGAAATTCCCGGAACTCAATGGAGGTTCCGTTCGCTGGGAAAATCATTGAACTAAATGGCAGACCTTCCAGCAAGCCACAATTGTTTACCCAAGGGTAACCACCACATTGATGATTGTCGTCCATGTTCTTTTCATTTTGCAACGTGGGATTTGGTCTTATGCCATGATGATACACGGTGTGTGTGTGTGTGCTGATTATATCGGTACAGCCTGCGCAGAACGATGAGTTTGGGCATTGCTCTCATCTACAATGAATCTACAAGTCAAGTCCTGGGAGCATCATGTGGGTCACATCAGGTCCACAAACTCTGGTGTTGCTTTTGCTTTTTAGTAAAAAGGTATCGCAAAAACGATTTGTTTTTCCACGATGTTGTGGATCATGATGTGGCCAATTGATTCCAGGATATTTCAGGTTTCTAACTTTATGTTGTTTGGTTGCAGAATTATACAAACATGTGTACTGTATATAATTAAATATACAGATAATTGTATGTATGCGACATGTATGTTTTATTGTGTTTTAGATTCCATGTTGTGCAAAATTGCCAGAAGACACAAGGGTGGGAAGTGCTGCATACCTCCACGTCTGAGGTGGACACTGGGAGTGGGCTCTCCACCTCCTTGAGGATGCCAGGCACGATCTCCTCACTGCGACCTCACTGGAATGATGGTAAAAAATGGGAAACTATACTATATGAAACTATCCAAAATGGTCCTATTTCAGATTAGCGAATTATTACAATTTACCTATATGTATTATATATATGATATGATGTATATAATATATATATATATATGATATATATTTATACTATATATATATTATATGTATAAATATATATATATATATATATTATATGTATAAATATGTATATATACAGATATATGCACATATTAGTGGTATTTACATGATATCTGATCATATACTAATTAGTGTTTTAATATGTTTTAATTATGGGGATTTGATTTTTCTTGGGAGATGATGATTTATTAAATATTGTGGGCATATTACATACGGCATTTATATGATTCGTACAGGTACGGGTCCAAATTTCATTTGTTTCCTCAGACCTATATATGTTTTGATCATGGCACACCTGCGGTTGCGGTTGGATCAATCTATATATATATATATATAGCTCAGCTGACAACCTTTTATCACTAGAGTTCTTAAAAGGGAAGAATTACTTCCGAAAGCCTGATTTTTTTACCATTAGAATTGGATGAAATTTGGTTTTCTTGTAAATGGTCCCTTCATTTATTGATGGCGTTTTGTCAAGCAGAAAAGTGGGTTTCAGATCGTTGGTGAAACCATGATGGAGTTTCAGATTGGAGGAAACTAAACCCTGTTGACCCATGATATTTTCAACACCAAACATGGTGATGGGTTTAACCAACGCTTGCACCACCATGTGGCCACTTGCTACTGTAGTTACAAGTGGCTTTGCTGCCTAAGCTGCCCCATGTGACCCAAGGCAAACAATCAATTTGTCTTATTTGGAGCAGCTTTGAGTCTTCAGCTATGCAAGGCTATTTTGTTCTTCAGAGTCCGAAGCTTTCTTTGATTAGTGGAGTGGTTTCTGAACCTTTTTCGAACTTCCTGAAATGGCTAAGGGTCTCGTTCAATTGAACATGAGATTCTGGAATCAAACATAATACTGTAAGATTTTTTGTACGAAGGCAACACGAATCAGAAACATGACCGATCCACCTATGTTTTCATAATGCTGTTATTTGTTGCTCTCCCTGCTGAAGAGGTTCCCTAAAGGCCTTGATTTCTTCCCCTGCGAGGCAGAGTTATGCAGCTCCAGATGGCATTGCCTACAGCTCCTAGGGCTGGGAGAATGGCCTAGAGCCTGTTGTTTCAATCCTTGACTAAATCCTTTTCCATCCAGGAATAAGAAAAATAAATCACATGGGAAGATAAACTCATGGATTTTAGCTAAACATAGAACACATGGAGATATGGGAAGTTAGGAAGATATGTCACGTTTTTCATGGCCAATCAGATCCAATCAGATTCATTTGCTCAAGTTGTATCCCCCAACAAGAGTAGTAAACGGCGAAACAATATGAACGCGTGGCTTAAAGTTGGGTACCCCTGAAAGTAGACAGTCAATGCATGTAAATACTAAACATGACCAAAATGTGCGGGGGCCCCTGAGCCTCAAATTTTCAACCCTAGAAATGGGAGGATGGTCCAACCTGATTTTCATTGTTTTTTTTCAGGGGGTAGCTCAACCATCAGCAAGGTTTAGATAGCTCCATTTTGGATGAGTTGAATCGCCTATTTTGCTGACCTTAACTGATGTCCCATATTGATGGCTATGAGATGTTATTTTGCCCCTCTCCCGCCTTCAATTTCGGGATGGCGTACCCAGGTGCCGCCATCGATGCGTGCCATGTGGGCACCCAGTGGGACAAGGTCTCACAGTGCGAGTTGGGATGGGATGATGATTTGAAACCAGCCACCAGTGGCCCACTGGCCCTCTGCTTGGTCGAGTAATTGACGGACCCCCAATTTCTGCAGCCCAGTTGGGTAAGTGATGGTTAGACCTACTAGTTTTTCATTATATCTTGCTCTTTGAGGACATAATGCATATCACATGATAAACCAAGACTCTGAGGGTCTGCGAATCAAGAGTTTGCAGCCAATCCCGCACAGAAATTGTTTTCGTAATGGATTCTGTTTGTTCTGGTGACTCATTGCAAACGAACATGCAACTCCAAGAAACTCCCTGTCCTTTGATATGGCATCGGAATGCATCGGACGACCCCAATTTGCTTCAGATTGCTTTTGCTATGACAAGATCTTGGAACGTTTGGAGGGTCCAACAAAAAGTGGATCAACTTTGCATCATCAGAAGCAATGTCTAGATTAAGCTGAAGAGTTCCGACATAATTAGAATCGGTTGTGTTTGACATGCATGGTTCTGTGCCATGAGGAGAATCTGAGAATTGATTCATATATATGTATATATAGATTAGAGACAATATCTATAGATGTATTGATGTGTAAATAACAATAATAACGTGACACAACAAAATTTCTTATAACAATGATTGTTGATGTGTATGTTGACCATTTGGCAATCAAACATGGCGAAATGGAAAATCCGCAATTTAGTTCGAGGATTGTCCCATGAACACCCATTTGTAGGATTTGTAGTGGGTTGTCCAGCTTGCCATTGATTGCCTGAATGTATCCCATCAATCTATCCATCAAATTTATGCAACACCCATTGAATCTCACTATATAATTCCCATATAATCAAGGATGAAAAGACCTTTGTAACTGGTTGGTTGAACAGTAACACATCACCATTATCAACCAGTATTAACATGTAAACACCATGATGTATTTGCATCATTCATATTAACCCATCCATTGTTATTCATCCAACATGTTCATCCAACCATTATTAGCCCTGATTTACATGCTTGACAGCAAACAAATCCTTTATCTTAACACTCATATTATATATAATTATAGTATTTATATTTGAATATCAACCAGTAATATTCGCCATCAATATTGATTAACGATTAATTTCAACAGCAAAATCTCTTCATCAAAAAACGTCAGGCCATCAATGGACACCTCCACCTCGCTTCGCCGCTTCCCCTGTGAGGCCGTTCGGCTGCTGCAGGTCATGCGCGCGGAAGGTATCCGACCGGACGACGCCACGTACCTTGGCTCATCATGTTCAGCAGGTTTTAAAGGGATGGAGCCCAGCGGCCCAGGGGTGTACCATTTATATCCATTTATCACATTGGGTGGATTCAAGATTTGATTCATGGGATAGAACAAGTGGATGTAATCCGTTGTAAACTAATTAATCCAAAGGATGCTTAATATTGGATTAGAATGGAATGTAATTATGGGAGGATGTAGCCTCCCCTGACGTAGACATCGACCCTAAAAAATAGTTTAATTTCAGCGGCGAGTGTTCTTCCAGCCCTCTATTTGGCAGGGTTTGTGATACTTGGAGGGATGGTACATACCCCTGGAAAGATGCATTTGGGATCGCAGTCTTTTTTGGCTGACTTTGGTAGATTACTGATGATGTTGTCTGATTTTGAGATGCGTTGAAGCTGAAACATGACTTGTGCATGTGGAAGTTGCCATATTGGGCACAATATATAGTACCCTTGGGTATAGTGAGGGCTATACCTTGCTGTTGTTGAATCACCAGATCTTCCATTTGTGCTGAACACGTGCCATTCTTGGTGCTACCGGGTTGTGTTTGAAGATACTGAATGTGTAGCCTGAGGCAGGGAATTCAGTTTCAGCATAGAAGATGTATTACACCCACACCCATTCCTTGAGGTTTCTGAAGTTTCCCCAGAACTGTTGTAGAAGCATGCCTGAGATGAGTGCATGTTCAGATCACTGCTGAAATACATTTCGCATTAAGTACATAATCCGCAACCCTCACATTGTGTACCGCCAGCAGCCACTACGATTGTTTGCGGCACATGCACCTCTACTTGTGCATCATTTGTCCCAGGTAGACCATGGGTGTTTCGCCAATCCTTTTTTGGTGAGTATGTAATCCCTTCCCCCCAATAATACGAAACACCCCATCGCTCCCAAAGATGTGTGCTTATCCCCTACTAAACGATGGTCTGTGTTTTCGGGGTGTTGAATCCTATTCCGATATATTCAGATTAAACTCCATTCGATCCCATTGAATTCCCATTGAATCCCACATTAAATTCTTATTTGTTGCACGGGGAATGATTAGAAAAAACAAGCGAGACGGGTCCTTGGTCAGACGCGCCCGCCCAGGATGATCTCGGTTATCATGGCGTGGGGGGAGCTAGAGGGGAGACTGGCATGGGTTCGATTGCAAACTCATATCCTCTGTTTGTAGATGGTTGTGGGATGTTGTGGGTATATGAATGAATCAATCTTGATTTACATACCCTCTTGTAATCTAACATAGCATAGCCATTGAACATAGTGATTTTTCCATAGCAACCTTAAATTTCTAGAGGGTATACTAGATCCAAACAATCCGAATGTAAGACTTAGAACTGTCAGGTGTATCCCGAAGTGTTGGTCATTGAAGTAATGTTTAGTCCCTTTCTTTTTGTAGCTATCAAACAACCCATTTTGATGAGTCTTCCTTGCCGGTAGCCTAGCGGCACTGGGTTTGTCTGGAAATGTTGAGGTACACCCTCCAAGACCATTTTGATGGAGAACAGATGAATGAACATTCATTAGATTTGAGGGCACCCTGTTTTCAGACAAACCCATGTTGCCACATGTGCTCAAGTTGACCTGAGATAAAAACGCAAGAGTCCACTTGAATCCAATTGATGGAGAACACTTCCAAGTGGTAAAACTTACCCAAATGTTGTGTGTTTGCGCTTCTCTACGGCGAAAAACAAAGTTGACTCGTAGGACACTGTGGTTTGTGAACAAACATATGCTGGAAATGTCATGGTTCATCATAATTTTCACCATTGAATCGACATAACTTTGGGTATCGGTATCTTCAATTCTAAGACAAACACGCGCATGATCTAAGGTGCAGAGAATGTGAGCAGCAAGAACTTGCCAGTGAGCACGGCGGCCAAACAGTGACAGGCTGCCCCCAATCACAGAAGAATCCCATTGAGGAAAACTGTAGCTGGGAACATCATCCACTATATAATGGGAAATATAGCCTTGACATGGATTATAATATGCCTAATTCTGATATATGAACATTACCAGTGAAATATGTCCAACCAACATATTAAAGTCATTTAACATGTTCGAATATAGTCATCACAATGACTCCATACTTTGGGCATTGATGGACAAAACAAGCAGCACTGGTTGGGATGGTAGACTCTGGACCTGTGACATCAGATGGTTGTCACAACTTACATCATTTCAGATGTTCATTGACAAAATGTCCATCTCGGTTCATTCCCACCTAGATTCTGGTTATTTAACATCGCCATCAAAAATCCCCTATAAATGGAGGTTTTAATGGGAAAATCATCCAAAACTAGCCATTTTCCATGGCTATGTTAAATAACCACAAGGTAGATTCTGTGACATTCGCTACCATCAGGTCATTGGAATTCTGTGTCGTTGCTGGAAACCCATTCCCTGGACCTCCGAGGCTCCAAGCTGAGCTGGAAGAGATGAGGACGTCGGGCTGCGACCTGACACACAAAAAAAGAACACATGTCACATGTTGATTGGGAGATGTTGTGACTTGTTTTTGTTTTTTACTTGTACCATGTTTAACCATTTTGACCCAGAAATTGGGGTTAATATGGGGCTATTCAACCCACAAGAAAAACCGGTGTCGACATGTTTCATTGGGTGAATACACTAAAAAAAACCCTGAGATGGGATGATCAATGCTTCACTCAAGATGCAAACATGCAAATAAGGGGGTGCTTTATCACATGTAGGAATCCCATAAGATTTGGCCAATGATCGGCAATCATGGGATATTATTGATCAGGTAGGATAATTTGGGGTATTGATGAAAACCAGTAGTGGAATGTAGTGGAATCTATAGAGAAATAGAAATAGATGCCTCCCAAAAACTCAGAACCTCATCGAAAAGTCACTTGAGAGTAGCTTTTCCAAAAAATCGAATGATCATTCATGATCACCTAACTTTGAAATGGTAATCTATGGTACTGTAATTAATCTGAGAATATGGCACCAGATGGCACCTTTAGAGAGAACATATGACACTCGGGTTGCTCCAGGAGCCGAGCGCAGGCTGCGCAGGAGGCTGTCGAGACCGTGGAGGCCGCGGACGAAGTGAGGAGCTGACTGCGGCCAAAATGGTGCGGTGGGGGAAACGCTGTTGGATGGGGCATCATCACCATGGGGCCCCCAAGCGATAGCTGAGGTGGTGCAAATAACTCCAATAGTAATTAATAATTGATATATATCTATGTATATATATATATATATCATCTAAGTCATCCGACTCAAAAAGAGACTGGGTTTGTCCATTTTTGGTGGATAGGTCGACATGTTTTGTGTTTTTGATGGCATATAAATGATGATGGCCTTGTGGAACTAGGGGTGCCCAAACCGGGGTTCTAACTAACCGTCTATCTTAAAGGGACGACTGTTCCCAACTAAGAGATTTACTAATAATGTCTACTATCCACTTACTAAGTGGGATGACTCTCCTAGCAGGAATGTTGTCAATTTTGTGTGATTTGGTGGCTAAAAATGTGGGAATTGCTGGTGGTGTTGTATTACAACCAGCTGGCACTGTAGCAGGACTCATCTTCCCCAACTTTCGGTTGGGACATCCCCTTCTGTACTGCAGCTTGCAGCCTGGATTGATGAAAGTTGGATATTTCTTGGTCGAATTGAGGATTTCTCAATGATTTCTTACGGCAGTTTTGGGGGCACATACTAGCATTTTTTGCACAAGGTGGCCATGACACAATGTTAGAGCCTCTACTTGAAGCGTGGCGTGCTGAAGCCGCTATCAGCTGCGCTAGCCATGAGGCACACATCATGAAAAAACGACGCACTCAACTGTCGTTGGCTGCTGATGGCGCGAATCTGAAGCAAGTTACCACGCAGGTTCGAGATATCAGCTGGCCGATAGCTCGTCAAAATTGATAAAACCTACCCACAAGGACTCCCACAAGGTTAGGCCCCCAGTTATAAGTTGGTTTATAAACTCATTAACTGTATGCAGTTACATCCCCCTTAAACATCTATGAACTCTAGTTAACCAAGTTATAACTCAACTTAGCTATCTAGGGGCCTCACGTTGTAGCTGCTTGTTGTTTTCTTTTACATTGTCTCTTTCCATCCGCAGAACGGATTATCCCCGAGCTGGTCAGTGGATTTGGCCCGATCCAGGATCCCTGAATCACTCCAACATCATGGGTGGTTTCATATCATGAGCATAGTTGTAATTTCAAGCAAAATCTACAAAAAGCAAACCTGGTTGGTTTGATGATTGCGGGAAAAGGGCGTTATACTACCCAAAATCTACCAAACATATTTTGGGCATTTTTGGGCCACTGTCCACTATGGGAATACCCATTGATGAAAAAAAAGCCATTGCCATTGTCTATCCCTACCCCATCCCAATGGCTTCATGGGAGGGGTTGAAATCGACCTGGCGGCCTCCTGTTCAAGACTGGAATGCGAGTTTGTCCGATAGGATAGACCCCAAGTCCACTTTGGTTTATCCTAAATATTCCTATAAATCCATCTAAATCCGATATGTATTCCTATAAATCCATCTAAATCCATCTAAATCCATCTAAATCCATCTAAATCCTATATTTCTGTCCTTAAATTCTACTGTTGCCATATTTCACCCAACAAAAAAAGGTCCGCTCTGCCGCCCATGGCTCCGCGACAGTAGGGTGGCTGGTCATGGATGTATTTTTTTTTGTGGAAGGCCAACAGAAACTTCACATGGAGACATTGAACTGGTATATCAGATGGTATATCAGATGGTATATATATGTTTGTTGTATTCATTCCGGATGCAAGTCACATGGATTCACGATATATGCATTTTGACTTCATTTGTTTCAAAGATTCATCCTTCCAGATCCAACTTGACTTAAACCCGAATCAGACATGAGACCAAAACAGCATCACGAGGATCCCCACGAATATCCATCAACAACCTCACCCAAACCAGCCATAAATCTATGAGAATTTCTATGCCCAAAAAGTTCTATGATGAAGCGCTAGCATCGGGTCAGCAGCCGGACGACAACCGGTGGATGTCATGTCCTTGCGGGACTTGCCCTCTCTGTTGAGGTGGGAAACCGGACGAAGGGGTGCAGCTGGCAATCCAAATCGACCATTTTTGAAATATGTGGATTGGGAATATTAAAAAAATGGGAATATTTAGGAACTATTGAAACTATTGGAAATATTGGGGATATTCCTAGTTTGAAATATTTTAGGAAAGAATCTACAAATTGGCAATTGGGAAAAGGATAGTTGTGCATATTTGTTCGATTTTCATTGGCTGGGGGATTTGGGACCCCAAGGATCCGGTTTTGTGTCCCATAGCCCCATGGCACGTGAATTCACGTGTTCACGTGATCGCACCTGATCAAGCGGGCATCAAACATCTCATGAAGATCTATGATCCAAGTATATACTCGCACTTTTGCATATATGTAATTATATATAACCATATAGTACGCATTCATCATACCTACACTTCTCTATAGATTGCTATAAGTGGATTCCAAATCCATCTGCGATTCTATGGGCACTTCCTCACCCAAGTCCGGTTCAGGCGCCGCGCCAGCAGCACGGTGCGCGATGGTTGGAAAGTGATCCGACCAGGGCACAGGGTCCCAGCAAACGCGGGACCACTGGGAGTGCGGGTGAACAACCTCCCAGTAAATACCCTCTGGTAAACTAACATAGCTATTGAAAATTGCCATTTATAGTTGATTTACCCATTGAAAATTGTGATTTTCAATAGTTATGTTAGTTTACCAGAGGGTATCATAAGGGTTTATTATTGACCATCTATTCTGGGATGTAATGGAATAGTAAGAGTTCTTTCAGGCACAACAATGTGGGTTTATGAACCATCTATATACTATAAGAAGGGTTTCAGGGTTGATTGCATCCATCTATTAAGATCTATTAATGATGGGATGATAGAATGGGAGAACAAAGGTTTATTAAGCTAAGCCCAGCTAGAGTGGAATATACTGGAATAGAAAGGGTCTATTGAGGCTCAATAATGTATTATAAGGGTTTGTGAACCATCTATTCCGGGATGTAATGGGATATGGAATCTTCAGGTCTATTAAGGGCTTATACCAACGTTTCTAACGAATTCAAAGGGTGAATCTTGAGCATCTATTGGCGGGGTCGTTGAGTCCCCTTGATGGTGATCTTCCATGTCTATGTCCACTGAATGAGTCATGTAACCCTCAATGGTCCATGAAGTGGACAGATATCAAATTGATATGTTCCCCAAGTTCCATACAAAATTGTTTAAGCAATGAAATCGGGATTTTGTCAATTAAACTTTGGAACATTTGCCTACATATCTGCATGAGTTGGCTGTGAAGCCCATGTCTCTCGGTCAAATCCCATGGAAATCCCATTGAAATCCCAAGGGGAAACAGTTTGGTTTGACGGTGCTGAGGGTATTCCCAGGGATCTGAAAAACCACCGAGGCGGTCCAGACAGTCTGTCTCCAGCACGGACCTAGGGCCACAGGCCTGGGGATTGGGATCAGCTATTCCCAACCTTTCCCTTAGATTTTTTTGGCTCTTTTGGGGAGATAAAAAGTCAACAAAAACAAATAATGCCACTAGTTATATTAAAAAAATCCACCTTTAGTTTGATATCTCGTTTTTTCCCTAGACTATTTTGGGGTAGTTAATTGATGCCAAACCACTAGAAGTTAGACCTTTATCTAGAAGGAACTCTGGGACCCAGTAAGATTAGAACAAAACCATTTCAAGGGGGGAAGAAACCAATCACCTTATGGTGATTTGATGGCTCTTTGATTGGATAATGCATAGTATTTTGATATTTGGCTGTGTTCAAAATGGGGTATACCGCCAAACGGCCATTCCAATAGGGATGATGGATGATTGATCAGCAGGCTTCGGGTACCATATTTTCAGACAAACCCAACTTTCTATGATCTTCTTGTCAGATGCTTGAAACACCCAACCAGCAAATTGACGAGAATCAAAGATCGGTTTGGGCCCGTTGGATCACGTCTTTATTTGCACACGACCAGCTAAGAGCGACACAATTTCACCAAACTTTGCTGGGCGTCAGACCCAGCTTTTACTGTACTGGCCAGATCACCCTTAAGTGATCAGTCAACCACCATGATTGCGCTGGTTATATCACATATTTTTTCACTAAATCCCCACGGCGAATCCCAATTTCTGTAACGTTTGAACGTGCCAGGTGAATCGACTTCGCCAAACAGCAATGCAAGGGGGCCCAAGATCCTGGAGACTCTGAGATTCTTCCAGGTCCCATCATTTTTTCTTAAAACTTGGAATCCCCAGCCAAACCTACCAGCATGACCTACCCTCTGGTGAACTATCATAACCATGGGAAATTGCCATTTAAGGTGGATTTTCCCACTAAAAATGGTGATTTCCCATAGTGATGTTAGTTTACCAGAGGGTATAGCAACCCCAAAATCGACGGAAGAGTCGGTGGAAATATGTATTAAACACCTATGAGCAGGACTCCTGGAAATACTTCTTTTTGGGGATGACAAGGAATCACATGTTTGGGGGTGGGTCCCCATTTCGATATGAACCCACATAGGTATGGGTCAAACATGACTGATTATTATGACATTTGCAGGCCTATAGCCTATAGCTTTAAGTTGAAACCAATCTTGCGAAATTCACAATCTTTGCATCATCATAGAATCATCAATCATCCAATACTTATTTGCATGATTAATATTGATTAATTATATGTATATATGACATGTTGGTCGATCATCAACTCCGAAATGTACCGTATCGAAGTGGGCTGCTGCAACGCGCATCAATTTGTATCGATATTGTTCAGTGAGTATGTACTTGCAATTGCCAGAATAGAAATGGAAAACACATGTTTACCACCCAAATCCAGGTGGTAACTGTTGAATCAATTTGAACCAAACATGATAATGTAATATAACTATATATATATATTATGTAAATATATATATATATATAGAATAGAATCATCCTGAAGTAGATAGAATATCAAAATGTTTAATCATATTCCCATATATTCCCAATATTCTACCTGCGCCGGTATGACTATACAGTACATGTGTATCAGGGTTCCCCATCTCCAGGTCCAAATCAGCCGGCAAGCTGAAACATGATGAGGCTGGCTGGGAAATCACAGCATTTTGATGGGCATCAATTGGTGGGAGAATCTTCTATGAATGGAGGTTTTCATGGGAACATCATCTGGAGGTTTCCTAAAATAGGGGTACCCCTAAATCATCCATTTTAGTAGGGTTTTCCCTTATAAACCATCCATTTTTGGGTACCCCCATTTTAGGAAACATCATGGTTAGTACTGGGAACCATCCCCAAAAGGCCAAAAGAATCAGGTATTTTCCGATTAGTGACTCATTATAATGAAGCCGGATCCAACGGCTTGGCGTTATGTGTATTCATGTCCCATATTTTTTTTATTTTCTAATAGAACTTGGGGGGTGTATACTCCACTTCTAGAGGCACTACAGCTAACTCCAAGTATGAAAACATGTTTCAGATATGGTGTTACCCCCCAAATGGCAATTTAAATGAGAATGATATATAATATAGTAATCCATTGGAGGTACCATATTTTTGGACAAATCCATAGTTCTTCCTTTTGGAAGGACGAACTCCCAGTGAACGATCAATTGTTAGCTATTCAACTCTACCAACCATATGAATACACGATTCCCATCTATTCCCATGTTTCAATGATCAAAAACGTCGGGCAAAAATTCACCGTTTCTGTTGCCTTGAACCTCAACCGCGAGGCGGAGAGCTTTCTGCCGGGCACCATTGGCTCCAGCCCCACTGCCAGGCCGGAACCATGGCCTTCGGTGCGGCTGAAAGGTTGAACCAAAAAAGCACCAGAAATGGGTTGGGAGCTTCCGAAATTTGGGCATGCTGTAGACTTTTTCATACTTTTGTAATCTTTTGTAATCTTTTAGATGCTGTGTTGGTGTTTTATTGCCCCATGTACTATAAGACCGAGAGCCATGTGATGGTTTAAATTGCATTGAGAACAATCCGACATGTTCTTTATTGATGCTGAAGCCAGGGTTCTGATGCGGCCAATTCTTTTGAGAAGGCTTGTGTGGCTATGTGCAACTCCTCACTACTGCATGGTGAAAACGAGTCAGTTCTGTTGTACCAACCTTCTTTATTCAGAAGTCACTGATGGGCTCCTAAAGTCTTCTATCATAATATAGTCAATCCTCCCAGCAGGATCACGTTGAGAACTAATTGAGGATTCATGTTGGCATCACAGTGTCGGGTGGTTTCCACAAGTTTCAATTCTATTCTTCACCATTCACCAACACATTATATCTTTGATGAACATGTTATTTTCTCGGGTGCCAATATTCGCAGCTTGTTGTTGCTTATGTCCCTATCGCATCGGTCCTTTCACGACCAATCAACATTTGTTTTATTATCCCATATGCTTGGATTTGCAAATTGAATGTGTACATATATAACTTAACTCATATTATCTCATAGTTATATAATTTATATATATTGTAACATGTGCATATACATATACATAAAGATAGAATGATATAGATGTATATGATGCTACACACATTGTGTCTTCCTCGTTTTCCCATCTCCCTGGCAGCAATTGCTGACCAGGTTGCAGCGGAGCAGCGCCCCTGCGCTGAAGGCGCGAGAAAAACGATCCGCCAATCCTAGGATCTTACTGGTGCTTAGGTGGGGGAATTGGGGAATGGGATGATTGTGAACATAGCACCAGGAAGAGATTAGATATCCCAAGAAAGGCTGCAAATTCATTCTGGGCGAGTTGCAAGATGTAGCACTTCTCCCTGGGTCTTATTTGATGACCTCCGAGTCGTTCCGAGGTGCCAGAAATGCCTGCAGGTGCAACCAAACCGCCTGGTGGAACCAGCTGTTTTTTCTTTATGTTTTAATCCAGGTGAATCAATCGCTTGCTACGGATTTCACTTGTTATTGTAGCTTGGACTGAAAATAGGGTTCCACAAAGTCCAATGGTTCATCATATGTAAATATGTGTCTCCATGTGTCTCCTTAAAATGCTTCGGCGCATATACCCCCCCATTTTCAGACACAACCATATCAGGGGAACTATCACCTCATAGAGATGTCTTCTGAATTTTTCCATGCTGATGTTGATGTATCTTGACTTTCCATGAAGACGGGCCATGTTATATGGTTATCAGATCTTGATGTATATGTCCATATATTTCCATATATTTCTTTATATTTTACATACGTTCCAAATGACAGTCACATGTGCTGTATGGGAGTGTCGGATTCGGGTGGTCCCCAACATTCCCGGCTGAATCCACACGTTTGCTGGTTACATCCATCTTTTTTCACAAGGCTCCTTTTTCCCAAAACGGGGTTGAGATTCCCGTTTTGCTTGCTGATCCTTGGTTTCCCTCTGTGAAATTCAGATCTTGGTTTTCAATCCACAATATTTGTTCAATGATAAAACACTGACAACAGTTTTACACTAACAAACTTTCTCTCAAAACAAAATATCAACTGATATCAACTGATGTTAGTTGGATCTGTGTTTTGGGTCAGGTGAAGAGATGTCATCTGTGCCAACTCCGTCCACCGGAAGCTCAGGTGGCCGGGGACTACTGGAAGTCATCGGTTTAGTCGTAGATTTTTAGGATTTTGTGGGACGGTAACTGTCCTCGTTAATTCAACAAATAATGGATGGCCATGGCCATGAACCTCCTGAACTCGAAGTATGAGTTTTTGAGTGACAACCAATTTTAATCACTGTGGGGGACCCTCTGATCAATACATGTACCAGGCTTTAGTAACCCTTGGACTACTGTCAACCTTGGTATATTACCAACCAAGTTGATTTTGAATTCAACTTAAGGGTTGATTACCCAATTCCACTCGTTTATCATCATTTCACCATAGCTTAGCTTATAGGCCTTTCACCATAGGTCACGTTTACCATATTTTACCACAATTTACTTCTAATTATCATTATCATGTCTTGTTATGTACCTTCTATAAGCCACTATGATCATTGGTAATCAGATATTATCCACCATGGATCATTAGAAAACCCATATTTAATGGGAAATTCCATGGCTTTCCTGTAGATTTTCCCTTTAACCAATCCATTGATTCTAAGTATCTTTTGGGTAAGTTTACCTTCTTTAAACTGCCAACCGGATGGCTCTCCAGGTGTGTGGCAGGGTGCCTTGGCTCCAGAGACACCACCGTCCATGCTTCGAACCTTCGCAGGCCCTGGTGGTGGTGTGGGGCTAGGTGGAAAATGTTGGGTTTGATCAGCAATTTTGGCAGATGGATTCTGGCATTTTTTGGACTATTTCATATGTTATTCTTGGAAAGTGGATATTGATGGATATTGATGATTTTGTAAGAAACGTGAGATAAGACAAACTGTCCCTGTGTGTATACATATCATACATGTACGCATGCAGGTATAGGCAATTCAGAATCCATCAGTATATACATATGAATATATATATATGTGTCTAGACATGCTCAGGAGGATAATGATAAAGATCTATGTGCAATTATGATACCATTTGCAGCAGGACGCGAGGAGAATATCTCCGTCACCGTATGTTTGTATTTGCAAAGATCGTAAGTACTAACAATGCGGATTCAAAATGTTGTAGACCATCCCAAATTATGGAACCCTGGAATAAACCCTTGTGGGCTATAGATTCTCATGCCAAGCATTGGGTTGTACTGTAGGGGACTCCAATAGCCCACCTCCTAGGTCCAATACCCGGTTTGCTCCAACCCCAATTCTTTTTGGTATCCTGGGGTCAACTGATGTGGAAAAGCCATGGTTTGGAACATGAGCTTGAATTGAAATGGTGGAATTTCCACATCTATGTTAGTTTACCCTAGGGGAAACAACATGAAACAACTGTGATTTTACCTCTTGAGGCAGCCAATGAACCCAGGGTGTATCTGGGTTCTTTATTTGCGACCACCAGTTGTACCGCTGCAGGTCTACGGGAGAAAAGATGAGAGATACTGATACAGATTTGATATAAATATGTCACATACCATTTATATTCATTGATCTGTTCAGTCATATGTACATAGATTACATTTTATACATCCATGTATATCCATTTAATTTACATATTGATATTTATGTGTATATCATATATCCATTGATATATACACTGGGGTAAACCAACATAGATCTGGTTTTCACCCATTCAATAGAACAATCTACAAATGGTGTTTGTTTTCTACATCTATGTTAGTTTACGGGAGGGCACATAGATGCCGTTGCTCCCCACCCATGGTGCCTGAGTTCAGCCATGCCACGGCGAGGCTTGGAGCATGTGACGTACTTCTCCGATGTGCAGCGACCTGGAAGTCGACCCCGACCCAGGCGCAAGGGGCGTCGCTTGAAAGAGGGGAAAACCAACCGCTGGAGGACTTGCAACGTAAGCCACACTATATCATAGCTATACTGTGTATATGTGTATATATATATATATATTGATATTTATTTTACTGTGTATACACATATGTAGATATATATATATATAAGCATATTAGGGATTGATCAACTTGGCCATATATGTATATGTATCGTATCATAGATAGGGATTGTTCCACGTGGCTTTATCATAGATATCATTTTAGCATGTACATCAAAACAAACATGTGTGTGCATATATATATATATATATATTACCCCAGGGTAGACAAACATAGATGTGGAAAACCTTTGAAAAGCTATGCTTTCCCCAGGAACATGATATACAAATGGTGGTTTTGTCCAGGTCTATGTTAGTCTACCCAAAGGTAATGTTTATTTTGTTTTCGACCTCCGGACCCCGAAAACTCACAATGTCCAAATCTCAGGCCTTGCTTCCTACATCTGGAGGAGGCTCGGCAAGTGCATGATGGATCAGCATGGGGAATCGCCAATCTGTGAAAGGGGAATTACATTGGATTTAATGGGATATCACGGGGAAAGCATGGGGATATAGTGATACTATATGATGAGGATATCACTGGAATGATGGGAATTTGACTGGGGTAACTATCCCCACATGGTCGCACTTTTCAGGTCGATGGATTATTATATACTATAGCCATAATTTTATCATAGGGGAATGAATGGTAAATATTGGATCTAAGTCAAAAGTAACCACAAAAAACTGTCCTTGTCCAGTAGCGGTGGTGATGAGGGTGTACGGGGCACGGCTCAAGTAGATGCCACGGGGCCCATGCCGCAATGTGTCGGACTCGCAAACTACCTCACTCTGCTCCCAAATCCAATGGTTTGTCATTTCCCCCATCAAAATGGCAATGTTGTAGTATCTTCCATTTTCGGACAAACTCGAATTGTGCAACATGTCACTTATGACTTTTTTTTATCCCAGGAAGATGAGTTCAGCATCCGGTGTTCCATCCAATCATCCAGTTTTCTCCCGCTTCGGCCTGCTCCAGGCCGCAAAATGAGTGGCACCGCTTTCACCCTGCAGCAGTCCAGGGTTGTGTCCAGGCACCACGCAGCCCAGTATCAGTTTTATCTCGAGGTGTTTTGCCCTGATTCACACCAGAATTGTTTAGCATATTCCGAACAATTACTTCCTGGTGCTTAGTAGGGAATGGGGGAATGGGACGACTATTAATGGTTATTATAGGATATTATAGGTCAGCAACCCCCATTCCCTGCTAAGCACGAGTAAGATTAGACCTTGCATAAACTCTATGCATACAGTGTCTCCACTCCAGCATACATCTCAGCCTAGCTACGCTGCAGATGTACTGTATTCATTGTATTCCAAAATGGGTGGAAACGCTAAAATGGCAATGTTTCTGGAGAAGCGGATAATCAACCATGGGATTCTTAGGGGTACCTTGTTTTCAAAACACCCTTATGAAAGCGTCTTTCAAACGTCCTTGCCACATTTCTGTGGGACCTGTGTGTTTGCTGAAACTTGACACCTGGGGTGACAAGCGCCCCTTATTGTGACAAGCGGCCCGGTGGGCACTGATGTCCGCAAGAAAGTCCCAGTAATCGCAGCAACATGAAGAGTTGCAACCATCAGATTAGGACTGGAACCAGCACAGAGCGTGGTGTCGAAAGGTTAGAAGGGGATCCGGGTTAAGATATTTGTGACGACTGTCACTGATGAGTAAACTATGCGGAATAACGGAATAACCTTGAATGGCTGGTAAAACATACATAACCCCAGAAATCTTTGAATGAATCGTGTTACACCGTTGGGAGGCCCTAAAGCTTCCTATCTTTTTTGTGACTGGCACCACCTGGCCGTCAACATACAATATGTCTATCCATTTGTAGAACAGGATATGTCAGTTTGCAAACAACAGTTGAACTGGTGTACACTGTTCACATGGACTGACAAATTGGTTGATTGCGAAACGATGCTTTATGAGGATATGAATCTTCTCATCAATTGGGATGATAGCAACCATGTTTTTATTTCATCCTACAGGTAGGGTGACAGCGTCTATTTAGCGTTATCAACTGCTTTATTGATTACGCGTCCAAGATCTTTCAAGTTAGCATGATGTGAGTTTCAACGTCACATAGATATGAACACTCCACCATGTGTAAATCATCTCCGAACGAGAAACCCATGGATTCCCCATCTTCCCAAGGACAGCAACCCCCAAAAATGAATAGAAAAGTCAAACCCTCTTAGAAGAACAACGGATCATGAATCATTGTTCTATCTTGTTTGGTGGTTCCGGTACTATACGGGGAGGTTCTTCAAATAGGGGATCCCCAAACCATGGGTTTGGATACTAACATGGTCTAATTTTGGATGATTTGGGGTACCACCATTTTTTACGAATCTCCATATATGTATATATTTAATTATATTTTTTATATTCATACACATAACATCACATTCCCCGTGTGGAATCCGAAGCTCAAGAATAAGCTTCAGAAACAGCTCGGCTCGTGTCCCATCAAGGCATAGAAAGGCATTAATTTCAGGCAGCGTCTTTGGCACCTTTGTGCCAATGCTTCGCTGAGACTGCTGGGGGTTGCCATCCTTGAAGGAACTTACATTCATAGATGGGTATGTTTGTTTACTGGGTATTTAACAACCATTTTCTGGAGATGTCATGGCTTATGTGTATATATTATACATATATTAAATATGATTATATATTATGTATGTATGTATGTATGTATATTATATATATATATATATTATACATACAACTAACAATCCGAAAATGAATGACATATGGGCATTCTGATGATTAACAAGTGGATTTTCGGGGTAGATACCATCCATAAACGGAGGTCACCAACCTGAAAGTGTGGGATGCAACTAGATATTAGCCAGTAGTTGCAAGTGTTCAAGTGGTTAGTGGTCTCAATCATTTTTATTTTCAACCCTATAGAAATGGGAAGATCATCCCAGCTGACGAACATACTGTGGATTGAAGAAATCCTGCACCAGTTGATAGGTGGTTTATACCATTATCTATAGGGTTTCAGCCATCCTTTTGGTTGGTGCAGGATTTTGCAACCATCCGCGGTATTTTCCTTGGTGAAATCTCAATTGATGACAATAGTGGCCCATTGTGGTCGGTAGGTGCCATTGGGTGCCTCTTCTGCTACAACTGAGAAAATGTACTTGTCAGAAACGAAAACCAGATTGGCAATGGTATATCAGCGGTTCAACAACTGCTTCATATTTTGGTTAGTGTTCAAGTGCTTCTCAGTCTATGTCTTTGTGTGTGTCAGGCAGGCAGACCAGCCGATTGAAAACAGAGCAACCGCGTTCATCCCAGTCAACAGATATGTATATCCTGCTGAAAGATTTGCTTTCAGTCAACGGGGGTCATCCATTTTGCATGCACAATTTCACACGCTCAAGCTTACCAAAAATAATTCATGGCCATACCTTCCTATATGCAACGTTTGGAACCTGGAGATCTACAGTGCCGGGCCCTAATCACAGTGTCAATACCGTCAATACCTGTTTTTTTTTGCAGTGTTCCAATCACTATGGACCCATCTACCAGTGAAACAATGAAATAAAATGGGCTGATGAGAATTCCGAGCCAGGGCTATGTACTTTTAAGTTGGAACATAAGGACTGCAACCCGCAAAACCAGCCGCATGAAATTCGACTGTGGCCCCAAGGGTTGCATGGATGTAGATGGATGGGATGATGTCTTACTTTGTACGTACGATTACTTGTGGAGCCAACTAGGACCACACGGTATACCTTAAACATGTACATGCATCTGCCAAAGTATACGCCACGTGTTTTATTTTTATTTTTTGTTTTTGTGTGTGTGTATGTTGCAATTGCGTATGTGTATCCATGTGTGTATATATATATATATACACACATACACCTGAAAGTGTCGCACAAGACTGGTGATACAGTTCTTCTCAAAGGTGCCTAAAGCTGAATAGTCATGTCGCCATTCTGGACTCCCAAAGATGTCAGGGATCTGAAATACTTTTTTTTTGCAAGATGATGATTATCGAAAGGGATGATTATGAGGACACCGACACCAACGATGTTGCTGTTGTTGATGATGATGATGATGATGACACGGCTGATGATTGTGCAGTTCTCAAGAGCACCCTTGTCCGAGCCATGGTTTCGTTTCCAGTTTCACCCGGCCCTGCTGGCCCCTGCGGCAGTGGCAGTCGATGCATGACAACACAAGCGCCGCCCCGTGACCTGCTGTGCGGATCTGGTTCAACTGGCGAAAAGAATGGCAGGGAGATGCCTGGCATGCTGGACTCTTGTTGATACTTTGAGTTGGAAACGGCCAAATCATGCCATTTCTAGATCACGAGACTCTTGAAACTGCCAAGTAAATGTCAAATCAGCAAGAATGATGGGTTTTAGCAGCTGCAGGATTATTGCACATTGTGAAACTTTTCCATATCCTTCAAAATAATGGTTATCCTTGACTATTGCTGATGGATGCCCGCAGCCAACACTCAACGCTCAACACGTCCCGTCCCAGCGAGTCACGTGAACGGCACATCCAACGGCGCGCGTGTGCCTTGGATCCCAACTCGTTGGGTCAGGGCCATGGCCCATCGGGACCCGAAGATGTTGGTGTTTTGTGTTTATCAACATGTATTGAACTGACTAAACTGACCATGAAATGTGGGTTTTGTATGGTCTTGTCATGTTTTGAGTTTTTGTTTAAGGTTGATTAAACTTGAAATGTTTTGGTTCTTGAGTTTTGACACATACAGGCCCATGCTGAGTCACTGGAGGTTTGACGCAACATGTAGGAACACAGACAAACCCAGACCTCTTGAATTCCAGAGGGGTCAACAAAAACATACAAAAACCATCGAACATAGATCATTTGAGACGTGCCACCATGTCCCCAAGCTGCAACCCCTGGGGACGTTTCAGGTTGACCATGCGGCTTGAAGTTGTGGTCTCGTTGCTGACCCTAGTGACGGTTGATGCATCTTTGTTGCAGTAGAGGATGATGCTGCTCTTTTTGAAACTATGAGTTCAAACGGAGCGGCTTCAAGCAGCACTTTGGACAGTATGGTGTACTGTATAACTGTACAACCTTTACAGAAGCATCAGAAGCAATTGCAAATGTTCATCAATATAACCCTTACTGTAGCGTACCCAAAGGTACAAACAACTGTTGGGAGACAAGATGTATATTTCTATGCCTGTATATACTGTACCCCGCAGGAAAAAAAGACAAGAAAACTCATGACGTTGTGTGATGTTTGCACAGCTGTGCATGTGATATACCCTGTGGTTGTTTAACATAGCCATGGAAGCCATGGCCCATTTATAGCCGATAAAAATGATGATTTACCTATATTTACCTAGATTTACCTACTAAAAAAAGGACATATGTTCCAGTTCGCCGCTAAATAACAAGAGGGTACTTGTACTTTCTTGGTCACTTGGATGTCATTTGGTGTCCATCTCCGACCGACCTGGATTGATGATGATCATACCATCAGGCTATGACCGCAGACGATCGGTGTCATCATCATCCGCAATGGGAAACCCATACATAACTCTGATCAAGTTATATATTAATATATGTAATATATACACACATACATACATAATTCAATTTATATATATATATATACATGTGTATATAAATTGTACTAGAATATCACATTGCTAGCCATAATGCGTGCTCGGCAGTGAACTAAGATAGATATGTAAAACCCACCATGAGTAGATCATCTTACTGTACCTGAAAGATAAACCATTGATGTTCCATATCTAAGTCTAAGTGGCTTTACTCCTGGGTACATCTCATGTAGTCACCAAGGGTGGTTTTAAAGATTGAGTTGTACTTCTTCATTTACCCACGCTACCCCGCTTGTACCTGGGGTGTTGGGAGCGCCCAAGTCATTCACCTCATTTCACCACAGCTAAGGCCATCCGCAGTCTGGCCATGTCGATTGACGGCCGCGACAACGGGGACGGCCGTGCTGTGAATGCGCTGCCGGCGTCACTTTGTTTGGCGGGTGGTACGGGCACTGCAGGGTACCTACGATGGTGATTGTTCAACAACCCAACATAGGCGAACAATGAGCCCCGTTCATATCTTGTTCGTTATTTCAAAGCTGTTTTATTTTCAAGCCTATTTGGGATGATCGTTTTCTCAATGACTCATATTTTGGGGCTGGGTTGAACACACCAATTTGACATCAATTTGACAATGTTTGAACATGTTTGAAACATACGGCCTTGATTGTTGGGGGCGTGCCCTCTGGGGTCCCTTAGAAAACAATGGCGATGGCTCAACTCTGGATCGAATGGTCCAGCCATCCCCTGAGGATGTCACGGACGACAAGAAATGTCTGGTCAATCCAACGTTTGGAGTTTCAAGCAGTTTCGAGTTCCTGTACAGACAATCAAAAACATCGCTAGGGTTGAGATTTGTCTTTCACAGCACCTGCAAATACCTAGGAATTTCCGAAGCAGGCCTCCAAAAATTGTTTTTCCGATGTAGGGTTGTTTGACCTGCCAAGGTGAAACATGCACTGGCACGTGTTTGTTTGTCAGTGTGGGCTAAGACCCAAGACCCACATAGACCCACCAACAATTAAAAGTGGTATACTAGCAACGGGACATCCCCTGTGACAGATGATTTTCTGGTTGAAGATTGGGATTTCCCAAGCCAGGTTTATGTCACTAGAGGGTAGCAGTCGATTCTTCCGTTGGGTCCTGGTTTCTGCAGATAACATCACGGAAACCATTAAGGAATCCACTATGTCACTTTTCATTGTGTGGATTGTTTTCCATGTTTCACTGCGACTCTGTCTTAACAGCCAAGTTTGGTTTGCTGATGAAGAAAAGAACTTTCCCGGAATCGATCTGCCCGGAATCTCAGGAATTATACTGCCTACCTCCATGCTTTCGACTTGGTGGAGAGGCAGGGCATGCTGGAGAAGCTGGCAGGCTATCCTCAAAGCAGTCGGGGATATCTTTGTTGGTGCATCCCCAAAGTTGCTGTTTTACATCCTGTTTGGTTGAGGGCGCTCGTGGTTTCAGTTTTGGCTTTGCATCACGCCCAAATGTCAAGACTGAACCAAACATGTAACCCAAACTTTCGTGATGGGTTGAAACATGTTGGAAACATGTTGAAACCAAGTTTTTTGGTTATTTTCCAGGGACATTTGCCCATCGAAAAACGGGCACTGCTCGCCTCAAAAAACACCCGAAAAAGGCGCATGAAGGAGCCCTTGGAGCTGCGCCGTGAGCGTGAGGAAGCCTTTTGGAAGAGGTGAACTGATGCCAAGGGGTAGAAGATAGTGGGATCGAACCACCAAAGAGTGGGGAATATTTTTACATATATATATATATATATATAAATGGGGATACAATGGGGATGCACTTTTTTGGAAAACAGGAGAATATATTATATAATTGAAAAATGAGGATATAGGATACAGCAGGATATAATGAGGATACAATGCGGATATAGTGTGGATACAATGGGGATTAATGGGACATTTAAGGGAAAATCTTCACTGCAAACTACTGGAAACCAAGGGTTTTTCCCTCCCAAATTTGGTTGGGGTGTGCTGTAAAATTTCCCACCATCCAATTCTGGGAACTGATGGACTGGAAAATCCAACCTTTTTCAGGAAACGTCTATCCGTGTGTTTAGGAGGGAGCTGGTTGGAGGATGTTGGAGGAATTCTAGTGAAGGTGAATGGGAGCCAAAGAGCTGCTAAGACTTTCCCAACCATATGATTGTAGAATGTAGATACAATCATGGGGATTCAGCTGAAGTGCGAATCTTGAATCATCCCACCACAAACAACAAGGGGGGTCCAAGGGGTCACCGACTGGTGCGGTGAATCCCTATGACTTGCCAGGCTCGACTTGGCCACGTTGCAAAACGCGAAGCCACAGCGACGCTGGAGGGCGGCGGCCAGTGACGTGGCCAAGTTGGGCGAAGGGACTGGGACGGTGGAGAGGTGAGTTGATAAACATACCCTATAGATCCCTATAGGGCAAACTAAGACTAATAGATGGTCTGTAGTTTGGGGGGAGAGTAGCCATTGCCAATTTTAGGATACCCTCTGGCAATTGAACATAGATGTTAAAAAAAAGAAGCATGTTTAGTAGGTAAGTCATCGAACTAAATGGGCCATGGCTTCCACAGCTATGTTAAACTACTGGAGGGTAACTATGATATCATTAATGTCAACCCCGGGTAAATAAACCGTGGTTTATTCATTATGGGGGTACCGGACTCCAAATATTGATGATATTATACTTAGCTGATACCCCCTCCAATTAAACAGCCTTGGGGTTTCTTAATCCAGGGTTCACATTAGGGTTTATGGTGGATATATCTATTTTTAGTTGGATGATAGATGACATACAAAAAAGTCGGCAATGAAGCTCCAGCTATACCGGCTGTTTCAGTGTTCACCAGAGGTACAGTGTTTTGATCCATAGCCATGGATCCGCAGAATCCATCGTGAGATTCTGTGCGAGCGGAATCTGTGGATTGGATTTGACATGCGCTAGGGGGCCATGGTCGGAAAAAAAAACCTATGCTTTAGATTCCCCAAAAAGGAGATGGTACGAGATGGTCATCAATTGATTACTAGGGATTGATATACCCATGATAAGGAATTCCATGATGCATGGATGACTACAAACCATACTCTGTGTTTTGGCCGTGGCACCATAAGACCAATGGATAGAACCAGGCCCTTGTGGACGATTTGACGGATGGATCCATGGATCCTAATGGAAGAACAACGGAGGAGTGTTAAACTGTTTCCCAACGGAGTCATTCACACAGCATGTTCTTCAACGTTGATAGACTCAACGTTTTCTTCACAATCACATACTCCAAATGTACAAAAATTGTAGATATGTCCAGTTTCTTCAATCTTCCCACAGATTCCATCTGCACTTGTTGACCTATTACAGGCCTGGCAAAAAGCACTGTGCCTTGCTCGGGCCTGCTGTCCCAGGTCATCTCTTTGATGCCACGGAGGCAGAGATGCGTGCCATGATGGGCTACAAGCCCTCGGTGTCGCATCGCCATCACCAGGTGCCCAGGGGTGGAACTTGGGCGTACAATGACCGCGACATGGGCGGAAACGAAAAAACACATGGAAAAAAAATGGAAGAGTTGGAGTTGGAGGATCTGTTGCTTCACTGGGGACGGATTGTGACTCAGAGAGATGGGGTTGTTGTATGATGACTTGCCAAGTTACAAACGGAAGAGCCAGAGGGTCACAACTGGAGTGGGGTGAAGGGTCGTCTTATTTCTTGGCAAAAAACCTGCCATGTTGCAACAGGGTCATTGTACGGAGTGTTAGACAGCTCTCACAAGAGTTCGACCACCGGGATGATGAAATCTTGAATGGCTTATGGTTTGCAGGGGGTTTGAACGCACCAAGCAGATTGTGTGGTTCACATCCTATATTTGTTTGCTGACTGTGTCCTCATTTCATGGGACTTTTATGGCTCAAATCACCTATTCAAAGTGAGGAAAACAAAAAAAACAGTCATGCCTTCCTTGAACCTAAATATCCTATGATCTATGATGAGCCACATTCATCGGGTTTCGTATGATGCTATGTGAACCTATATAATATGTGATATATCAGTCAATCCTGTCTTAATCTTTCCCACATACAGTATAGTTATGTATAGTTAAGCTGCATAGTCATTGGGTTTTTATGTGTTCTATTCCCTATCAGCTATGGGGATCCAGTCGAGCTACGAATTGACCTTCCCAACCAGATGATGCTAATAATTATATAGTCGTATAAATATATAATCATCACTATGTGGCTACATCCATTGTATCCCAATGATGTGTTCCCCAGTATTCAGATCGAACCATAGTAAAATTTGTTTGTTCATATGGGAAGATTCAGCAATTCTATACTATTTCCCATGGTTTCCCCTAACCCGCCAGTAAGTTAACATAGACCCTGAAAATGGCCAGTTTTTCAGTGGAAACTGAGCTTCCAAGCCCCAACTCATGGCGGGGTCAAACTGTTACTTTACTGCAGGGTATTTCCCATGGTTTCCTCACTATTCGATAGAATATGATAGAATCATGGTAAGATTTTTATGTTCCAACGCAATTCTATGATCTCTCCCGCGATTTCCCAGATGCCACGGCACCACGTCAGGGTCTGAACTTCCTGAGCACTCACGAGGAGGCAATGAATCTCAGCGTCCCAGAGGGTCTGGTGCTGCCGGAGGCGTGGGAAAATGGTGAATTCATGGAGATTTTATGAAGATTTACTGTGATTTAATAGGAATATAATATAGCTATAAGCGAGGAACATGTGGATTCGTTCGACTCCAGACAATTCACATACAGAAGATTCCATGGTTTCCTCGGGCCAAAGGAAATCATCAATGGCGGATTTTCCAAATATGGAGGGCACACTATCTTCAGACAAAGCCATATGAAGCAGTGCGGTCAGATCTCATGGAAAAGTCATGAAAAGTCCGTCGATTTTTTGCTGAAGATCAAGAAGTACAGGTACAAAGCTGCAGGCTAAGTGGGCTTGAACCTCCAAAACTAAGATTTGATCTCCTAAACCTGGGTAAATAAACTTTAAATGAATCTTCAAAATTCGGCTTTCACATGGTTCTACCAGATTGGCCCAATTTCTTGCAGCTCAAGACATGTCGAGACTTCCTTAATGTTGACAAAACTATACAAAACTAGCCTGTTTAATTGGGGGGGTTACCATTTTGAACGCAATTCGTGACTTTTTCGGGGATTCACGAACCCTGCGTTGACGTTAGATGGCTCTGGGTCAATACCTATAGATACCATTGCTACGTTAGGATGATGAACATCTGTTTACCAGTGTGCAGCTGACCCATCCCTATATAATTTCTTTATGTGGTAGACATTGGCAAAACATGAACTCCGAACAGCACTTCAACGGCCGGGGCAGGGCATGGACTGGCGACAGCGTGTGACCAGCTCCAATGTGGTTCGCTCACAGGCGCCCATTGGGAATTTCACCGTTGAATCCCAGATTGTTTGAAGGTCATTAAGCGAATAAATGATATATGATCAAATGGCGAAAAAAGAATGATTTGGTTATGTTTCGTTTATCCTTACCATATTGTTTTTTTTTGCCTTTTCGTATGAACAGAAGCGCGCTGCAGTTTAGAATGGATGTGCTAGATTTTGGGAAGCAACTGTGGCTTCGCCCACGTTTACTCTCCGTTTGTTTCAAATATAAATTTGCTGATGGGCTTTTCAAAGAGTATAAAACAAATATAGGAAATGGGATGTTGGTTTCATGAAAAGCTGTATCATGTTGAAAGCACCCCAGGTTCCACTTCTCGCCTGAAAACATGGAACCCAAGCTCGCTTTACCAACAGCAAAGATGTCTTCCAAGACTCATTCCTATAGTTGTGCTGTAGTTGCTACTGACCCACTATATAATTTCATTTGTTTGATGACTATTTGGTGCTTCAAACATGCAAACAACCTCCCCCCTCCGATGTTATATAGTCCTCCTCGTCAGGGATCGTGTGGCTCCTGCTGGGCCATCAGTTGCCAAACTCAGTATGGAATGGACCCGGAGTACACTACCTATCCCAATTACATAGGGATATACCCTCTGGTAATTCAACATAGCAAACTGGAAAATCATCATGGTTTAAAGGTAAAGATTATATATAATGTTTATCATTGTTTATCATCTATCATCTATAAATGGGCCATGACTTCCATAGCTATGTTCAGTAACCAGAGGGTATTTGTACCTATATAGGGATTTGGATCTACAATGATATACATACATGATTATACATTATAGGGATAGGAGGGACAATGTATATCTTAATATATACATAGGGATAAGATAGGGATAATAGGGACAAATATAGAGATATGTATATATATATATAATGACAACATAATGATGCACACCATAATAGGGATAGTATGATCGTAGATATGCATACATATCATATATATATATATACACACCATGTATAGTACCCCCAAAAAAGATGGAAACAACATGTATCACTGTTTTAGTGGGATTTTACCTTTTTTTTGGGGGGAATGACTATATATAGAGTCATAGTGAATTGAATTGTGTAAGGCTAGTTGTTGTTTTTTTTGAATTCACTTGTGACCCTATGTATAGTAACGCTAGATACTCATTTTGGAATATCTTCAGTAAAACAACTAATTATTAGGGATGGATACTTATCTACGGATGAAATGATGACCCACAAGATGGAACCCAAGAACAAAACAAAACAAAAAAGAAGCAGCCAGTAGTCAAGATACTTGGAAGGCGTGGACGGGAAAGAAATCAGTGATTGGATATGCCCCAATGACTACTGTGGATTGTGAATCACATACTGGGACGCACTCTTAAAAGATTGTTTAACCATGTTTAACCAGCAAAAATAGGACATTCAATGTGACTTGTTTTAGTCCTATTATGTCCGAATCTATGTTGAAGACATCTGTGGGTTGAGTCCGTGGAAGCCAATGCCTTCTTGCCTGAGACTTGCCAAAAGGTTCCAAGCAAGAAGATGTGTTGTTCTTCTCCAAAGCATTCCAACCACTATCATCTAATGCTGGGCCCCTATCACAGCCATAACTTCCCCCCAAAAAAGCTGGCTTTGATATGGCCCGCCCCCCCGGTCATGGCCACGAAAACTTCGAAACTGCGAAGCGTTTTGGGCTGCTCAGGTTCCACCAATGCTCTGGAGATGCACCTGGAGATTTATACTCCTCACTCCGTGGGAGGCCACGTCAAGTTGAGCTGCGTCAACCCGGAGATTTGACTCGGGAAATCGAAGAAATCAGGGTGCTCATGAAGAAAAATCATTCAGATGAACAGACTGGATGACCCCATCTAGGTCCGGTTACGTGGGGATGGCTGAAAACGGGTCACTTCCGAAAAGAATTTGTGGGTTCAAACTAAAAGTGAGCAGTCATTCGTGGCTCCAAGTGAGAAGGTATTCCTGAGCCAGACACACATGTTCAGGGTAAAGGAACGGTGTGGTTTATTTGGATTGAAAAAAGGTCTCTAATAATTGAATGTGACCTAGAAAAGTGGACCTTGCGCCCTCAAAGAATCTAAGCCAACCCAGAGCTTTGGCTTCGGCTATTAGGGTGTTGGGGTGGGAAACGAGGAGTGTTGGCTGTGACTAAGTAGGATCATATTCTTGGTCTTGGTTTTTGCCTGGAACCATAAATTATCCAACGTTTCAATACATGTCTGCTCAATGTCCACATCACTCTAGTACTATGTTACTGTTACTATGTATATACTGCAGTATATATCGTCGTCAGTTGCTGCTGTAGAACAGCATGCTTTTAGACAAAATCCCCATTTGGTCTCTTGTTTGGTACATCTCCAAATGGTTCGGTTTGTATGAAACTAGGGTACACCTAAATTTGATCCCCAATGCAATTGCAATATTCGAGGTATCCCGGTATCCCCCATTTTCAGACATACCTACATGATCCTAAATGTCATATCATGTTTGTTCTTACGAATTATCAACTTTTGATGGTAAAACGGTTCAACCCCCCGTTGTTGGTGATGAACTCCCTATATCTTTTTTCTGACTTGTTGTTGGAATTATTAGTATATCTCCAAACAAGCTGGTGTTCCAGTGGTGCCCCATAGTTATAAAAGTTCGTTTCTAAGTCCAATTTTACTTGGGTTTATGGCATATAGATGTATATAGATATATCTAGTCTAGTCAAAGTCTGTGGTTGGGGTTATAAGCAAGCAAACTTGCACTCCACTAATCAAACATGGCTTGCTGGAAAATCCACCATTTAGTTCGATCACGTTCCCAGCTATACACCTCCATTTATATAGAATGTCCAAGTGTTATGTGTGATTACTATAAGGTAAACCAACTATAGATATCTGTCTACAGATGGGATTTGTTTCTGGGATGGGAATTCATGGGATTGGATTTTCCCATCTGTTCCCATATGATTTTCCTATGATTTTCCAGCAGTTTCTGGGGGATTCTCACCTTGAAAGTTCCGAGCTTCCCCTGCAGGCCACCTGGCATTGGAGCAGATGATCCTTTGCACGCCCAACAAGCGCCACTGCGGGGGCCAGGGAGGTTGCACCGGGGCAACGGCGGAGCTGGCGTTTCAATTCGTGAAGGACGCTGGGAGGATCTTTGGGGGATCCATGAATATTGCCCTAATTTACAGTACACACTTCTGGATATAAGACATGTTCCTATGATTTTGGTGAATTGTTTGACTGTTTGATTGGATTGTTTGTTGGTTTGCCTTAAGATGGTGGCTTTGCCCCCTCGCAAGGTATTTCAAATTTATATGATAAACCGTGGATTTTGTTGGCGGGTGCAAATTTTGACGCGGTCTTTCTATTATAATCTGTGATTCTGGTTACTGGTTCTGGCAAAACCCCGGCTGGGAGTTTTATATGTTCAGATATATGTTTTCTGCTTGGCATCCATAACATGGCCTCCTATGAGGCGATCTTTCCCCGGATCTGCCTATCATCCAGGGAAAATACTAGGTGAATGATAACTGGAGACATGATACAGCGCCACATAAGAAGCAACAGATTGCAGGAAAAGAACTTGGAATCAAAAACATGGTAATGTTTCCAATAGGAATATCATTGTCCAATGACCTCAAGCTTGGTGCTTTCCGTTTTCAGGAAGGCAGCAATCTGATGGAAGATAGCAAGATATATGGATGATATGATGGATCAAAATTTGGATGCTAAAAGTGCGAAACAAGAACTTGTGATTTTTAGTGGCCAGGGGTTGTTGAATGCCCCTTGTGTTTTTACGCATCGCCCTCTGAGAAGCATCTTGGTAGCATGAGGAGTCAACAAACACCCCCTAAGGTGAACCCCCCAAAAAATAGGTGGTTAGTTAGTACGCCCTCTATTGGTCCTTGGTGGTTAGTAACAACCCCTTCATATACTTTACCATTCGGGGTAGGCACGTCACCTTTGTTGATTAAACCCCATGCAGGTCCCTGGAGGTTCACCACAGGTCGTAGATCTCCTCAGTTCTGAGTGGGGTAAGTAGGGGCAATGTCCAGCTATAGCTGAGGTGAACCATCATGTAAAGACTCTCCGAATAACAACCGTCATTCCAGATTTCATTATAGTTGAGTACAATAACCATAATCATTGCCTTTATCATTTCTGTATCTGTTCTAATTGGCCGCCCCCTTCCTCGAGGACAAGGGTCTATCATTCCAAGACGATCAGCCTGTCGCTGCTGCAACCGCGCCAGCCTGCGAAGGGCCTCCGATCTATGGAGCCTTGGGCTGACAGTTCTTGAGAAGTTGGAGAAATTGGAGAAATGCACACGTTTCAGTGTCATTTCATAGGAAGATTTACCCAACCATTTTCGTGTGGGCAGCTGGGATTCGAAGTCCGTCAGTCGGATCAGTTAGCGGTTAGCGCCATTTCCAAAGATTCCAAAGGAAAGGTCATCGATTAGGTGCTAGGTTACTCTCTGGTAATTTAGCATAATAGCATAGCTATTGAAAATGGTCCATTTGCAGTTGGTTTAAAATGGTGTTTTTTTCATAGCTGTGTTAGTTTATCAGAGGATAGATGTTTGTTGAAATGGGGATGGATCAAAAACCTTGCGGGGGACGGACATCCAGAGGAAGCAGCTAGCTTGGTGTCCACCAGGGTACCAGGGTTTCAACCTACACAGGGGCAGCCAGTTACGCTTGCTGGTTTTAGAAAGCCCATGACAGTGCAGGAACTATAGTTCTGGTTAATTACATGCAAACATTGATTAGATATAAGCCCAAGTGACATACTAGGTATGTTCATCAACATATCTGAATATACATATATAATAAGTAATCATATATATATATATAATATACATACATGGGGTCCAACATATTTGATATAGTTGTAAAGGTCAACACCCCATGATGTCCCATCATGTCCCATGATATCCCTAGATGAATATTCCATGAAATTACCATGACTTACCATGTTTTTTCCTGGTGAAACTCACATATTTCCCCCCGGCCACCGTGCCAAATGTTATCTCTTCAGGCAGGAGGGTCGTGACAAGTGGCTTTGTGCGCTTGCCTCCGAACAAGGCATTACCTTTGCAGTCCTTTGGTTTAGGCGATACCCTTCGGTTTACCAAACGTGGCAATGCGAAATTCCCAGATGTGTTCCTTTTTCTACTGGGAAAATCATGGAACGAAATTGTGGATTGTACATTGCCATGCTTGAGACCGGAGGGTAATGGGAGTTCACGGGAGTTCATGCAAGTTAATGCAAGTGAATCAGAGGATGTGGTTCAAAAATTAGATTCAAACATAGGACATGAACTGCAAGTCGTGTGTGTGTGTGTGTGTCAATCTTGATCAATTTTGAGAGGCAGAGGCAGCATGATGAGAAAGAATCAATTGTTGGGTTAAAAAAATCCTCTTGTTTTAGGCAAACCCTGGTTAAATACGTTCCCCAATCAGAAGTAGAAACAACGACGAGTTCACCTGGTTAAATGTAGGTGGGCTTCCCGCCATGCATTGTGTGCTTTGCAAATTCTGGATGGAGATGGGATATAATTAGCTGGGAATGGGGATGGGGATGGGGATGGGGATGTTACTTGCTTTGCAGGTGTTGGTAATGAATGGGATAGATTCGAAAGCCTTCTCATCTTTTTCAGGTTTCGTGATTCGCGGGATGAATACCTAATCCATCACTGAACAAACATGACCAAGACATACCAAAAACGAAATTGCCAACCCCATTTTAAGAATCTTGGTGGGGGCCCGAACCTGGTCTCATTCCATGTATGGCAGGACCGTGATCACCTCAACGGTTGACTTACCATCTGGTAAACTGAATTTGCTATACATAGCTATGTGGAAATCATCATTTGCCAGGGTAAATTATCATAAGTTATCAATAGCTTTTGTGGAAATCTGGAAATCATCATTTCTCATTTCTCGGATTTTTGGCAAGTCATTCAACCATCCAACTATCTTCATGGGCCATTGCTTCCATGGGCCATGGCTTTGCAAAGTTTGCTCCGAGCTGTCCAGCCCGGTGAGCATCCATCATCCATCGTCATTAATCATCATTTATCAAGGAATATCAAGGTGATCATCTTCAATATGTACAGTATATTGTATATTAAAATATGATATTACATTATATATGATATGGAATGATCCTCATCAGTGACATCATCAGCATACCCACTATCTCTTCCATTTCGTCGAACTACGTAATGACTCCACTATCGCTTTCCCAGGTATGCTCTGGCGGTCAAGGGCCCTGTGGTTGTGTCTGCAGATGCTGACGGCTGGGAAGCCTATGGTGGTGGTGTCTATGACAATTGTCCGCGCAACGCGGCCGTGAACCATGCAGTCCTGGCTGTTGGCTATGGAAAATCCGCTGAAGGAAAGTACTGGATCATTCGCAGCTTGGCAAAGACACCAAAGGGGAAGGAATACATAGCTATTGAAAATAGCCATTTATAGTGGATTTTCCCATTAAAAATGGTGATTTTCCATAGTTATGTTAGTTTACCAGAGGGTAGGAGAAGAGACAGAAATGCTCAGAGAACATTTGCCAGTTTTTGGATATCCCTCTGCTGCCTCTGGTGTTTTCTCATACTTTTCATATGCACCTCGACCCTTGTGACTGTAGTCCTGCCTCCACCAGAAGTCTAGGCAAACATACCCAGAGGATCAACCACATATTTTTGTTGAAGCAGAGCATCATCAATCTCCCCAGAAACCATCCTCCATCAACCACCTTCAACCCTTGATGTTTTGAGGCAACTCATGGGGTCCAGAGTGGGGCGAAAACGGCCATATGCGTCTCCTGCGCGTCGATGATTCGGAGATCGAAACGGCGGAAGCACCGGGCCACTGTGGTATCGACTACCACCCACAGGAGGGAGTGGCCTGCGAGGGAGAGACCGCCCCGGTGCCAGTGTGCGGCATGTGTGCCTGGGCGGGAGTGAGAAAGTTTTGATGCAGGCTGTGGATGTTTGTTCAGTAAATCAACCCAGTGTTTTGATATGTGTTTGATTCAATTTGAGTAAAAACTATGTTGGTCATTGTTTGGGCACCAATGTATCAGGTCCAGCTTAAAGTCCATGGCAGGCAGTGACCCCTAGCAATGGATGGTTAAGTTAAGAAATATGATCTGCAGATGCAGGAGTACCCCAGTGACAATGAAGTTTACTACATGATTAGTTTGGGGTTCTCCAAAGTCCCTTGGTTTATCAACATGTTCCATGTTTTCCAATGTTTACATATTTTTCCTTTTACCATTATTTACCATAATTTTGGGAGGTACACTAATATTGTCCCGTAGCCATCTGGGGCTGGGGATAGATCAAGACCTATGAAGTAAGCACATTCAACTACCATAATGACTGGTATCTGGCGGAATGGCCATCCATAAATCCTTGCTATTTGGTGTGAAGACCAGGGGATTCCATGGGTTTTGATCCATAGCCAAACTTGGGGCTGCAGTTCCAGCTATAAGCATGGTTCTATAACCATAGCTCTGGGGGCCCCATATTTCAACTTATGTTGGTAAAAACACCATGGTTGCCATGGTTTTCCTCCTGTAAACTAACATCGATATGGAAAACCCACCATCAATTAATGTAGATTATTTTCCACACAGAAAACCGGGATACCACGGCTTTTTCACATCTATGTTAGCTTACCCCAGGGTACATACGTGTTTCCACCCCAACTGCACCCCCAAGTGCTGCTGCGACAAAGGTGGCATCCTGTTTGACTCCTCCTTCCCAGTGGGTGTGGCGGTGACCAGCGGCAGCAGCGGTCATGGTGCCATGAAACTGAGATCTTCAAAGTGAGCAACAAATGCATGGCCAACATATTCAGTGGCATATGGGGCTTTCCATCAATGGGGTACCCAATAGCTGGATGGTTTACAATGGAAAACCCTATTCAAATGGATTCAAATGGATGCTTTAGGGGATCCCCATTTCAGGAAATTTCCATATCAAGTTCGACTCGATTTGAAGAATTTCAGCTCTAACTTGTGTGATTCTGTAAGGGGAAGACGGTCACTTTTCAGCACAACTTCTGGTAACTCTGGTGGGAGTCTCGTTCTGTCGAACTTGCTGCGTTGCTGAATTGCTGGTTCGTGGTGATGATCAGCCATTGCTGATGCCCTCTGCTGTGTGTGATCGACGACTGGAAAACTGGCGAGACAGGGAGCCATCGTGGGTAGTGACTTAGTCAGGGACCCCCAGAATTTACTGTAACAGCAATACAAAGAGGGATGAGGAGTTTCTCCAGTCGGTGGCATGATATTTGGTGTGTCAAAGCGGCAAAAGAAGGGGGCCTAGTTTGGGACAACCCCAGTATCGAGACCATGGCATTGTTCGTCACTACACTGGAATAATCTGATACCCGGACCTACGGACCTACTGCACATGTAAGGCAGATGATTGATTGAAACTAATACAGACCAATACATTGAAACACAATTCGTGTGTCAAGAATCAGGATAATTCAAAACACCTCCCAACAATCCAAACTGGTCTCATGCAGTTTGTCCTTTGCAGACATGCATTCCTGTTCAAAAAATGCAGCCCATTTCTGCCCCAGATCCAGCTGCATTTTGTACAGTGACAGCTGGTGCCATGATGTTGAAGCATTTCGAGCTCGAAAAAGCCATCCTGGCATATTGCTGGGATCCCCAACTTCTAAACATTCTCAGAGATGCTCAAAAATTTCCAGAGTCTGACTCGAATTTTCACTGGCCTGGGGTAGCCTTGTTCCAGTGACCCCATTAAAACCTCAATTGTTGTTGCTTTCAGAAAGGCTAGGTCACCTGGGTGAGAAAAGCCGGCAAAAACCCGCAAAGGTCCTGACACATGAACGTAGGGATGGTTGAGATTATCCCCGAGATGAGATATACTTGCTGCTCGATTGGGGAGTCAAACATATCTTGCCCTCTCCATTGAATGGTAAATGGAAGGTCTGTGATCCATCCAACTATCACTGAGTGGGTTTTCTAATCTAAATCTACCAATTGTTTGGGGTGTCCAGGGGGTCCTGTAGATTGTTGGTTTTCAACATACTTAAACCAATTCTAGATCATGTCTATGATATATAATTTTACATATATATATATATATATCATTCCGTATCTATTTATACTCATATTATCCCATATACTACAGATATATCTACATATAGAAAATATTGCTCTAGAATGGGTCTCTATGATTATCCCATATTCATAGTACTCAACATCGAAAGATAGAATACAATACCCCTACTCAAAATTACCCACAATTATCCCATAACTACCCATATGAATGTCTGTTATATGGAGCATATAGTGATATGGGACAATACTACCCATAGTTATCCCCAAATTCGCCATGCTATTGGACCATCCACCAAGGCCGCTTCCGTCACTGTATGAACGGCAAGGGCTTGGAGGCGGACAATAGAAATCTGTGATGGGGAAAATATGAATATGATATGGATGTAAAATGATGAACATATGAAAATGAATTTGATATGCATCATAACCTTTGTGAATATGATTTATTTTGAATATTATATGTTATTATGAATAACGATGAATTATTACAATATATATATATATACATATATACAATATGAATCATTATGAATATGAATATCTGGGGAATACTACCAATGTCAAACATGTGGGAAGTTGAAGAAAACACAAATAGATATAGATTCTCTGAGTTTTGTCCATTGCATTTTTTCGACTTTTTTTGGGCACTCAGGAAGGTCTCTCTTTTTTTTGGGGGGGTGTCCCGTTTCGGACAGACCCGTTGGCACATGTTTGTTTTGTTTGAGAAAGTCAAGAATCAAGATGAATCAATGAAGATTTAGGTATTTCAGCAGGGACAAATGGAATTTGACCAACAAATTTGCGGATATATACATTACGCGGAAAAATGACTATTTATACATGAGCATACAGCATACATATACAGAGAGAGAGAGAGAGAGGGAGAGAGAGAAATAAATGCTCCAATTTAATCAACTAGAAATTAGTACTTCAGCAGCCAAGATGGAGATTGTCATTATTTGAGGCACTCACAAAATGGTAAAGGAAGTGCCGGACATTTTTTTTGTTTTGTTGCATGGTAGTAATTAGTCATAATCATAGATAGCTTAGCCAGGACAATGATATTAATTAGCATCATGTCATATAATGCTGATTAGAATAGTAATATGCAATATATGATAATATATGATAACAACCATGATAGTAATAGTGGCAGTGTAACAGGGAACGCCATGATCGCCATCAGCATAAGAGCAACACTCAAAATTATATCTGGCCATGTTTGGTGCCCTGGAATTGATTGGTCAATTCGCCTGTGTGCGCTTCTTGGCTCCTCAAGCCAATGTGGTTGCGGTGAAGCGAACAACAATGGAATCATTAGCTTTATGGCAGCATAAAATGGATTTGTTTGAAAGTTGGGTACCCAATTTCATCCACTGATTATTCATAGTTGTTTGATATGTTCCCGACTAAAATTCCCATTTAGGGGTATGCACAATTTTCGTCCATGTTCAAACACCCATATTCTGAATGGAAGATGCAAACTCGGTATGTCTAAAAGGTGCAAAGGTACTTATGCCTAGCATTAAACTAGTGAAGATGTAGCACGGCTCAGTGGAGGATGTACACAAGCTGTCGATGCAACTGACACTAAATGGTCTGACTATCCAGTGATTTTCGGAGTTCATGGACTACTTTGGTGATTCTCTACACTGAGGGGCGTGGGTTATAACCCGACTTGCAAATGGACTAAAGCTACTTGGAGGATCGTGGAGGATCATCCCACTTAGCAAGTGGTTCTTAACCATAGTTCTAATCCAATATATCTACAGTATACACATATAGATGGGACTTTCTAGCCAGGGTTATGTTGACTACTTCCTAAGTGAGATGATCCTCCAAGTACTTGCCTACTACCCAATCAATTCATTGGATCATGCTGACCTGGTACGATGACGACGCGTTCCTTTCCAAGTGTGGTGCTGTTCCTTCGTGTCTTTCACGGATCATACTTGGAGCCTGGGTTGCCTGGGTTGGGACCTTGGTGAAATCAGTTTACTGTGGGGGTAATTACCGGCGATTGCAGAAACGTTTCCCTATTTTGGGGGTATATGACCCCCCTGAAATGAATCATCCAGTGTCGTTGAATTTCTATGGTTGGGTCCTGAAATCAACAAATCCAATAATAAAACAACAATATTTGTTCAAAAATCATGAACTTTTGACATGAAGTACTTAGCAAACAATGAACAAATTGAATCTTTCATATAGGAAGGCAATGTCAGAACTGAGTGACCACTTTTTTGGAAAGCACCTCTAGTCCTGGAAGGACCTCAAAGTGCTTCATGTTCTCCCCAAGGACTTGGATGAATTGTTCTTCCCGAGCTACCACCATTTCTGGCCGCGGAAGGAGTTCTGGTCCTAGCCTTTTTTTTGGTCGATCTTTGGTGACCTGTTGGTTGAAAAAAAGGGTTAGACTTATAAGGGGAGCTACAACATTTTGGCCAGAGAGGTATAGTCACATCCATTGGGGACTTGTGCGAAACTAGTTTCATGGTCGACCTCACTGGAAGTGAGGATGGGACATGTTCCATATACATACCGTATGTCATCAGACAATTTGCGAAGGTATGTGGTCTGAGATGCTGAATCTGAGTCTGAACATAGGGGTATACATCCAATTCAATGGCCGTGATAAAGGACTGGCTTTTGAGGATTCGCTGCACCTATTACCAACCCATTGAACATCCCATTGTTGATCTCCCCTAGTGAAGTCCTTACGTTTCATGCCAAATCCCCATGAAATCCCTTTGAAATCCCTAGGTTTTGGCCCAACACTTTGCTGGTTCTCCTGTGGGATGCGGGCTCGGAAGAAGATCTGCGGGCCACGGAGGAGCTTCATCAGAAATGGGAACCTTTGGATGCCGCCAGGGGGTTTTGATGGGACAATGATGGAAACATACGGGAAAACTAGTGTGCCTGCAGTAGGATGTACTGGGATATAATAGGGATAATTGAATATTATTGAACATACTGTGGATGGAAGAAATCCTGCACCGCCTTTGTTGAAACCCTACAAATAATGGGATAAACCGTGATCAACTGGTGCAGGATTTCTTCCATCCACTGTATCATTGAATGGGAAAATGATGAGAAAATAATCTGCCCATGGGCCCATAATGGGATTTAATGTGGATATTCATGGGCCTATAATGGAGATATATTGCGGATATTCCAGCCAACAATATGATACTTGGGTGTGTCTGAGAATTGGGGATACATAAAATTGCAGTTTGAATTGGGCAAAGATGATTGAGCCCCAAACTTTGGGGTGCCCTATGTTCAGACACACCTATATGGGGGGACACCCTAATTTAGGGCCATTGGTTGATGGCAATTGAACCAACCATGATGAGGATATTATGCGATATGCGGATAGTGATGCAATGATTGGATATATACAGGTACAACCAACATTATGAGATTTAGTGCGTGTGAAAAATGGAAATTCACTGACCTTGAAATAATAGAAAAGATAGGTGTTAAACCGTGGGATCTTAAAGGGAATGCTATGTTGAAGGTTCAGACCAAACCACATCCGAGGATGGTCGAAACCTGTTATACAGTGTCTATATGCTATTTGGGGGGATGAACATGCAGCTATGCCATGCTATGCCATCAATTTCAAGCTGAAAACCAGGATAGCAGGGTGTTGGTCCAGTGCCAATGTGGGGAATTTAAACACTAGTGGCCAGATATATCCTAATGTGCGATACAATATGATAGAAGTAGGGAAACACCTTACACGTATGCAGGTGTGAATATGCGTGAATAATTTCATATCAAGGAAGAAAGCATAATCTGTATTATACAGATACATGGGATTTGAAGTGGGAGTAACACCAAAAATCAATCCTTGATTCTGGGAAGTTTCAATAATTATGCTGCTGTCTTCAGGAGCCACCAGATTTTTTTGGCGGAAATCTGTGGTTTCCTGCAGATTTTAACCCGGTGGAAAAGCATCATGTTCAATGGGTAAATCATCTAGAAATGGTCCATTCTCGGTAGCAAGCTGCGATATTAGCGACCCACTGATGTTGGGAAAGAAACATCATGTCAAAGAAACAGGAAGCATGTCAGTAACATGTCACCATCGTCATGCTTTATGAAAAGAGTCAGTAAAAGGTGAAAAGATCCGTGCTGGTCATTACCATTTGATTGTTTGATTGGGTGGTCTCAAGAATGAGGCAAATATATGCGAATATAAGGTAGATTTTAGGTCTTATACCAGTAAAATACAACTTCTGTGGACCCCAGGTTGGTTGTCAGGGGCATGTGGGAACTCACGTCCCTGTAACGTCAGCAGCTGCAATGGTGACACCTTGGTCAACCGCCTCCTTTTAAAGAAGATCTGACAAGGTTGGCTTCAAATAGTCATCCTGTATGACTCTATGATATGTTTCAATTGTGGTGTCCATCCGGTATCATAAAAACATGTATGTGTTTTTTTGTCAAAGAGAAGTTGTGCAAAATCTTGTCGGATCATCCCATTGAATTCGGAAATGGTTCGGAAAAACATGGGCGATCGTAGGTCCAAAAAAAGGTGGTGTTTATCCTATATGTTTCACTGGGTGAAATAGTGTGAACTAGTCCCCTTTATGAATGATTTATAGCAACCCCAAAAAGATAGAAGAGTGTTTCCAGGATGTTGTAGGTGATGTTTTCTCCATCATTTCACGTAATTTCCAAGTTTTCAGCTTTTCTATCCTTTTCGGGATTGCCATATCCTACTGGCTAAGAACTAACCCCACTGCCGGAGGAATCCCCAGGTACCAGGGTTTTGACCAAGGATCCTATATTCAGATTGAAGGATCCAGCGAGGCCGAGCGAAACCAAGATGGGGATGGAAAATGGCCCAGTTCATCCATTTATAGGCTATGGCTCAAAATGATTGATCCCATAATTGGTTGGTTTATCTTAATTTGCCATTAAAAATGACCATGTTTGGTACCATAATTTTGAGCCATAGCCAGATGATTGACTCTTGAAAGATGAGGATTTTCCCAGTAAGATCCAGTAAGCCTGTATTCATAGGGGATTTTCCAGCCACGTTCGATGACCGGAGGATAGCCATGGAGAATGGCCCATTTATAGAATATTGACCTATTAAAGATGATGATTTCCGAAAGCAAACTGTGAAATGACCAAAGGATACCAAAGGTATACTTATTATTCACCAATCATGGAATCACTCAAATGAGAGGCATGAATGAAGCAATGTGATGTTAAAGATTGTGATTTCCATAGCTATGTTAGTTTATTCGAGGGTACAACATCCCTCTAGAAAATCTAAGGATGGCTTGAGATGTTTTCCATTATCGTTGTGTTTGATATATTTTGATCTCCGCTATCCTCTTGGATCTAACTTGGAATATTTGCAAAATGTACGCCCATGGGTGTTGATGTTGGTGACTTTCAGAGCATCTGATCAATGGATTCATCAGCATGGTGGATGGCACCACCAGATGATTGGCTTCATCAGGTACCGTAGATATAGAGGAGTCCACATTCAAGGGGACCACACATTTTGATGATGTTTAGTATCCACATATTCTTGGGGGTTTTGGGAGCACCCAATGAATTGATCCCTTGCCACATCGGTTTTGCATCAAAGTCATCCACCCAAGTGCCTCAACAGCTGCAGCAGGGACACTTCCGCGCCCACCTGGCTGGACATCTACGAGGAACAGCCTCCGGCGTCGGTCGTGTGTTGCTTGGCCGGATGGCTCGCTGGCATTCCGGGAAACTCCATGGTTTTTTTTTGGGGTACGGTAAGTTGGCAGACTTTTTGAGAGTTTGCGCACTGCAAGATTACCATGACGAGGGAAATCATGGAGCTATGTGGGGGCCGCTTTCCGTGGCACACTGGTCAATCACCAGAGGATCATCCCTTTGCTCATCTTGGGGCTTGAAACCACTCAGGCAGCAGAGTTTGATTAACCTCCAGGATCCTTTGGTTCGTTGAAGAATGATCTACTTGGTGACTCATCCCACTTACCAAGTAGGTGATATCCCTGGTTACAAGTGGGATAAGTGGGGTTAATCTACTTATAACTAGGTTACCTACATACCTACTAAGTGGGATGAGCCACCAAGTAGAGATCATTATTTGTCCATTTCGGTGAGACTCGCTGAGCGGTCTACGCTGAGCGGGGGCCGGGCGGACGCCACGTCATGTTCCCGATTGAACTTGCCGTAGAATTGGTGGCAAATCACCCATTTTAAGACAAACCAAAACCATATCACATGTTTGGCTAGTTATCAGATGTTATCAGATTTTATCCCAGCAAGTTATGTCCTGGCAGTGGATGGTGTCATCATGTGTAATCCTTGTTTTCCCGGGCTCACCTCATGTGGTTCCAGCTCGGTTTTTACATTCGAAGGTGACGTGAAGAAACGCGGAGCGTCAGCGCCTCGGCGTCGCTCTTTTCGAGTCACCTCTAGTCACACATACCCTCCAGAAATCAAACATATTGGATATCCTCCAGTAAAAAAAAACATAGCTATTGAACATTGCCATTTATACTGGATTTTCCCATTAAAAATGGTAATTGTCCATAGCTATGTTAGTTTACCAGAGGATATCCATTATAAATGGAGATTTTAATAGGAGAATCATCTGTATTGGATTTTCCATTGCCATGTTTGATCACCAGATGGTACCATCCACTAAACTAACAGTTTGCTATGGGAAGTCACCATCTTCAATAGGTGAAGAATCTACAAATGGGTTATTTTCTTATGTCAAATTTCGCATACCCTTGGATAGCAAACTCAGACATTACGGGTTTTTAGATGTTTTTAGTATTTTAGTGGGATGTCTACTGTCGGCCATGGGTGTGGTTGTTGGTCAACATGGACGACTCCTTGGATCATCATGGTTGTGCTGAGATGTGCCCCTGAGGATCGGCCCTCTAATTATGGCTACATCCAGCAAGCACATTCCTATTTGGAAGCAGATCCTTGGCAGAGATCCTGGCGGGTCTCTTAAACGAGGTGCCGCTGGTAACTTCATGTATTCTAAAGGGAAGCTTTTTTGTGGATGGTTCTTGTGATGTTGTTGAGTTCTTGTATTTTTCTTCAGCTGTGGGTTGCTTGTTTTGAGCTTTTGTGTCGCTGTCGCCGTCGGTGTTGTTGTTGTTGTTGTTGTTGTTGTTGTTGTTGTTGTTGTTGTTGCTGTTGCTGTTGCTGTTGCTGTTGTTGGTTGGCTACCTTTCAGTAAACTAATTACTATAGACATCAGATGTGGACAATTCCCCATTTGTAGATCACGTTCAAAACGGGAAACCAAAACCATGCCTTTGCCACATCATGCCACATCATGCAACATCATGCCACATCATGCCACATCATGCCAAATATATCCATTACATCCCCAAGGTTTTGGTTTAATCCCAAATGTTTGGAGTAAATCCCCCATGTTTGGTTGGTGCAATCATACCCTGAAGACATCTCCACTTCGACCATTCGAAGTCACGCTGAGGACTTACGCGTCCTGCAGCACCGCGATGCACTCCATAGAGCCCTCGGTGTCACCTGGAACCATGAAGTTTTCAGGGGATTGAAAGGGGATTTAATGTTGTCAGCTTGCAGTCTATTCCGATCGACTGTGGGTGCGGCTGGATTTAAGGGGATTTAATGGGATTTCATGGGGGTTCCATGCGGATTTCACGGGGATTTAATCAGGATTTCACGGAAGTTTAACGGGATGTAATGGGATTTCATTTGGCGATTTGATAGGGATTTCATGGGGATTTCATGGGGGTTCGTTGGGATTATATCGGGATTTCATGGGGATTCATTGGGATTTAATCGGTTTAATGGGAGTTTAATGAGGATGTAATGAAACATGTTGGAATTTGTTCATGGTATCGAATGGGAAAATGCTGGAAATTTCATGGGTTCAATACCGGGATAGAACATACCCAGAATTGATATTGCACGTGGGTGTGTCTGACTGAACCTGGAGGATACCGATGGATACCGTATACCGCCAAATTGTCAATTAAAGAAGAACAATGATTAACCAAAGCATCTAGGGGTATCCTTTGGTAATCAAAACTGGCTACTGTAGCGGCTACCTGGGAAATCCCCAAGCAATGGACGTGTAAACGGTAAAAACATCGAACTAGACTCGGGCCTTTCCAGCTAGCCATGCTTGATTCCAGAGGGTACCTGTGCCGAATGATTCTTTTTGTGGGTTGCAGTGCATGACCCAGTTTAATGTGGATTCTGGATTTTTATGACCATAACAGGAGGAATACTATGGACCAACCAGTCCAATGAGATTCCTATTTACTTAAGTTGGTTGGTCATGTCCATTTTTAATAGGAAATTGGCTGCTATTGCTAATATTTCACAACAATTGTTTTTTTTTAAACAAATCTACCTCAAAAATTTGGGTGTGATTCATGCTTTACTTGGGATCTGCACGGCATGGCTTTGCTGCTCGAGTGTCTACGAGGACTTAGACGGGGTGTGTCTAGGATAGTAACCTTAAAATAGGTAGACAAGTTGGAAACCTGGAGATCATAATGGTAAATCTGAAAAATAATTGCATTGTCTACAATGCCCATGAAAAGCTGCTGCACCATGATTATTGGAAATTGTGCATGAAAGTACTATACATATTGCGAATTTGTGCACTTATACAAAAAAAAAACGGAAAACCAGTTCATGCACGTTTTTTCATTTGGTTTGTTCATGTTGGTTCCAAATTCTACAGTTCGTTCTTCGTGGTGTGTTAAATCCGTTTGGTTTTTTTTTGAATAGTGACCCCAAACAATTTAATGGTTTGTCATCATCTTCGTTCTTGGTGCACATATCCAATTTTCAGACACACCCAAATATCAAATCAATTGTCGGTTCCTGATATCCCATCATTTATATATAGCCATTACTTCCTACTACAATCCAATATGTTTCGGACGGTGTGGGAACTTTCGAGGTTGACACTTTGGATGATCTCTATCTCCTCCTGGTGGATGCAGATATGACGCTGGAAAATGTTGGAAACATTATGAAAAATCCCATGGAAAACCCCAACGAATTTGACCTACAAACCGTGATAAATGTTTATGTCAATGGTTTATGATGCTTTATTCTATAAATATATACTATTTTCAATGTTCCTCCGATGTGTTTTCTTGTATGATTCAGCAACAATGGGCAAAAAATCGGAGGTGTTGCGGATTGGCAACAATGGGGACGGTCCAGCTGACTCTTACTTCAAAATGATGGGGAAAATATGGGTAATTCATCCCGAATGATGCATTGTGTTCATGAGAGTGGGATATTCTGATTAGATATTCTGATTTCTCATACCACTAAAATGTTTATTTGGTATTGTTTCAATGAAGGTATTCCCACTTTGACAGTTTGTTTGTTTTTTTTTAGTGGCAGAAAAAACCGGTTGCATCTCGACATCAGGACATTTCTCAGCCCAGTTCATCCACATGTGCTCTTTGATCTGATCGATCACCGCTTTGTTCCCAGACTTCACGGTGTTGCTCGGTGCCCGTTGAGAAGACTACGGCTACGCACTGGCTCTGGATGTCCCTTTGTTTTTTGGGGATACCCTAAACCAGTGGTCCGTAGTTGTTTTAATCCCATCTAAGTTGGATTGAATGAGTCAAAAAAACGGGATGGTTTGGGGATAATTACCAATTTTCTTTTAGGAACCAACCAGAATGTCTACTGCAGATAGTACAAAAACAGGGTCAGGCTGGAATTTAGGGTATACAGATGTATACAGTATATATATATATATATTTACACACTATTTTTGGGCTACCAAAAACCATTGAAGTGTTCGATGCTTAGCAACCGGAATCATGGGCATATGTTTTCCAAAAATGGCCTTAGTTGAGGTGTGGGAATTGCAATGGTTTATCATGTTGGGATGCCTGATGCTGAAAGTGGCCCAAGAGTTTTTTGTCGATTGGTTGAGTTGGCCTGATGTGAAATATTGGTTGATGTGTAACATGTTCCTTGCCTTCCACCCGTTGGGAGTTTTTGCTACCACTCTTTTAAGGGATCAGTTGGGCACGGTATGAACATGAAACTACCAACCTGTAAATATATGTGAATGTGGAGTTGTCTGAAAATGGGATGCTATAGCCCTTTAATTAATGGGGAAAATGATGATTGACGAATGGATTTAGGGGCACCATATTTCCAGACAAACCCATATGTGCAAATAGCAAAATGTTCTTTCTCTATGTAATTTTTTTTTACCGTGCCTTCCGGACCATTCATAATTGGGCGCCAGGAAAGGACCAGAGGCCGTGACAAGGTTCCTTACCACTGACCCTCTGGTAAAATAACTGTTAGAACCATAGCCGTGGAAAATCTACCAGAGGCAGATAGTTTCCTTGCCATGTTTGAATACTAGAGGGTCATACACTGTTTTTTTAAATATGATTCTTTGGTCACTGGATTGGTTGAAGGGAAAATCTACAGGAAACCATGGTTTTCCCCATGAAATCTAGTGGTTTCCTGTAAATGTTCCCTTTAACCAATCCAATGATTTGGTAATCAACCCATAGCAACGGAACCTTCCCCATGTTTCGCCATCCTGTCCAGGTCTGGGGACGCCGTGCGGAGGGAGACATCACCATGGAAAGCAACTTCCGCGCGGCGCCACCGGTGGCGGATTTCATGGATCAACCACCATGGAGCCTGGGGATTTCGCAGAGTCCTAGGGCCATGGGGTCCGAAAAAACTGGGAAAATGGTTGGTTTTTTATGGATGTTTCTTGGGGATTTAAGCATCAAACATGGATGGAGTATGGTTTAAGAGTCCTGAAATGATTTAAGCATCAAATGGGTGGTTTTCCGGTTTAATAATCATGAAATGTGGATATATGAATAAATACTATGCCCAATTGTTGGGCCCGCAAAATGAATAGATCCAGTACGAAACCAGGGTTTCTTGGGGGTAGTGAGTAATAGTCAAACAACTATATCTCCATTTGAGGGATTCATGGGCTTGGTAGACTGGAGACTGGAGCCACGCACAAATTGGGATTTGCAAGAAAAAGCCTGGCACTGAAGTCAACCCTGTGGATTGAATAGAGAGTGATAGCATGTGATTACTACATGGGCGCTGCCATCAGTCCAACATTGGTTCTCTGGTGTTTCAACGATTGTACTTAATTGGTTCCGTTTTGGAAAAGGGGCGGCAAAATTATTGGCGCTTGATGAGGGGTTGTGTGCTTGATGCTTCAATATAGCGATGGACAATTCCCCATTCATCGATTATTCTCCCAGTTATAAACATCCATTTTAATCATTTATACGGGATTTTCCCTTGCCATGTTTGATTGCCAGAGGGTAGTGACCAGAGAAAACAGACTGTAAATCAAAGTCTGGTCCTTTCAATTGCCATTTGCCATGTCTGCGTTCAACAAAAGGATAGCCAAACCGTCCGCACAAAACCCTGCACCCCATCCACTTGTTGGTAAGTGCTTAATACCCTCCCATCTAAACAACAAGGTTTATCTACTGTTTATGTCATTACTGTGTTCTCAGCGGGTTAATCTCCTGTTTATCCCATGTTGATGTTTCATTTACCATACCCCACACTAACATAGACCCTGCCTGGAGTTGAGGGTTGGAAGACACACTTTCCTCTTAACATTGGTGATTCTCAGGGTCTGACTGTTGGGGGAGCGGTATTCCACTTATAACTTGGAGATGGGATTTCCCAGCTATCCACGGTTCATTCTAATATACCTCCATAGTTGTTTTGTTTCCATTTTCTGAGTTAGATCCCATTAGAAACACGATTCAACACCACTACTCCACATTTTTGCTAAGGAAATCACAAAAAGCTAAGGGAATCCCAATCCCACATAAATCCCATATAGTCAGCATTTTCCCAGTATTTTCATGTATTTATTATTTTCCACTTGGACCATGGCACTCCTACGTCTCCGCAGCTCCGCGTCAACAAGGATTCTGCGGGCTGCGGATTTCCCACGACTGCGCGAGCGGATGAGTCAGGTAGTGTTGAGTCGTGGGGAAAGATGTTGAGGCCCTTTGCCTCTATAGTAAGCCAAAAAAGGGATAATGTGGGTATAACAATCATAAACCACCATCATAAACCACCCATTTGGGAATGGTTTATACCACCTATTTTTGGGTGTGTCTGAAAAAATGGCATATCCCTATAGCTATTTAAGAGGGATAATGAGTGGGTTTAGGGGTACCCTGTTTTCAGACAACCCCATATAGTAACCCAAAAAAAGATAATGCGGGTACAACAATCATAAATTTAAACCACCCATTTGGGAATGGCTTATACCATCTATCTATGGTGAAATTGGGGATGGTTTACTATTGTTTTAAACATTAGATAAAGTAAATGATGATCAATTGAAGAGAGACAGATACTTGTCTATTTAATGCGAGATGACTATATAAATGATATAAAACTGGGGTTGTCATTCCATATGGTAGAGTTTGACGTCCGAAGGCTGCGACGTCGCGTTTGAAATGATGTGAACTGGATTGGGGTAGCCCTCAGGGGAATTGCCGAACTTTTTCAGTGGGGTTATTCTCCTGTAAGTAGACCTTGCTGGAATTCTAATGGTGCTACTTATAGGATTTTATGGGATTTAGGTGGAATTGAACCTGCAGAAAGTTAATCTGACTTGCTGGGAATGTCACCTGTTTTTTCATTATACAAATATGATTAATTATATCATATAATTGTCCCCCTACAAATTTGGGTTCCTCATTGCCATGTTGTAGTGATTAGAGAAACCCAAATGAAATGAGGATTTCCCATTTATTTATGTTTAATTTTGACCCATACCCCATGGCCATATTCTTCCAGGGGTCTTGAAAATGCTGGTACTTTCATGTACTTCAGCTTAACGATGGATATCACCAGAAATGGGCGGTAAAAACATGCAAAAATAAACCATCCCCAAATGATACGTTCATTATTATTGGGTTGCCCACATATTGTTTGTAGGGTCAGTTTTCTTGTTTTCACGATCACCTTGCATTCTTCATGGCGGGAATAAGCCCAGAACAGATTCCAAAGGAAGGATTTGGGTAGGTGATGCCCACGGTAGGCTGTGCTATGGAGGATGCCCCAACCAACCATTTCCCTCTTTCCAACATCAGCATTCGCCTCGTATTTGAACACACCCACATGACTGGTCCATGGACTAAACTTCAAGCCCCAGCGACCTCTACAGGCCATCAGTTTTGTGCATTAAATATCATCCAATTCTGTGGCGCACGAGTTTGCCCCATACCATCCCATAGATCTAGACCTTCACCAAATATCAACACAGACTTCCATGCATCCTAAAAAAGTTGGTTTCACGCTGACCATATTTCATCGCCAGGTCGTGTTCAGCAACATCCATCGTTTCTTTATTGGCAACAGGTGGAGCAATGCAGTAACTGCAGAGTTCGGAGAAGCTTGTTAGAACTCAGATCTGGAAACTGGGTTATTTTGAAAGGTCGCTTCGTTTTCAAGCCTAGGGATGAATTTTGGGTGGATCCAAAACCTGTTCCTAAGTGCCGAGAGTCCGTACCAGAACTGCTTCCTGGTACTTGCTTTAGATTCTACATTCATAAGTCTAATCCAGGCTGGAAGAGGTTCCAATGGGCCCTTTTCGAGGACCGAATGACCATCTCTTGCTGCGTGCTTCGAAATGATGAGGGTCAAAAACCCACCGTACTGGCGTTTTCACACCAGACCTGGGATTGATGGATGTTCATCCGCCCAAATATGGGGGGGTTCCTAAAATGGAGGTACCCAAAAATGGATGGTTTATCATGGAAAATCCTATTAAAATGGATGATTTGGGGGTACCCCCATTTTAGGAAACCTCCATATGGTATTTGAGTGGTTTTGATCTCTTCAAACATCTTCAAACGAGTTTTTGCCCATAGGTTTCGTCCGATGTCATTCATGAGTTCAACCAGACATGGCTGATTTTTGCCAAGGATGACCCAGCTGTGGCCTGGTTGCGATGGAAATCACTTGGACGAAGAAGCTGGGCTGGAGCTTGCAAGTTTGGTAGTTATGCATCTCAGGATGAATCTGATGCCTCAGAGTTTGCCAATAAGGATGGTACCACTTTAAGATATTTTAAGGTGTCATTTCTCACTATGTTGAGGATAAGCACAATGAATCGTCAGGGTTTATTGCTCCAGGGTTGAGAAGACAGTTCAGCCAGATCTAAGGTATTACAGCACATCCTAGCCACAGCTTAACATGTACCCTCTGGTAATTTATCATAGCTATGGAACATCAATTTGTTAATCTGTAGGCAATGATAGGTAAAGCATATATTAAGTGCTCCATTGTAAATAGCCATGTTAAATTACCAGAGGGTAGACTACAAAAGACTATATAGGTATATTTACCACAAAGAGTCCAAAGATAGTATTGCTAAGGACATTGTGGCAAGAAAGGGGGGCTAAGACTTCCGAATCCATCCATATGAAACCCATATAGCTGGCCTGCAAACCCCATGAAAAGACTAGCTTCACAATAGCAACATGAACTCCGTGAAGACGGTGGTGGGGTCTTTGCCGGGCTTGACTTGGCTTTTGTGCCACATGGGTGAAATGAATCCAGATGATTCGTTTCAAGATTATTGTTTATTGCAAAATATCCTTATTTTGCTAATATGTGTTTGCTAGTTATAGTATTTTTTGTTTTTATTCCTAGATATTATATATATATATATATATGTGTCTATGTATGTCTATATGTATATACAATTGTATACAATTATATAATATACACATATGCATCTATATATGATAGCAGACTTTCAATTCTTGGAAGCTCAGTCCAGCATGTCTTTTCACTACAAAGTGCCTGCTGCAACAGGACTGTCTATGATCGACAGTGGCACGCTGTGGCTTTTCAAAAGGTTCATTCAAAGCCAGACATCTACCAGAGCTATCCCAGAAGTGTTGCAAGGAAATCTCCGGAACCCCTCGAATTCATGGCAAAAACTACTGTCTGGTAAACTAACATAACTATGGCAAATCCCATTTTTTAATGGGAAAATCCACTATAAATGGGCCATTTTCAGTAGCTATGTTAGTTTACCAGAGGGTAGTAAATGTAAATGTCTGATAAGTGTTCCTTTCAACCCAACACATCCCCAGCTTCGGCAAGGACGTGATCGCCACGGCCTCTTGAGATTCTACACCAAGGGACCAGCCAAGCCCTCTGCGGCCTTCTTTGAGCCCCAGCGACTCCAGGCGATTCATGGCCACATTTTCATTGGGAAAAGGAGGTTCTGAAGCCCCAACTAGTCATTGAACGGGGAAAATGATGATTATGAAATTCGAGGGTAAACCCTATCTTTTTTGGATTGGTTGAAACCATCAACCAGATGAATTTTTGGGGTATACCGGTATACCCTATTTTCAGTCAAGCCCTAGATCTAAATAGCATGATTTCGATCAGTTCCAGAGGGTTCTGACGCAAACTCAGTGGGGCTGCCCCATGGCACTTATGGGCTTTGAATCTATGACATCAATGGGTTCAAAGATCATGGACAGCTTATAAAAGTGTCCATATTTGTGAATTCGTTAAAAGAAGGTTCCCAAATGTTCTGGAGGCTGTAGTCCAAGAGGTCTATGTTTGTGTGTTCACAATTTCAGGACATTCCAAAGCAATATGACCAGGGGAGCCGATTTGTTGAATGCCGCACTTTGCCAACTCGGAGGTGCGACTTCCATTTTCGGACATGGAGATCGCATGGAAGCCTGGTGATGAATTAAGGGAGTGATCAGCTTTGTCATAAAGCTCGACAAAAAGCACTGTGAGTCGGGTTTGGTATTAGCAATCCATTCCTCCGAGATCCGAGTGGATCCCAGTTGGTTGTTTCCAAGCGAGGATATCATCCATTTCAAAATTTCAGGACTTCCTTTTCACCATCCCAAGGGCCCAAGGGATAGGGTTTTGGACACTGCAGCATGGGCACTCCTAGGAGGCAAGAGTCTTCCGGACTCGCATTGCTTTAGCGTGGATTTGGTCACTTTAGTATTGTGAATATGGTGTGGGCACTCCAGGAGCTTCGCATAGATGTATGCTGGTACCTCGCGAGACAATCATAGACATTCTTCTGACACGTTGTGCGTTGTATGCATGGCATAATATGTGATCATATGACATTGTTTATCATATATACGTAATATCATATATATACATATGATATGTTTAGATATATACATATACATATTTATACCATATGTATGTTTGCATATGTATGCGTGATTTTGTGTGTACATATATATATATATATATATACATGTATGTGCCCGGGTGTGTTGATGCACGAAGGCTTTGTTCACACATGAAGAAACGCAACTCCCACCTTTTCAAATTGTTTTTGCTACAGGGCGGTGACAGAATTTCCGAGGATCGAAGGGAATGGCACTGACAGGGACATGGTCTTTGAAAACTTCACTTGGCCGATAGCTATGGGCATGGTATGGAGATGTGCCATGGCAGGATATGACTGGATGGCAGACATTGCCCTTTGCCTTCCAAGGGTAAGTTCTGGAAATCCAGATATTCCATATTATCTCCTGGTGGCCTCATTCATTTCATGGTATTGATGGTTGACACAATATTTTCCTCTTGAAATGTACGTACCTGAAATAATCTAAAATGCTACATTGTCTTAGGCTGAGTGATCACGAAAGGTAGCTGCTGGGTGGGGTGTTCCACCTTTTTAGGGTAAAAGTCCCCCAATAGTGACGGGAATTATGATATATTGCCAGATTTCTAGTCAATCCAAATCACCATAAATCATCAAAGATTACCATAGATAGACACAACAATAATTATGATACCACTACACTGTCCGTAGTTTTTTTGTTCAATGCAGCCAACAAAAATAGTGGGGTTTCTGGATGGATCAGCTGAGGTGCACATCCCTTCCAAAGATTTTCACACCATGACCGTAGCGCTGCACACATCAATCTGTTGCGCCTTGGTCTGGGCTTTACTGGGCATCAAGGCATGTTGATTTGGCACTTGAGGGACCACAACTGTTGGAACGAGTTGAAGATGATGAAGATGTATTCATGTTTTTTGTGTTTTACTGCGTTCCAATCTTGTGGGGAAAAATATAGATCTGGATCTACAAAAAATGTGGATCTATAGACAACACTTCAATATATGCAAAAATTCCAAGGGAGGGTAGGGGTATCATCCTGCCCCGCTGCCGAGGTTCAATAATCTCTTCTGGCTTCAGACTAGCGAACTATCTGTGGAGGCAAGTTCAACTCGGAAGCCCGCATATCGTTTCTAGCCATGCAAAGGTGTCGTACCAACATCAGTGAAGATCCTGAAGAAAGGAACAATGTTAATATATTCATTTGTTGTAATATGTTGTAATCAAACATGGCTTGCTGGAAAATCCATCATTTAGTTCGAGGATTTTCCCAGCTATAAACCTCCAATTATAGGGGATTTCCAATTTCTAATTGCCATTCATTGTTTCTTCATCCAGTTTGGTTGTTTCTTGGACACCGGTCGTGTTTGGGCAGTAGCTTTGGCAATTCGGCCGTTTTCTGAATTCATAGTCGAACACTACACCATGACTGGCTGAATTGCGCTGAACTATAGGTAAGTAACTTACAGTCTCTATATAAGTGCACATATAGTATTACGATGTATTGTATATATATACACACATATTATAGTTAGTAAGTTACATGTTGCTTTTTTTTGGCAAAACACGTAAATTGATCTGTTTCCAACGCCTTGAGACTGATTATCTTCAATCGGTAAGGTTGGCCTGATCTTGGTGCTGACTTTGGGTTTTGCCTTCTCCATGATGCAACGGATTGGTTCAAGGGGAACATCTGCAGGAAACCGTGGTTTTCCCGATCAAATATGTAAGATTTCCTGTAAATTTTCGCTTTATCCAAGCAAATGATTCATGATCCAATGAGGTTTTCTTTTGCGACGCATTGCCTTTTCACCAGACACCGAACCACTACAGATGCTGGGATGATGATTGTGGGAGGGTGGATGATGGCACAGATTTCATGTGAGTGGGTCAACCAAATCCAGGCTTGAAGATTTGAGAAGAACATCGATTTGTGCGCGACCTTATTTAACTACATAGAGGGACCTGAAACATCCTGGAACAAATGGATGGACAAGGAGTGGCAAGTTTACTGTAAGTTGTAAAAACTTAGAGTGTTATTACAATATGGGTGTTCCTCAAAATTGGGATAGCCATGAATAGCCCGAGACATCCCAAGAAAATTGATTTCCTCTTGGTGATCTTGAGGTCCCTCGAGACCGCCCTTTTTCGATGCGAGGAGTCTTGCATCCCTAACTCTTGAGCTAACCATCATGTTTTTTTTCATAGGTTCCAATATAAGTGGAGAATTATCTAGATGATCCCCGATGATCCTGAACCGTATATATAACCCAATTGATGTTGAACCCGGGGTTGCACTAAACATAGATGTTTCCCCTGAAATCCAGTAAGAAGGCCGAACAGTTTTTCTTGTTTCAAACGCTTCTCCCAACTAATATATTTATTAGTAGGTACTATAATACGGCCCCTATCATTTATGGGAACATATTTAGTAGATACTATAATGTAGCCCCATACAGCCCCTATCATTTATGGCTTCGGAAGACGATTTTCCATTTTGGGATTCACGATTTTTTCAGGGTCCGGGGATGGTCAAAAAATCCAGCTGACAGAGGAGGAGAAGAAGCCAAAGGCATGATTAGCCTCAAGAGAGATGGGGTGTTCAATCACAATGTAGCAATACAAATAGTCCATCATTGATTGGAGTTTATATGGGTTCATTATTGGGTATACCCCTGTCTTGGATAATAAACATGTGCACACCAATGGTTGGTTTCTGGGATGGTTTACCACATTAATCATCTTCCAACGAAATTCCATATCTATGATATCCCGAGCCAAGATCATCCATATCATTTTCATATCAATTTAGGCCAGTATAGTCCAGCAATATGATACTGATTTCATTATTATACAGATCTCATTAAAATTCCATATCCACAAGGTTCTTGGGTGTATCATTTCTATCTCCATATCATTACATATCAATATCCATGTTCATTTCTATCTAGATTCCATGTGACCATGTGGCTATGGTTCAAAACCTTGGTACCTAGTGAACTTCAAAATAGCTGGTAAATGGATGTTCATCCCACTAAAGTTGATAAATTCATAGGTTTTGACCGACCCCCATGTGAGTCTTGGCTACAAAAATTCATGGCTCCACCATCCTGCTGCACCCAGGAGGGGCCTGGAGGCCTTTCATCCTGCGGCTCCTTCGACTCCTTCGGCTCCTTCGGATGGGATCGGCTCCTTGGTCCTTCGGCAGTTTTCCAGTGAGAGTTTTAAGATAGAGGTATTATCCTCCAGTAAACTCACATAGCTATTGAAAATTGTCATTTATAGTGGATTTTCCTATGAACAATGGTGATTTTCCATAGTTATGTTAGTTTACCAGAGGGTAGTTACTACTGGTTGGATATGTGGCTATACATGATATTTGGTGATCATGTCAACCCCAAGAAACCATGGTTGGTACAACTGGTAAAACCTCCAAATTCTGATAATATGATACTGAATTGGTCCCAATTAAATAGCCTAGGGGTTTCGCAATCCCAGGTTGACATTAGATGTTTTAGATTATGTACCATTCGATGTAACAGTCTATCTATGGGAATCTATGGTCGTATATGGTCATTGGCATGAAAACATGGAGGACCATGAGCGGAAAGCCACAATAGCAGTGTTACCTCTGGTGCTTCAGTCATGTCTCAGGCGGGTTTAGAGATGTTCAGAGCTTTGGTGGTCAATGGCTATTGCCCCAGTTTTAAAGAATTTGTTGTCACGTGTATCATCATTTCTTATGCAATAAATAATATTGTGTTTGTCAACTACGATCCTGATTTGTGTTGATGAAATTATCATTTGTGTGGATGAAGACTTGCTTCCTCTTAGAGCAATTCTTATTCCATGTAGATAAACAATGATAACATGTTCATGCGATGAAATCCGTGTTGTTTTTGCAGTAACCCTCATTATCCCTCCTTCGAGCAGTGTTCAAACCCCTTGTTGGTTGATGATGATTGGTTGGTTAGGGGATCATACTACTCAACAAGAATTGGTGATTATCATCATCTATGAACTGCGAATCCCGTTCTCATGCAACCAGGATTAAACTGAATGACGGAGAGCTTTGAACACTGTTCATGTCTGTTGACGAAAGGATGGCAATGCAGCCATAGAGTTCCCCCACCAGACGAGGTTCAACTTTGCTTCACAGCTTTCCCTTGAGCCGTTGCTTATCTGAGCATTTCAGTGGCGACCAGATGGGGGTTCCCAAAATGGGAGACTCCTAAATCAGTCCAAATAAGGGTTTAATTCGTGTGTACAATAATCAGAACCAAGAATTGTTGATAATCATGATTGTTCAAGGAGGTTTAATTCTTGTTGTTTCCAAATATCTAATGGGGTACCACCAAAATCTACTACAACCGACACAAAATCTATATAAATCCATACTGGGGAAACCAAGGATTGGGGTACCCCAAAATTGGGAAATACCCAGAAAGTCTGGAGATTCCAGAGGACATGGACATGGATCATCAAACTTCACCCATTCAACATGCGAATGAGTCGAAATTGAAGGCATTCGACTCTGCAGATGGATTGGTCATTCCCACCAAGCCCCCCAATTTTGAGGATACCCAATATAAGATTTGAATTAGCAAAAATAGACGGGTTACGGGAATCAACATCTAAAAAAGAACATACAACCTGCTGGCTTGGATACAGTAGTTTATATCAAATTGGAAGCCAACCCACAGATTTTAGATTTGGGAGTCTTATGATGAAACCATCACATGTTTGGGCATGGATTTTCAGCGATTCCCTATGCCCATTTTGCAGGACTATTTGGGGTCCCCCAAGAGAAAGAGTTGAGCCCCACATCCATTTCCCAACCTACTATGCTGATGCTGGGAATGGCATTCATCATTTGCGCATTGTGTATCCAGTGCAAATGTCAAGTTTAAACAGGTGTGTCGCAAGTTGTGCGCCATGATCTGCTTATCATGTTGTTTTCCTGTCCCTATTGAAGTGCATATTTTGCCCTCTCAAGCACTTGTCCAAACTATGGACACCTAATGTCGACCCCTGATGAATAAACCTTGACCATTAATTGGGAGGTTGCACCCAAATTAGTGACATATTACTCTCAAATTTGGCAACCCCCCTGATTAATGAGTAAAGGGGGGGCTGACATGAATCCCCATTTGTAGATGAACACCCATTAAAACCCTTTAAAACCCCTTAGACCCCCCCCCAAAAAAAAAAAAAGAAAACCTCATCAAGACCCAGATTTCACTCAGCTTGGCACTTCTTCGTGCCAAGGATTCCACCTTGAAGTGCTGCGACGACATGATCTTTCCACGGTGGACGCCCAACCTGAGCAGTGGCTGCTAATCCCCTTTTGGATGATGATTTTGTTAGGTTTTAAGAGGGATGTGACGCATGAAAATATGGGGATATACGTGAATACTAATGATGATTGGTCGATGATTATATAATATTTTATGAGGTTATACTATATGTTATACTATGCGAATATGCTGTACTTGCTAAAGGATGGATGGTTGATGACTATAGAAATTATAGAGGATATAATATGATGTGATATACTCTCCAACGATATCAATCGGGGAATATCATAATCCATGAACGGGGAATCCCGTTCTTGACCAGCGAGTATAAAGGGACGACGTTGCGGTTTTGAACGGTCATTAACCATCAAAAAGAAAACTTGTTGATGATTGATGTTTATATAACCAAGTACAGTTTCTTTTGATGGTTATACAATCTTACACAATATCATATAGCAAACCACTTAAAGGATAGATAGAACAGTGATTTACAAAGTTCAGTCGGAGTTGACCTTTCTATTTTTGCTTGCGGCTTTTTCTCAGTCCGTGGGATTCGCCACGGGTAGTGGGGAGATATCTGGCCGGCTCAGATTCATTCTGTGCTGATCACTGATGAAAGAAGGTCTATGATTCATAAGACTTCAAAATTCGACATGACCTGAAAATTGGGTAGTTCAGAAATCTGATTCATATGCCGTTTTTATGGGATTGAACAACGCTGCTGGGTCGAGAGCCAAGACTGAAGCACAGTATTGGCCAGCTTCGATTTGGTCCACTTAACTGCAAGCTATTCCCGCAAGGTGGGCCTTCCCGCAGGAAAAAAACTTGCTTTATCTCATCCAACTAGAGGTATAACTCTCACAAAAAAGGCTGGTGAACCCAGCTTTGAAGCAGTTTAGCTAACTGGGGCCCCACATATTCCCAGCTGTTTGTGTGTTTCCCATGTCACCATTCCGGCTCCCCAAAAAAAAATCTCAACGCAAAGGACGGTACCACGAAGGTGCTCAAGGACATGGCGCAGACAGCAACGGGCGCAGATGACCAACCGTTGAGTTGTATGGATCATCCGCAGGGTTTCAAGGCGGGGAGGGGTTAGATGTGCCATGGTCGAGTTAGATGGATAGAACAAAAACATACAAAAAGATGGAAAAAATAGTTGAAATTTCATGGGAGATGAATGGAATATGAATGGGGATATATATATATATAGTATAACTGTATAATACTGTGTATATATATATAATTTATATATAATATATACCTATATATGTGTGATAGGCAACTATAATCAAAAGTTGGATGATATACCTATAGTTTTTTGACGGATGGGAATGATCAATCAATTTTCATAGGGAATTATATACCCATATCGGATGGATTCCTACTGTATTATGCACGCAACTTTACCATGGCACATTCATGGGTTTATCATGTCTTATCATCCGTGGCTCCCTTGAGTTTTTTTTCTGCTTTCCCAGGAGGTCCGTAGTTGGAACCACTGTTGGATTCACAGATTTCAACAACTCACCAGCTTGGGGATATCACCAGCTGAGCTACATTTGAAGCTGATAAATCTCACAAGTTGAAAAAACAGAGCTGAAGAAGCTAGGCTAATTTTTGAAACTGTTTTCTGATCGTGATGTTCATTATATGTTCCACAATAAAGTTGACCGTTTCTTTGGGCATACTCTCTGGTAATTTAACATAGCTATTGAACATAACCATTCATGGTTGATTTACCTATTATATGAACATGGTGATTTTCCATAGCTACGTTAGTTTACCAGAGGATACCAGAGGGTAAGATATGACCAGGATTTGGGCCCACCCGGATTCACCTCGATAGGTCATGAAGCATTGGAATTCCATTAAACGAGCGCGGAAGGAGGCATTCGGGCTGTAGACTGGGTCCATGGTACCATATTTGAATCACAGTTTTTGATGGATTTTAAGTTGTAATCAGTGGGTAAAGCAATAGTAAAATCATCCCCAATTTTACCATAGATGGGTGGTAGAAACCATGACAATATGGGTGGTTTACTATTGCTTTATATACTGACATTAATCCAGATTGTGAAGACTAATTCTTTAAATTGGCCTTCTTGCTGTGGGTTTTTCAAGCCAAGATTTTTATGTGAATTGCATGAGAAAACAAGGGGCTGCGAGGCGCACGGTATTCGAACTGACAATACATTGGTGCATGCTTTATTTGGAAAACAGCATTGTGCAACCTACGACTCAGGACAGATTTCTGCAAGTAATTATTCGCAACAGCATCGTGAGGCTGATAGCGGGAGAGGGTTTCCACGCCCTCCAATTTGCAATGTTGCATGTCTTTGAACTGGGGAACCCCAAATTATCCTTGCATTTATAACCGGGAAGCCAATGGTTTGGGAGCACCCCAGTTTTGAGAAGTCTCCACCCGAAGAATCGTTGATGAAGGGGAATCTGCGCAGCGAAAAAGCAGGATTCATAATGTGCCTTTGATACGCATGATTGGTTGGAAGAACGCAGTTTATGAATTCACTGTCCCGGACACGATGCATTTTGGTTTTGGTGGTAAGATGCATTTGGAGCATTGATTTTTAGATGAGCTTTTCAAGCTCCGGGCTGCAACAAAAATCCCATTGTTGCTGGTTCCGGTTTGCTGAAGCCATGGTCACCCAGAGAATTCTCCTAGAGTCCTAGAGATGGTTGGATTACCGGTGAAAGGTTGGATACAGACCAAATCAACTGATGTTTTTTGTTGTCACAGCTAGAGGCCTTGAAGCAGAAGATTTCGGAGGAGCTTCTTCCAATGCCCCGCACCAGTTGCTGGACGATGACGGGGCTGTGGTTGTAAGCCCTGGAAGTGGATTATGGAGGTTCAAGCAACTCCCCAGATCATGGTGACTTCTTTAGGGATTGAGGATACTGAGATACTGGGGGCGAGTTGTTGCAGAGTCCCTGGTTTGGATGAAATATGTTTAGGATTGCTTGAAATAACCAACCGGTAACCGTTGCCAAGCGGTTCTAGTGCCTGGTGGTCTTGAAAGGTCGGTGACAGCATGACATTGGGTCCAAGAGAGGGGAGTCTTGGTGGCCAGTGACCGAAGTGGTTAGTGACGGAAGTGGTTTTTCTTGTGGTTCTGTTGATGCTTGAATCGATTCACGCAAGGCTGCTTCCGAATCATACATTTCAGAGGATCAAGCCCGACGAAACAAGCCGGGTCTTTGGGATGTACTCTATGTGCATTGCGCGGAACGGCAATTCTTGGCCGGACCCTCTTATATGATCTTATATGTAACTTAATACCATACTGCTTCAGAAATCTCTCAGCAATCCCTACATCAAAGGACCATTGGTATTGATGGGTGGCCGATCTTGGCAAAAAGCTGCAGGCTTTGGTGTCGCTAATATTTGCCTTTACCTGAAGACTATGATGAACTTGAGGACCCGCTGGGAGGCACTACAGGGGGTTGGAAGTTGACTCTCCTTGCGAGAGGTAGTTTTCAGGGTCCAATGACTATGTTAGTTGGGGGCATGGTAGATGTACTGAGATGTATTCAGATGTTATATCAGATATAGATAGATAGATTAGATTAGATTAGATTAGATTAGATTAGATTAGATTAGATTAGATTAGATTAGATTAGATAGATTAGATAGATTAGATAGATTAGATAGATTAGATTAGATAGATTAGATAGATTAGATATATTAGATAGATTAGATAGATTAGATAGATTAGATAGATTAGATTAGATAGATTAGATTAGATAGATTAGATTAGATAGATTAGACTAGATAGATTAGATAGATTAGATAGATTAGATAGATAAGATAGATAAGATAGATAAGATAGATAAGATAGATAAGCTAGATAAGCTAGATAAGCTAGATAAGATAGATAAGATAGATAAGATAGGTAAGATAGATAAGATAGATAAGATAGATAAGATGGATAAGATAGATAGATAGATAGATAGATGGATGGATAGATAGATAGATAGATAAGATAGATAGATAAGATAAGAAAGAAAGAAAGATAGATAGATAGATAGATAGATAGATAGATACATAGATAGATAGATAGATAGATAGATAGATAGATGGATGAAATAAGATACATATTCTTCATGCCGACATTGCCACATTGCTTCCGTCGTTGTAGACCACTACACGTTGTGAGTATGACTCTCTAGGTGGCACCTGCAGCATTCTTCTGTGATGGCTTAAGAGGCGACGGGAGTTTTGGCACCACGAAGTTGGATCAATTTGGCTCAGCCATCCGCTACATCATGTGGAGGTTTCCAAAAATAGGGGTACCCCCAGTCATCATCCACTTTAGATTGGGATTTTCCATTGTAAACCATCCATTTTTGGGTACCCCCATTTTAGGAAACAACCATGTGTTGTGAGCATGCTATCCACTGGTCTCATTCCAATCACCGAGATTCAAGTCGCAGCCAAGAGAACTTGTTGCTCCCTGAAACACATACCGCTTAAGCCAGCATCTTTCTTGGATGCTAAGAAAGGAACCTCCCAAGCGATCCACCATTTAGGAAAAAACAAGGTATAATAGGTGTTAAGAATGGTTATCAATCCACCACTTACTCTAAAATCACATACCATTGGTTAATCTATACTTGGATTGTTGATGGTATTTATTTACCCCCTGGATGACAACTCCGCAACTAGCGCAGCCTTTCAGGACTGCCCCATTCGATCGCGAGATCCTGGATCTCTGCGCTGGAAAAGCGGGCTGGAAGTTCTGCCAGGAGACTGAAGTGGGAAAGGAAGATCTTCCGAAATGCCCCAGCAGTGATGCTTTCGACCCGGCGGCCGCCTGGGAAACTTGGTATGATAGGTGGATGGGCGACATGGACATGGGACCACATGGCGACCAAAAGACAGAACAGGTCGCGTCAGGGCACAGTCAGGGGAAAAGTTTGGAGTTGAAAGCTCGCTAAGTAGGTAGAATGAACTGGTTTCCAGGAGGATTTGGCTAGAGTCTGTTTCAACTTCTCTGATGTTCGGTTGAAAACTGATCAGTTTTGAGGAACAACCTTGGTCCCCAGCCCAGCACTGATTTTGGCTATTTCTGTTGGTGAAGTGTGTGGATGGTTGAATTGTTCAAACTAGGATTGATCATAAACCAACAGACAAGTACCCTCCAGTAATCAAACATGTGGTAATAAATTAACATATCCCCTATAATTGGAAGGTGAAATGACAAACGGTGGATTTTCCATTGCCATGTTTGATTACCAGAGGGTATGACAAAGGTCGAATTATTGATTTTGGCCCTTGCAAAAACTCAAAACGTTAGTAGGAAGAACGAGGTTCTGGGTTCCATCAAAGCGGGGGTATCCTATTTTCAGACCCATATTACACTTGGTGCTGGATATGCAATGGACTCATGAGCTCCACAGATTCATTTGCGAAGAGATCGAAGAGAAAGTGTGTTGCTGCAAGTACCTAAGTGGTCGCCACTTTCCAGACTAGCAAGATTCTGCAGTATCATTTTAAGCCAACTCAGTCTTAGAGGATAAAACTTCACTTAAAAAATGATTACACTATTGTGGTAAACCCTCCCCAAAACCCCCAAGAAGGTTTGTTATAAACCATCCCCAATGGTACGCTCATGTAAAAGAACGGCCGGCCAGCCTGTAAGATGTTTGATTTTCGTTCAATTTGCACGTCTTCAAGTCCTGGGGTCTGCCTACAGCCAAGGAGTGCCCCAACTTTCAGATGCTCTGCGAGGATTCTTAGCAAGAGAAAATCAGCAACATTTCTAATTATGGAAATTTACTGCACCCAAAGGTTTTTGGACAGGGAAACAACCAACAAACATTGGGGTACATGTATGGAACTGACTTTCATCATGGTATTTTTTTTAAAGGATGCATAGCCAGCAGCCTGGAATTCAAAACAACCCAAGCCTGGATGTGCTGAAAATGACTTTAATTGTTAATTGTCCCATTCGTTAGTCATGGTTAGTCCATTTGGGGAATCTTCTGGGAATCCAATGGTTCATCGTCATGTTCTCCACCAGAACGACATTCTGTAGGGGATTCGCCATTTTTCCGACGCACCCAACAGGTGTTTCAGCATATTTCCACCATTTCTACAAGAATCAACACATTACAGTACCGTAATTATTCCTTTTGATTGATAACGTAGTATCGTTTAGTTGCAACCGTAGATCAACAGGTGCAGAGGTGGTGGAAGAGATACAAAAAAACGGCTAATTTGGTGCTATTTTTTACTGTTCAATCTTTTCTAGGGACCCTACATGATGTGATTGTAGGATATTAGACGTAGTATTCAGGTATTAGTAGGCCTGAAATCGTCAATGTTCTCATGGTGTCATTCATTCTATCATGTTTGTTTGTTTTTTTCTGAATACAAATCTTGGAAACAATCCTGAATTGCCTCCATCCATACTCTCTGATACTTAAAACATGACTGCATGGAATTCATTTCCAGGATTTAGCCATGTGCAGGACCACAGTCCATAGAGTTGGGATGTTGGGCAGGGCAGGTGGTGTCATGGCTTCCAAGGACAGCTTCTGGAGGCTTACCTTGGCCCTGAACCATCACATTGATTTGAATCTGGTCCAGGTTCAGACCTGAGCAATGCCCCCCCAATGGTGGCTCTTGGTGATTTCATCACTAAAAAGAGACAGAGGCAACGTAGGGGCATTTAGACTTTTGGGATGACAGAAAGTTTTGGGCTACTGCTCAGTTTGCTTTCCCCAAAAGCGCAACAAGAACTGTGGGAACATGTAGTAAATATATGGAAATATAATATGTTCACCCGGCCCATTTCCGGCAAATCGAGCAGCCATCTTCACTTCATACCCAGAAATCTCATAGTTAACGGTTAAATTCCCTCCATATATTCCCCATCAACATTGCCATTTTGAGGGTATCTCCCATTTTCAGACAAAAGCCACATGTAATATCATGTTGGTTATATAATATACCGTGTTATTATGCCCATTATATAATATACACACAGAATTATACAATATTATACATATACAATATATTATGATATCTTATATGTATATATATAATATAATATATATATATATAATATATTTAATATAATATATTTAATATAATATAATATATATAATATAATATATATATATATATTATATAATATAATATACATATATAATATATAATACATAATATATAATACATAATATATATATATATATAATTGTATATATATATAATATATAATTATATATATATCTAATAATTACAGTATATACAAAGAATACATAATATGATATTATTGTATGGTCGGTTAAGCCTTAAATTCCCATATCGTTGGTGATAAAATCTCCAGTTTTGGCGATCCAAAACCTCAACGATGGACCTCCCCTGGAAAGAGATCGACTGAGGAACCCGTACCTGGGTTTGCCGTGCAGATTGCCATACAAAGTGTCTGAAGAAATCGAAGCAGATCGTCCCTGGACAACTTGGATCAACTTGGGACTGGAATCATGGTGATATGCCCAGCAATCGGATTATCCGTAGGGGATTTGACCCAGTAAAACAAGCAGAACTTGAGATGCAATGATGATTTAAGAAGAATCTGACACGAAGGGTATTGAATCTCCAAAGATGAGGTTTTCCTGTAGATGTTCACTTCGGCAAATTCTGGGAGATTGAGATTGGGAAGATCATTGGAACAAACTGTTACATGGGCACCCCGGGTCAACCTTTCTGATGCTGCTATGTTGAAGTAACATTTTGTGAACTTCAAACAAATGAGCGGAATATTCAAGAGATGTTGCGGATGATGGGTTTTGACTCACAAACATTTTAGGGGGATCCTGGAGCACAAAAACCTTCGCCAAGTGGATCAATCGCGGGGAGTTGAGCCAAGCAAGGCAAGTACTTGTCCCTGGGGATCCTGGAAACTCCACATGATTCGCATCACGACGCGGCTTTCGCCCAAGTGTCGATTCTCTCCAGAGAGCCACTGGATGAATGGCATTTTCAGATGCAGCTCAACTACCAGCAAGTCCCTGGGATTAGAGGTCAGGGAAAGCAAAGTGTTGGATTTGAGCAGCAAGAACTGGCAAGAACTATAGATTTCTTGGGTAATTTTGAAAGCACCAAAAGTCCAAGGGTTGTGAACGAATCATGGTCACTATTTTCACTAACTTATAAGTGGGCGGTACACTGCTGTTTCATACCCATATATAGAGCCTGCATGAGTAGATTGCTACAAGTAGGATGGGTTTCAGATCACTTCGATGTTTTGCGTTTCTTCTCAACAATCCAAAGGACAAGTTGTGGTATTGTGTCAGAAAGGCATGGGTCAAGGACCATCAACACTATAAGTGATTGTTTCAATCTATTACGAGTAAGCAGGACCATTAACACAAGCAAAGGGCATAAGTCAGTTGTTGAGTACCTTTGATTTCAAGAGAACATTCTTATTGATTTAGGTCAACAAGTCTTGGTTATTTAAGGGTAGCTACGGAAAAACACCACGTTAAATAGATAAAGCATCATAAATCATTTGTACATGGGCCGTTGTCCATAGCAAACTGTTAAATAACCAGGCGCGGGTAAGTTTTAGGTGAAACTATTGAGTCATTTTTGAGAAACAGTTTCAGACCTTTTTTGGCTGAATACCTTCAGCACTGACAAACTATGAAGGCTCTTGAATAGCTCGTGGCATATGTGCCTGGTCAAAACAGTGGCTACTTTCCAGTAATAGGGGATGGTCATACTACCACTAATTAATAGACCTATATAATATGACTAAAAATTTGAATCGTGAGATTGTGATGTTCTGCTGGGATGTGCACAACCCATAAACAATAAATTCTTTGAAATTCCACGTAACTTGGCACATATGAAATGATACAAAGATCAATGGTCAATTCTTTCAATCTGCAACCCTTTCAAGTCCAACCCAGGCTTCGTGGTAGCCGTGGTAGCAGTGATGTTTGGACATCCCCATTGTATGTTGGCAAAATCATGCCGAAACCCCTATGCCGGTTGCATCCCCATCTCCAAAGAAAGTTTCTTCCAATGATTTTGCAAGTCGTTCCGCCGCATCTTCATCAGTTCCATCCCAAATTTGTGTGAGGGTCCGTGTGGGTTTCTTCTGATTTCCCATGCATCTTGTGGTACTGTACTCCAACACGTTGGAAAACAGCCCATTTACACATTTATTGATAAGTTGTTAATGTTCATCTGTTTTTGACATACAGCTTTGACAAGACATCAATTACAGTTAATTTCGAAAAGTATCAATAAATCATTGTATATGATGATTCTATGTGTCAGATTTCTCATGATTTCTCCATGTTTTCATTTCCACCCCATTCTATCAAAATCATTAAAGTCTCAGAATTTCCCATAGTAGTTAATCCACAATATACATCCCAATCTTCACCCCTTCCTTCACCCCATGTTTCTTACGGCTCCCGGCACCACCGGCACCGCCACGGCCGAGGTGTCTCTGGCCACCTGCGAGATCTTCGACCTGACGCAGGTGCTGAAGTGCCACCTGCAGCAGCTGCAGATCTTAGAGACCCACGGCGCGGGACGGGTGGGGCGATTTTTCCAGAGGAAAAGACGGGGAAAATGGTGATGATACGGGGAATTAGTGGGATTTCAGGGGAAATATAGGGGATTTCTTTAGATTTTGTGAGTTTTGTAGGACAAATGCAGGCGAAAATGGTCATTGTATGGGAATATCAATGGGAGAATAGGGTAGATAACAACCAGAATGATATCGGTTTCATGGGAGTTCACCGACATGTCGTTGTGCCAGGTGATGCTTGGTCCCACTGGTTCAACTCGACTTGACCTTGGAGGCTTGGCTGTTGATGTTTGATTGGCGACCTCTGCCGCGAAAAAGGATGGAGGATGCCTTCTTCTCAGACGAGTTGCTTGGAATGGACATATGTTTTTTATTCAGTTGGTGTTTTTTTAATGACCTTGGGATACCAAGTAGTATGTAACCAATACGTATTGAGCAAGACGCAAGATATGCTTTTTGGATAATGTTGGAGATACAATGGTGACTGGGTCAACTCAGAGGAGAATCTCAAAATCTCCATGAAAACGTTGCGTTGGAAAGTTTTGGGTTGGGTACCGGTACCATCCCAAGAAAGCCCAATAATAGGGGGCATGCACTTTTCACTTCAGCCAGTTGCTGAGAAATAGACTCCTGGATCAGCCTCAATAGGTGGCCCTGCGATCATCGCTCGTTTTTCAAACGATATCGATTTGGACGTGCTGGATTTCCTCATCTTGCCATAAACATGGCGATCCAAAGAGATAAAAACATCCTGGGGCCTGACTCTGGCGGCCACTTGGAGAGATTTTTGTCAGGTAGTAGCGATCAAACTCGTTGATGAGCATACTTCAACAACCAAAGTATGCTCATCCAACTGGTCATTCCGGGCTCACCATTTGTGCAGCTCTGTGGTCTCTGCAGCTCAGCTCTGCTGACACGGGGCGCCACGGGAGGCGCGTTCCTTTCGGAAAAAAATGCAGGAGATTGCAGAAGTCTGAGAATTTTGATGATGAAATGATTGTTCGATGCGTTTGCTCATTACTGATACTATAGGTGATAATCATCCCGCCGGGTGGGAAACCGCGCCCGGTAAATTCACTGTTTCTGTATTTTGACATGCGTCATTTTTTCAAATTCATTTGGTTTTGCTGCGAGTTTAATTGGTTAGAACATCGTTTTGCATCGCAATTACAGTACGTTTGAAAGAAAACACTGCAATTTCCCCAGTTTTACATGACTTTCTCTTATGTCTGGTGCTTCCAACGAAGGGCTCATTTTTGCAAAAATTGCTTTTCGTGGTGGTCGTCTTTTTAAGTAAGATCTCATGAGCGTAGCATCAACGTGCAAGTAAGATCTCATGAGCGTAGCATCAACGTGCAAGTAAGTTCTCATGAGTGTAGCATCAACGTGCAAGTAAGATCTCATGAGCGTAGCATCAATGTGCAAGTAAGATCTCATGAGCGTAGCATCAACGTGCAAGTAAGATCTCATCCCCTCCCCAACCCCCCCACCCCCAGTTCCCCAAAAAATCACATGGTCATTACAACTTCTAACTGACGTGCACAACTTCTAACTGACGTGCACAACTTCTAGCTGCCGTGCACAACTTCTACCTGACGTGCACAACTTCTACCTGACGTGCAACGTATAGAAAAAAAAGGCCAAAACGCTGGCTCGGTTATCCACCCGTTGGCATAATCATGCAAGATCATGCAGGGATATCATTTGGATCATGTCCACATCTTGCATTCCTTCCTTGGAGTGTCCACGCCTGCCAGTGTGAATACCCTGCACGGCACAACTTGGATCTTGGGTCTTTGTTCATCACTTTGTTTCTTCTTTTTCTTCCGCTTGGTGGTGTCCAATATGTTCTATTGTCAATCCATCATCTATATATATATATATGTATATATAATATATATACGTCAGACATCAGCAAACAAGAGACTTTAGCCAGGCTACTTCCAGCGACGAGATTGGAGACGGAAGGCTACGCTGTGTCCCTGGGAAGAAGTTGAGCATGTCCCATCAACATCAGCAGATCCAACTGATACATACTGACACTATTTTCAGTACTTTCAGTACTCAGAACTATAAGGTGGTGCCCTCTAGCTAGCTAAGTTGGGACATAAGTAGTACAAGTATAGGGTCTATGGTACTGTAATTCGAACGATAGTTAATGGAGTTTACAAACCAACTGGTAACATATTATAACTGGGGGGACACCTTGTATAGAATGTGGTTTCTTTCTCTCGTCTTAGTTCCATGTTTTCAATGGATTGGTTTATCGGAAAAATTACAGGAACTGCCTAGATTTCATGGAAACACCATGGTTTCCTATACTGTAGATTTTGCCTGAAAACGATCCACTGATGTTTGCAAAAACCTTTAGGCTCTTGGCTATTTCAACAACGTGCCATGTTTTAAGTAGCAGGTAGTAAGCTCAAGTTGGAGGCTGTGCAGAGGTTTCCGGGTTGAGATGAAGCTAGAATCATTCTAGAGTCGATAGAAGATCACATCGGACTATTCCCACGGGGGAACGCATTCAAGGCTTGTAGAATTGGTGCATTTTCGATTTACTCCAGGATGATCATAATGATTACTGTACTCACTTTATAGCTGGTTTTTCTTTACCAGTTTCACTCCGCTTCCTAGGAAAATCCACTTGCATTGGCCAAGGTGGCAATTTCCGATACCCATATGCTGCACTGGAAGATTGAGCTCCCCCCAGGTGTCGCTTGGAAACCGAATTGGCGGTTTTTGGGGAATCCTGCCTTCGGTGTACCCCGACAAAGATGCGCAAGTTATGGCTGACATTTTTCCGACGGATTTTTCTTTTGCAATGTGTTTTTCTCATTATAGACCCCCCAGGTAATTATATAATTTAACATAGAGCTATGGACAGTTGCCATTTGGTTCGATGATTTACCTATCAACAATGCTGACTTTCAATAGCCATGTCCAATTACCAAGGGGTATTGAAGGCCAATAGAAAGCAGCTTGGTGACCGAAGCAACATTGTTATTTTCATGATGGATGAAGTATGATCAAATCTACAAGCAGGTCAAGCAGTTGACACCAGAACATGGCTACCCTCCGGTGTCATCCAACATGGCTAGCTGGCAAATCCTCTATCAAAAATAGGAGAATCATAGTTTGGGAAAACATGGGAAAATTCCCTAAATGGAGATGTCAGATGTTAGTCTGTTAGTGGAAAAATAATCAAACCAAATAGCTGATTTTCCAGCCTGCTTTGTTTGATTGCCAGAGGGTAAGCATCCATAGTCAATAGCATTGAATCAGTTCGAGTGAAGGCGGCCCGGCACCAATTTCCCCAGGGTGCGCAAGGAGGCATTCCTTAACTCCTCCTGGGTCAATTCCAACAACATTCGCATGATCTCAGTAGCCAAAATGGTGTATTTTGGTTGGATGGAACCAGCTCCACCAGGGACTTAACTAGCAAAAAAGGGTGATATCATGGGGATAGAATGAGGATGGAACCAATGATGATCTTGTTGTTGGTTTCAAACATTTCTGATGTTCAACCCCAGCAATGATGATCCCAACATATCCAGACTTTCGCTCCTATTTTTCAGGGGGGTGGCTCGCGCAAACGCCAAGGATGTGCTCATTCACTGCGGAGATTTTACGAACAATGGTACAGAGGAGGACTGGGTGCCATCTGGCAGCAGATGGTTCCTGTATCTCCCCAATTGATGATGTTAGAATATTCCGGTATCCTGCTGGCTGTTGGAGTAGATACAGTATCTACTGTACACTGCATATATACAAACAGTATATATATATATACAATGTACGTACAATACACATAATATCTAATATACGATAATATACGAATATACAGGAAGCTTGCCATCTTGCCATGAATTTTCGCAACCCTTCTTGCGGTTGCCGTTGCTCGCCGCAGGAATGTCGCGACTTTTGCGACTGGGCAAAGTCCTTGCCCTTTCCTCACAAGCTGCTAGCGCCTCGGAGCAGAGCGGTCGTCTCAGCATAGAGATGCCAACATGTTGGGTATTCAATTAATGTGGGTAAAACAATAATAAACCATCCCCCAAATCACTATAAATGGGTGGTATACCATATTCCCAAATGGGTGGTTTATTATTGTTTTACCCACATTAGGGGAAACGGTTTTTTTTTTGAATTTGATAGGGAAGCTGGTGATTTGACATGATTCAACTGGGGTTTCCATGGTGATTTTTCATAGGGATTGAACCGGCAAGAATGGTGGTTCTACGAAACAAACTGATTGTACGAAACAAACATCGTGGTTTAACCATAGGAACAAATGGATATTCAACCATCAACAATTGGGGCTTGATGATTGACCATCCAACATATAGGGAAACCAATGGAAACCCTGGGTATAACGAACATAATATGACATTTGGGTTTATCTGAAAATGAGGCAGGGACCCCCGCACTATGTTTGCAATTTCTATGTAGTTTGTTGAAGATGCGCCAAGAAAACTTCGTGACAAGAACATAAGTCGGCGCATTAAATCTTATTGAAGGTTACCTGAATGCAGCTGCAGTGTTAAATTCATAATATTCTAGTGAGGGAAGCTGAACAGGGTCTACAACATGGCACGGTAGGGTTGTTACTGTAGCTAGTACGGTAGAGTTGTTACTGTAGCTAGTTACATGGTTTTCACTTGGAGAACTGGCAAGGGGATCCCTGAGCAATATGTCTTCAAGTTGTTTCCATTTGGTACATCTGATTGAGCTAGGTGACTAGGTATTGCTCGTCAAAATTTTGTATGATTGTTGTCTTTTGCAGTGAAAGTCTATAGATCTTGGTGATATCTCCTTTGATCTCCAGATCTTGAGGTGTTCCCATGCACCTGTTGGGCTTTGCAAACCCCAGGTTTGCGGCAACCACGATTTGCCATGCGATGAGTCGTGGTACCGGGAACATTGGAAGGACAGAGCATTGATTCATGTGATTCATGTGGGTATGTCAGTATGTCTGAAAATGGGGTGTATCCAAGAATAGCAACGTTCATGGGGAACATGTCACTGAAACATTTGGGGGGGTGAGCACTTTAAAAGGGGTGAACATCACCTCTCAAAGAATATGAGAAAACAGAAAACATGGGAAATTAGGGAAAATGAATGAACATACCCTCTGGTAAACTAACATAGCTATGGAACATCACCATGTTTAATGGGAAAATTCACTATTTCTATGGCAATTGTCCATAGCTATGTTATGTTAGTTTACCAGAGGGTAATGACCACATGAAAAAGACATAAAACAACCTGTTTATCCAAGGCATGGAAATGCCAAGCTGAAAACTTAAACCAGGCTCTTTTTTGATGCTTTGAAACACAGGTTTTGTTTTAGATATTCAATCATTGAATGAGGTTCTAAACCATCAACTTGGTGGCTTTCCCTGATTTTTCGACAACATGTTGTTCTTTTTTTTTTCGGACAACATGCCGATCTTGTATGTTAAAAGTGAAGACATGTGAGCAACAATGAATTTGGACGCCATGTTGCGACACAAACAGCGAACAATGGAAAAGCGGGAGGTCAACATTGTTCGCAGAAACATGCTAGTATTCTCTGTATAAACACATAATGATAATCATTCTCATGATCATCATGTTTTCTATTCTGAATGGTTCGTTGCAATGTCCAACCTTATCCAGCAACCACCGTGGATCTCACCAATGAGACTGGTGAAAAACTATCACCAGTCGCGAAATGGGATGTCCTCCGGAAAACTCACATAGATTCGGAATGATATAGAAATCCATCTGTATTTACAGATGATTGTCATAGGGAAACCAAGGGTTTTCCATGTCTATGCTAGTTTACCCCAGAGTAACACTCGAAGTTTCTCCGAATGGGCCTTGCGCCTTGCAAGTCAGGAGTGCGAGGAGTGGCATAGTGAGCACCAGTCTTCCAGCGAGATGTATCGGATGCTTCGAGCAGCTGGTTTCGAGGCCAGTGTGGGTGGAGAAAGATTTGCCTGGCTTCTGGAAAAAAAACTAGTGACTACACATGCGTGCATTCTTTGAAGCATACACTCACAATATGTTTTCAAACCTCGAAAAGATGAGGTTATCGCCTCAACCGAATGTTTATTTTCTCATGTTGAATGGGACAGCACAGTGCAAAACGATATTATATCAAGGTGCGCCGCACCATGAAAAATCAGCAAACCTGCGTTTTGGACCAGTGCTACTGAAAACCGACATTTCAATGCAATGAGAGTTTCAGGGCGGCGAGACAGCCGATTGCCTAGTTAACTGTCAGTGAATTTGCTGCATAGACTGGGTTGGTCAGTTCCTTTCAAGGATACATGGCGTGCCAAATCCAGATTCTGATTAATTCATAGGCCTCCAGTCAATTCACAATTGTACAGGGATGGAGAAAGCGGCGGGCTTGTACAATAGAATATGGAATAGAGATGAATAGATTATTTCAATGGAAGGACTCCTTTCCATTTTGACATGTCACTCTTCCCAGGTTTTACATGGAACCAGTTGCAGCATTGCGGGAGTGAAGTTCTATGGCAGCCCCATACAGCCTGCGCAGCCAAGCAGTCGGTGCGGATTTGGGGAACGGGAATCTGAGTACAGGCTATTTGAAGTTATGTACAGTGAATGTTACGAGATACAAATCAAATCATTGGAATAGACAGTGCATATATCATCATATATCGAGAAAAAGCTAGTTGTATGAAATATGTTCATTTCTATGAATAAATATATATATATATATATTAATTATTAATATATATGTATGTATAATAGAATATATATATTTTTTTTTATTATTATGATATTTAAACATATAGATATATAGTTATAGCCCACCTACTCAGGAATCGTAAGTGCGGTTTGGAGACGAGGTATTGAAAACATCTGAAGGCAAAATGTTCTAAGGATTTGTTCCTTCCATCATAGATTGCTCTCGACTTGGTTTTGAATGGTTTTGATGATGTTGAAATTGAGTTTGATGCAAGTATGGATATAATTGGATATCATGTCAAACATCCTGATTCACACACAACATCTTTTCGTAACTGTGCCAACAGATCAATCAACAAGAGTTCTACGTTAAGAATCAGTTTACAGTACTCAAGGTTTTACATCTCGGAAGAATTTGCAAACACTATGGTTTGCAAGTTTGTGCAGCGTTAGTGTTAGGGTTTGAGGTTTTGGTGTGTAGATTGCTTAAGGGTTTTCGTTTTTTTGGGTGTAGACTTGCTGCGGCAAGCGGAGGTGTTTTCCCCTAGTATTACTACATGTGATGATCATCACTAAGACTATATCATCATCGTATCATTGATCATGGTCATATCAATGTTAGATCTATATCATTGTTATTTCATGGTTATCTCATGGTTGTATCATTGCTACATCATGGTTATATCGTTGTTATCTCAATTCTGATTATCATCCTCATTATCTTTTACAGTATTGCTGTCGTTATTATTGTTGTTGTGTTCTGGATATTACATATATATATATATATACATAGATTCAGATTCTTGAGTCCCGGACTTGGCGACATTGACCGCCCATCCTACCATCAGCTGCGAAACCTCCACGGAAATTCCATGCCACCAGGACACAAATGGCTTTCGGACGGATGCACCACCCTCAGGGGCAGCCTTTTGCCAAAGATGTTGATTTGACAACCCATTTTTTTGTGCATGGATGTATCTGAAAATGGGATATACCCCCATTTTATGCCATTTTATAGGGAAAATGAGGTTCTAATCCATTGGGGGAATACCATTTTCAGACAAACCCATGTATGGTATACTCATGATACTTACAGTACCTGCAGTTGGGCCATGTTGGGGGTGAATGTTGGTAAATAGACCATACATGGAGCATATTGGAAACATAGATTTGGGGGTGTAGCTTACCTAAAATCAGTTTTTGGAGGATTGAAGTAGGGGTTCGGAGGATTGAAGAGTTGGAGGTTTCCAGCGGCAGATTTTGGGATCGAGAGGGCAACAAATTCAAACATTTGACAGCATGGACTGGGGGGTTCAATCCGAACCAGGATTCCTTTGGTTGGTTTTGATATTCAGACACCCATGATGTAAATATATTTTTAAAAAACAAGTTTAGTACATTTTCTGAAGGAAACCAGTCGTTTGAGGTACTTACAGTACATGGCCTGGCCTACCAAGTCGAACAAAGACTACAGTTGTTGTTGTTGTTGTTGTTGTTGTTGTTGTTGTTGTTGTTTTCAAACGTTTGAAGACAAAAAAATGAGCTTCAACCGGGCACCGTTTTCTCACTGTCGATACGGTAATAACATCCCAACGACCCTCAATTGATCAATTACAAGCTAGTTTTTTTTTCCATTCCTAAATCAACAATACATACCCATTTCTTGATGTGAGTTGTTGCCTCCTGTTGTTGCACATAGGATATCTGTTGATGTCCCTTTTCCGCAGCAGCAGCAGCTGCAGTCATTGTTGTCAGGCGTGGTGGTCAAGATTTGAAGGAGGAGCTGCTTGATCCGACAGCATGGGTTCATTTTAAATGATATCATCTTTCTCAAACATCCAAAGATATTCCAAGGAAGAGGATCCTTGCAAAAATTCCCTTACTGAGTAAACGCTGAGCCAATTCTGGGAAACATTCTGGAGAGTGAGCCCCAGGCCATGTTGATGACCTCAGTTTTCATTTTGTAGGCTGAACATGGATGAGCATGGCTGACGATATAATTACTGCTGCTTTTGAACTTGGTGCCAAACCCGTTGCCAACATTCCTTGAAACAAAGCAAATATAGCAGAATTTTGGCCGTGGTCGCTTTCTTTGTACTCCCATTTTGGCCACCAGAAATGTCAGGTGGAACTCAAAAAACGACCGCTTCTGATCTTTTTAAGCACAACATGAGTTTGCCGTCCCCTCATTGAGACTTCCCCTGATGACACTCCCAGTGGTGCCAGTGGGTCAAGGAGTGGAACAAGATTCCAAAGGATGTTGATGTGCTGATCACCCACACTCCTCCGCACAAGATCATGGATGAGACCCAATATGCTGGGAAGCGCAAGAAGCACATAGGTGTGAGACGCTGCGCTGGGCGTTTGCTTCTGAAGAAGTGGTCTAAAGATTGAAAGATGATACCGTTCTACATGTTGATATATCCTGATAAACAGATGTGGTTGTTTTGAATTGCTCCTATTCCATCCTGTTAATCCTGTTTCTGAGCATCGACAAAAATCACAGGCTCTGACGGTATGTCCAACTCAACGGCCTCCAAAAAGACTTGGAATGGGATGGGGGGCATTTCTTAAGATGACCAAATCTGGGTCAGGCAATTTCTGAAGAAAGGATTATTAATTCACCAGTGAAAAACCATGGAAAAGCAATTCCCAAGTTCAATCTAGCCATGGGATTTAGGAGGAAGCACACGTCAAAAATAGTGGAGGGTTGAAGGGTCTCACGACCTTCGAATTTGCTGCAACCAACTTCCTGATTTCTGGTTTCAAACATGTTTTGCGTTTAATCCCGACAACGTTATCATGATTCCACTTGGCAGTTCAATGCAGTTAGAAAATGGGTTACTTCACCACAGCATGGACTAATCCTACTTACCCTACTTGTAACTGGGGTATACTGGGGTTATAAGCCATTTGCGAACTGGGGCGATTGACCAAGGTTGACTTCTACATTGTTGTGGCCCCCGGCCACCATCCAGCACCATCCAGCCTTCCTGCATAGGCTGCGAAATCTTGCGCGCAGTGCTGTATGGGCCCCGTGCTCCAGCACCAGCAGTGCATGTTTTTGGACATGTGCATCCAGGTGCTTCGGTGTCGACGGCCATGGAGGATGAAGATCCATATCTTCCCCTTGGGTCAGGGCATACCCGCAAGTTGTTGCCATGTGAATGGGGAAGATGATGATCAAGCGCCGGAGTTTCTCCACTACCCTGTAGATGAGCCTATTTTTGGGGACACCAACGTGTTTCCACAGCACCAGCTATGTTGGTGACATACGGCTCACTAGCAGCTATTTTGGAGTGAACTAGTGTGACAATCAGGAGGGTTTTTCACCCACAAACACCACGAACATACGTGTTCATAGTTGGATATGGCTCAAAATTGAGAGTTTGAAAATTACAAATATACTTCTGTAATTTTCAAACTCTCAATTTTGATGTTAGGCCTTTGATAGTTGATAATTGATAGTCACTCTTCCAACATCAGTTCCGCCCAAGGCTGAACCGTCAGGCGATTCTGACTCAGAAGGCAATGATACCTAATGCAAAACATGCAACAATGATCTTACATCATCAAATATCATTATCAGATATGTATCATGATGAATTATGATGATGTATAAGTAGTCAATATTAAAAATCTTAGTGACCTGTAATGATGTCTTCTGAAGCCAGAGATTCGAATATTGATGCCACTTCAGAAGACTGATTAGCGGTTGTAGGTCCATAGTCTTGGGATGGGTTGCGGGGGGAAATTGGACCCCAAACTGTTAAAGAACTAAACATGGGGATACAATGGGATATAATATATATATATATATGACTAAAGAATTGGGACTTACCAGAGTTCAACAGTTTGAAAATGGATGATACACTGATTTACCGAACTAAAAAATGGTGATTGTCCAGTTCGCTACGCTGAAAAACCAGAGGGTAACTAACAGAAAACAACATATTATCTACTGGCTACTTGAAGGTGTACATGAAGGCCTTCACAGCTGGAGGTGAATCCAAGTACTGGCATGTTCTTGCTACAATACATAGGCCTAGATGAACCTCAAACATCTCTTGCGGCAGAAGCGATGTGTTTCCAATCAGCACTTGGTGTTTGTTCATGAACCACATAATTTGAGGGTTCAGTTTATGAACCTTTCAGTCCACCAGATGTTGACCCCGCAATTCCTAAAAAACCGTGATTTGATAGGACATATATATATAGGTATATATATATAATTATATCTATGATGTATATATCAAGTGACGCTTCAGCCCTGAGGTTCTCCGGGCATCCAATGTTAATAGTGACAGCTGAATAAGAAAATGTGTGTTTTATATGGGTTTTTCCAATGTTTTTTGATCATCCATAAATCACATGCATCGTTACGATTTATGATGTTGCGCGGACATTTTTAAAAAATGTCCGTTTTAGACAAGAGGATTTTTTCAAAATTCTTCGTTTTCAAATGGGTGCAAAAGCAGAAAACCTTGGAAGGGTTATCGATTTTGTCAATGTGGGTCGTTACGATGATTGGAAATATGTTCAAAAATAATGGGAATCCACAGTCAAAATCAGCACACATGTGGAATCCCTGGCAAATACCATTAAAAATGGTTGTTGGCAAACCCACGCAAGAGGTGATAGTCAGCCTGTTTTGGGCTTCGAGAAGCTACATGTCCCATCCGGGCGTTTTCCAACGTTGTCGGAACACTTCTGCACCTCAGACAAGGCAGTGCTGGTTCGGAGAACCCTAGGGCTGGCGGGTCAAGCGATATATATATATATATATATACATATATCAAGTGATATCAAGTCATCAGTGGTCAAACCTGATATTGAGGGTTGCTGCTATCGGGAGATTGTTGCTGCTATGTCCCTGCAGCAGAGGCGGACAGAGTCATCTATCCATTCATAGGGATTTATATACCCATTATGTTTGGATTTTAATTCTGGGACCACTAGCTATACACCACGGCTTCACCCTAGCACGCACACGCGCGCTGGTGATCCAAGGCTATGGTTCGCTTCAAGAGCCCAAAACGCTCTTCATCAACTGCGCCAGTGCCACTGATCGCCGTGGCCAATCAGCTTCGGTCAATCCACCGGTGACCTTTGTCGCGGGGCAAAGAGAATCAAAGAGAGGCGCTGGGCCAGGTGGATTAGAGCTACTTGGACTGGGCGATTCTTTGGTGGTTCAATTGATAGTGTCCCAGCCAGAAATTCAGAGTTTACTAAGGGACCATTTGGGGATATCAATGGATATGAACCACTGAAAGGTGTTGGTGGTTGTCCAAAAGAAATGGTCATCTCTACATGTCTGATCCCAATTGACCAGCTCGTATTTTTTCAGGGGTAAAACCGCCACAGATGAAGCATCAAGTGCCGTTTGTCACTTTATAATGCAATGCTACAAGTTATCAGTGATCATCTAGAATTCTGATGAACATCTTGGAATAACAAGGAATGTTTTTCGTTGTTTGGGCGAAAACAGAGATTCACAAAGCTGTTTGAGGTATGTCCCAGTTGGGTAAAAATGGGTGTCCTCCACGGGCACAGCTCTGCGGGAATGTGGCTGCCGCCGTTTGTGCTCGAACGAGTGGACTTCAAAGATTTGTCCTTCCCCCACCAAATGGCAATCTACAGATATCCGGGGATTGGAAGACCCAGAAGCAGTGCGGGGAACTCCATATCTCAGCACGTCTCAGGTTTTACTTGGAGCTCTCAAGAAAAGTATCGACACAGGATCCTCCTAAGCCACCCCTTTGCGATAAAGTGGAGATGTTGATGGCATGTCCACTGATTGAGTTGAACATTTTCCAGCTTAACATCTTTCAACAAGACTTAGAAAATCGCACAGCTTCCAACCACTCGTATCACCCTGAGATTCTGATGCCGACCGGTTGAGCTTTGATCGTTGGTGCAGGTGGTGCGGGTAGTCAGTTGGGGAATAATCTTGCAGAAGGAACGCAGTTTTGCAGTAAAAGAACTAGCTACCCTTCTGTAATCAGACATGGCTAGCTGGGAAATCCCCTGAAAAATATCCTAGATATAAACAGGGAATTGTCCATTGTCACGTTTGATTATCGGGTGGTAGAAATGCCTGGAGCTGCAATCAGGACTGGTAGGATTCCTTGCACAACTCTTTACTTTGCTAGTTGAACCCTTCAGTTGGTCTGGGCAGCGGTTCAAATTCCACTTTAGAAGCGACACTTTAAAGCAAGGGAGCAATTTAAAAGTGAGTTTAAGATTATTGAGTTTGACCAACACAATACAAATCCCAGATTTGCCATGGCACATTTGCTGCATCCATGGGGGTACCCCTAAATCATCTACTTTGGTAGTGTTTTCCATTATAAACCATCCTTTTTAGGGTACCCCCCATTTTAGGAAACCTCTGTGTTGGCCTCTTCAAGCTGCTATCTCTGTGAGGCCGAAGCCATGGAACATCAGACGCCCTATGATTTACCGGTCTCCTCCTGCAGCCGCGAGGCAGCGGAGTTGGCAGAAAACACATGGAGAAGAATGGGAGATTCATGGGGAGAAGTGCTGGGATATGTAGATATTTCATGGCTATAAATATGTTATATATATATATATGTATGTATATATATATATATGTAATTATATGATATTATACATATATTGATATGTTATGGGATAATGTATATACATGCATATACACGTGACCATGAATATATACCCAATCACATTTTTCTGTTAGGTTCGGGTAGTTCAACTCATGAATTATTAGAATTACCATGTACTTGTGGCAATTTGAATTGGGAAAATGATGGGGAACCCTATGTTTGGAAGACCCATATCCTATAGAATATGTCTAAAATGTATGATCTATTATGTTGTTCAATCCCACTGTTGCAGGGTTTCAGGCAGATTTCAAGTGTGCACCCAATGGTCAGGATCAGTCTTGGATGGAAGCAAACCCCTGCATTCTGATTGGATTTGGACGGGCCCACAATCTTGCCGGATAGTCTTGAAGATGTGCCTATGAGCCAACCCACAACTTGCCCACAACCTGACCTTTTGAAGTGTTATCTTCATTTTAAGTGAGTCAACTTACCTGACCTTTGCTTTTCAGATCTTGAAATGTGTTTTTTCAGTTGATTGCCACTTGATTGTCCGTATATGAAACATCTTGAACTACCTTGAAGTTGAATTTACATATGTTTACATATGTCAATCATCTTGAAGTACCTTGAAGTCGATTTTATATATGTAAATCATCTTGCAGTAACTTGAAGTTTATTTTCCATTTTGAAGTACCGTGAAGTAATATGGTCCATATGTTAATGGTCTTGAAGTTAATCATTTGGCCGAGTTCGCCCAGACACAGGCGTCACAGGTGCGATTCATGTACTTCTCAGCAGAGGAGTGGGGGGGGTCTGCAGGGATTTGGGATTCAAATATGCATCAAAAGAAATCAACACACATCTCAACTCTCAAGAGATTGGGAGTTTCAACATGCAACTTTCGTTCACACACACCTGAAGAGTTACATCACCAAGAATGCAAAGGTCACCAAGGAAAAAAGCGGAATGTCACCAAGAATTGGATTGAAGCAACAAACTTGTAGGTTTCAGCAGCTGTCTTGAGCAAATGTGAGCAAATCATGTTTTTTTGTGGCACCCATGCCTTGTCAGCCTTCAGTTGAAAGGTGCCCGGGCTCTGGAAGTTGTTCCACTCCTGCAGAGTTGTTGCTTGTAGATTTAGCAAATACCCCACTACTAAGTATAATATCACCGATCCCATGAAATATCCCATGATAATATCACCGATCCCATGAAATATCCCATGATACCTGGTGTTTTTCCCCAACTCTGGTGGAAAATTGCGTAGCCCAAGGGACTTTCTAGCGGGCCTCAGCCTGGTTCAGCGATTCAGGAGATAAAAAGGACCAGTGTAGTGAAGGCCGGGATTGGTCTTTGGGGGTCTCTAGAGGTCTCTGGAGCTTGGAAGGAAATGGGGGGTTCAACCAACAATAAAGGAGAACTTGGTGGGGCACCCCAGTTTCTGGGTTCTAACCCGAGTTACAACTGCAACCAGCGAGCAATAACCACATGGGATATATGTAGGGATTTTAACCGTATGAAATCTACAACAGTTGGGGATATAATAATATGATAGAATGGGGATATAATATAATTGGAATACTATGGGATATACCAAGAATATGGTATGGGCTTCTCTCAAAATGGAGAATACATCAAATGCCCATCGAAACATGAGAGAATGGTGATAAACCCAGGGATTTGTGGGTTCCAGCTTTTGAGACAAACTTATGTGGCGGGTGGTTAAACTTGGGTAGGCCACAAGATATGGGATCAAGAAAAAATGGCGAGCTGGAACTCCCAAAGATGGAAGTTTCGCAACCAGAAATGGGATATGAATCTGTACGGATGGCAAGTCTAGGATCCAGCGGGCTTTGCTACCCAGCTTGTTCCAATTCTTGGTTGTTTCGCGCTTTAAAACGGCCATTTCCAAGCACCTTCTAGTACTGAACTCCCGATTTTTGGTGCCTTCCTCGAACTTCTTGGCGACCCATTCTGTAGATGTTGCCCTGTGGTTGATAAATAGAACGGCACCCAGCCCCAAACCTATCAGTTCCTCGAAGCTGCTGAGTAAGATCCTTTTGTAAGATCGTATGCGTGGTATATACAATTATTAACATATATAGTAGCCATATGTAACCATAAAATATATTATATATATATATATAATATGTTTGTATGATATATATATATATATATCCGCGCAACGCCTGGGCTTTGCCCAGGCGTTGCAGCGTAGAGGTTTACCATTCCCAAACAAATGTTGATGCAACTATACATTCAATGAAGAAGATCAACA